>CM049802.1:9834548-9931133 GCA_027422405.1 Ptychobarbus kaznakovi
TAATGATGCTATGGCATGACATGGCATATGTAGAAATGTATGTAAACCAAGATTGAAAAAAATTGCTTTAAAAGTAATATGTATAGGCTAACATTTTGTCACACCAGGGGCATAGCCATCATTTCAGAAGTGACAGAAATGTCAAATACAATGTTATGTATGTACATATTATATTTTTTTTACAATAAATTATTTTCTTATCTCTTACTTTGAATTTGCTATTAGAAATCAAATACACTGCTGGACAATAATCAATCATTTCTAATCTATAATTTTTCCTATTTAAATTTTATGATTGTTTTATAGCCTATACTACAAACAATTGTTAAAATTTTCTACACAGAATAAGGTATAACATTTACTTTATAGTATCTGTACTGTAATAAATGATATGTCAATTAGCACTGCATCATTCATAAATTGTATTTATTTCTTATGTTTATTGTCATAATGTTTCATCAGTTCATTCTGCTTTTTATTCAGCTCAGCTGCAGATATAGCTTGGCATGTTCTTTGAGCGAGAGGTCACTTCTCTCTTCAGAGCGAAAATTCTTTATCTCATTTTCATAAATAAAATGCTATGTTATTTTCATTATATATGTTGCCCCTTGGTAATATTATTAGAAAATACGGATTAGTTTCCATTGTTATGCTGATGACACTCAACTATATATCTCAACAAAACCAGATGAAACCTCTAAACTATCTAAGCTAACGGAGTGTGTTAAAAAATATAAAGATTGGATGACCAGTAATTTTCTCCTTATAAATTCAGATAAGTCAGAGATATTAATTATTGGACCTAAAAACAGTACACAGAATCTCTTGGATTACAATTTGCAACTAGACGGATGTAATGTTACTTCTCTACAGTTAAAAATCTGGGTGTTATTATTAGACCGCAACCTATCTTTTGAAAATCAGATTTCAAATGTTACAAAAACAGCATTCTTCCATCTTAGAAACATTGCCAAGCTGTGGAACATGTTAACTGTTTCTGATGCAGAAAAGTTAGTTCATGCATTCATGACCTCTAGACTGGACTATTGTAATGCACTGCTAGGTGGTTGTCCTGCATCTTCAATAAACAAGCTACATATAGTACAAAATGCTGCGTCTAGGAGTCCTTACCAGGTCAAGAAAATACGATCATATTACTCCAATTTTACAGTCCTCTGCACTGGCTACCTATTAAGTTCCGTATTAGTTACAAAATATTATTACTAGCCTATAAGGCCCTAAATGATTTAGCTCCTGCGTACCTAATAATCTTCTATCACGCTACAATCCAACCCGTTCCCTAAGGTCGCAAAACTCGGACTCTTGGTAGTACCTAGAATAGCAAAGTCCACTAAAGGAGGTAGAACTTTTTCATATCTGGCTCCTAAAACTCTGAATAGCCTTCTGATAACGTTCGGGGTTCAGACACACTCTCTCTGTTTAAATCTAGATTAAAGACACATCTCTTTAGCCAAGCATTCATATATGCATCTCACAATCTTGTACTGCTAGTCTTTCTGAACAAATGCACTTTATTATGCTTTAGCTTGGGTTATACTGATAATTTCATCCAGGGTTAATCCTAGATGGAACAACTGCTACGCTAATTGTCTTATTGTTTCTATGTTTCTGCCACGGGATTAACACCCGTGGTAGCTAGGAATTACACAAGCTTCAGTCTGGATCCAACCCTTACACGATCTGAGATGACCGAACACTGAGAAGAGATGATGACACCCCCTCGGAGGACCTCAGAGGAAGCCATCCATCAGCGATTATACTGACTTAACAAAAGTCTGCCATATAAATGGAGGATCAGCACCCAAAGACAACCTCTAAGCCCTGAACGTCAGCGGAGTCTAGGACACATAGATGAGCCTCAGAGACAGATCTCCAGTGAGGAACTCGTCACCTAGACATCCATCGGTAAAGACCACTGGAACCAGTGGACTGCTTACACTCTGGACTTTGCTGCAGTTGGAACAACTACTGGTTCGTCTGGCCAGAGGGGAACTGGCCCCCCGACTGAGCCTGGTTTCTCCCAAGGTTTTTTCTCCATTCTGTCACCGATGGAGTTTTCGTTCCGTGCCGCTGTCGCCTCGGCTTGCTTAGTTGGGGAATCTTCATTTCCAACAATATCATCGACTTGAATTGCACAAATATTATTTAAAACTGAACTGAGCTGGACAATGCCATCACTAAATTCTATAATGAAATGCATCAGCTGAAAATTGAGTGTTAAATCCTATCATTTTACATTATTGACACAACTTGCCTATTTTTGATACTGTGCAGTGCTTTGTTACAATTTCTATTGTTAAGGCGCTATATAAATAAAGGTGACTTGACTTGACTATAGTATTTAACTTTTCCTCTCCATCGGCTAATGATAATTCTGAAAGAATGTAATCGATGCATCGAGAAAACGAGTGAATCGTTACACCCCTGATAGTATAGTAGACAGACAGACACGACCGACAGACAGACAGACATTACAGACAGACAGACAGACAGCAGACAGACAGACAGGACAGACAGACAGACAGACAGACAGACAGACAATGTCATTCCAGTTCAAATTCCAATCAACTCACCACTTTGCCACTTTTCCCATGACACAGCCCTTTCATCTGTGTTTTGGTAAATGTTAACTTATTATCAGGTGCATGTTTTTTAAACGACCTTATCAGCTAATTTCATGAAACAACACAAACACTGAATATTGAAGAGAAGCCTTTGCGCAGTGAGGCCCGTGGAGAGCATCAGAATGGGAATTGGTTCCAGCGATGTGCTCCGGTTGATAACTCTTCTCTGTCTGAAAGTGTTGCGAATGCAGTCTGCCGGCATAAAAGATGACTGACAGCTAGACAGATACGTTCACGAGTGGCACGCTAGTTAAGTATAATGTCTGGTAAGATTGTGAATCTGCATGGAAATCAAAGATTACCATGCTGATCACTCAAAAAAGCTGAAGCACATATTGTGGAAAAAGGCCAGTTGAAATATCTGCCAGAACGGAGAGCCGAGTTCCGCAGACCTCCAGGCGATAGTCAGAGGGGGGCAGAAAGCTGTGCTGTGGATGGAGTCTCACAAAGAATACAAGTGTGTTAATAGTCTTTTCTTTATCAATGGCTCCAGGCCAAAGTGGGAAGCAAAAGAGAAAAGGTTGGGCTTTGACTGTGTGAGCACATTTATGTGAGTTTTAAAGTCGGAGATAGTGAGCCATGTCCATGTGAGAGGAAAGCGAGGGAGACAGAGAGTTCAGGACAGGCTCAGTAAGAAAGAAAGGCCCTTTTCTCTTCTTGTCTAGAGACGGCATCTTCGACAGGAAATGAACACAAGCCTTGACTGAATCAGCTGTTGCTCATGCCCACTCTCTGCTTTTCTGTTCTCACAAGAGGATACAGGAGCTCTTTTTCAAAACCTAGTGAGCTGCTTCGCTTTCTACTGCCTCCATATACAGCATTCTAACCATCATGGAAGATCATGTGTGACTTATTTGGAACACTTCATAACTGCATTAACTACACAACTGCACCACAGAAACGGTCCTCTGCAAGTGAGATTAGACTCACGATTGATTTCAATGGAAATCATAGATTGTTTTATGCTTATTTAAGTATGGTGCACAGTTTCTGTTATCACCATCAATGGAAACTAAATGAAAACTTTTTCCTTAACTGAAATAAAAATTAAAACTAATATGAATGGAAAAACTGAAACTAAAATACAAGTAATGGCTCCAAAATGTTATAGTAAAATAACATTCTAAAACACTAAAATAAAAACTAACAATGAAGAAGAGTAAATGGTAGGGAGGTGACGAGATGTCATTGTAGCAAAGATCTCGCGAGATCCGATGTGTCTCGCGAGATCCGACTGGTGGTGGTTGAGGATATACCCCCTCGCAAAAACGTAAAGACTTTGATATCCTCGCAAAAGCGCTATTTAGCAATGTGACAAATTATTTATTAATAAATAAATAAAATTGAGCTGCACCATTAATCGTTAAAGGGAATTGAAACAAAAATCTAAATGATTCTTCAAACACTCACGCCATCTTATTCCTGAATGACAATGATTCATCTATGTCTATTAAGACTGTTTCACATCACGAGTGTGAGAAGCACGTTTTGTCACTGCCCATGTTGATGAATCAGAGGGTCGGCCATCATCACGCTTCCAATGTGAATGCTGTCATTCACTGATGTGGGCGGCGACAAAACATGCGTTGCTCATGCTCTGCTCCACTCAATGTGAAACAGGTGTTAAAGATATTAAAATCTGCATTCATGCTGTTGCTGATCCAGAAAGAGTAACACAAACTCTCTTTTCAAACACACATCATTATTTCTGTGTTATAGACATTAAATAACAGAAGTACTGGGATAAAAAAGTGAAATAACGAATAGTCCGCTCAGGGGACAGTAAAATAATAAAAATACTTATTGTCTACAGTAGCGATCAAAACGAAAGTATCGTTTTGTACACTTGTATTGTAACACGAGAGCATTATCTTCCGCCAGGAGGTAAAAGGGCAAGAGAACCCATTTAAAAAATGTATTTGAAAAAAAGTGCATTGAATCATTCATTCAGGAGATGTGCAAAAAACAATAGTGTGCAAAAAAAACAAGTCTTATGAAGTGAGACACTGAAAAAACTGTTCACTGAATTAAATGTGCAAAAAACATTCTGGGACTTAATGAAAATATATATTTGAATAAAAGTGCACGGGTTGTTCAGGGTAGCAAAAGCAGCAATATTGAGAATATGAGATTTTTGTCAGAACAATGAGTCTAGTAAATTATGAGACTGGGTTTGTGTTTAGGAGCCTGTGGCCTGAGAAGAATCCTCCTCAGTCTTTCGGTTTTTGCCATCTCCCTGAAGCGCTTGCCAGATGGCATAAAAAAAGATGGTTACCGGGGTGTTATTTTGATGATTTTAGCAGCTCTGCTTTTGCAATTTGATGTAACCTGCAGAAGGGGAGAGCAGACCCTGAGATGCGCTCAGCAGCGCACGACTCTCTGTAGATTACATGCTGTTTAGGAATTTCCATACCACCTAATGCATACTAACACTTCATTATGGCCCAAAAAACAGTTTAATAGCTGGTGAGACCCTGATTTCCTCAAAGTCGCATGGTAAGTTGCCTGGCTTTCAACCGTGTTTGAATGTGTGTAGTCACCTAAAGTTTTGCATTCGGAGATTGTCTTTAGATATAAAAGTCATGTTTTCCCTTATATAAATCACTGGTTTTTTTAAGTCTAAAAAAATGCGCGTCTCGCTCTTAATTATCCCTCTCCACACGTGGATAAGTGTCCCACTGAGTAAATGAACAAAAACTGCATTTTTTAAAATCATCCAGGTGGATGCTGCACACTGGTGGTGGTTGAGGATATACCCCTGTCTCACAACAGTTCCTGAAGTCCAGCACTTTGAGTTTTGCTCACGTTCAGAAAAGCGTTGTCTGGCACCATATATAATGTGACTCTCCCACCTCATCCATTATGCGGCCTCGTCATTATTAAAGGCCCAGAAACAGTAATCCGCAAAATTGAAATACTAATTTTAAGGAGGAATTGAAACGCAGTCGTGGGTTGTAAAAGAGTAAATAGTAAGGGACTCTTCATAACAGCCCTGCGGGCTCCTACGTTCAGTTATGGAGTTGAGGTGAACTTTCCGACTATTCACCACTTGTGGTCTGGCGTGAAATAATCTTATATTCGCATTTGATGAATGTTTAGGCCGAGGTCTGAAAGTTCATATTAGACAGTACTGGGGGGGGACTTTTTAAATACTGACAATAAGAAGCTAGAATCAGCCTGATATTGCCAACAATTATTTCTGAATGATGATAAGACGTGAGGGAGGAGTTCAGTACCTGAGAGATGCCATCACAGGAATAAATTACATTTTAAAATACATTAAAATGCAAAATAATAAGAAATATTTCACAATATTACTGTTTTACTGTGTTTCTTATCAAATTAATACGCCTTGAATTAACATAAAAAGCTCATTTTAGACCGCAAATGTTTGAACGGTAGTGCTGCACTCAAATTTGGCCATAAAATTTCCCTGAAGAGACAGCACAATCAAAATGCCCTCCGTTTGCCTACTATGCAGGCAGCTCACTAGGTTTTGTAACAGCGGAAAAGTACTTGAGAAATAACTTTTTTTATATTTTCCCTCACCTGATAACTCTCAACTCTCATTGTCCTCTTCCCTGTACATGAGTTTGAGCATCTCTATCTCTTCTGTCAAGCGTCATCCCCCCACTTCCTCTCGCTCCTGCAATGCTATTGAACCAAAAACTTGAGGGCTATCAAAAGAAAAAGAAAAGTCAGTGAATGCTGCTGATCAGCCAACGAAAAAAACGTCCGAGAGCCTCTCACTCTCCCCCATCATCTCTCACATTCTCCCTCTCGTTTACTCTCTGCGAGCGTTCCTGAGCTGGACACTGTCCAGGATCTGTAATAAAGTGCTAAGCAGAAGACAGGAAATACTGGAGAAGTCGAACAATGTTATGACAATACTTATAACTTTTACAGTTGGGGCCCAGCTGCACATCTGCATAGCATCAGGCTCTCACTGGCCCAGACAAGAGGAAACCATTTTTCCTCCTGGCATCCAGCGCCTCCAAACAGATGTTATCACTTTACCAATAACCTTGTTTTGTTGTCTTTTTTTCTTTAACACAGCACACAGAAAAACACAACACAAAATGGCCATTTTTCAAAAGAGGAAATGGGAGTCATTGGCATTCGGGAGGGTAGGGAGGGCAGCATGGAGAAACAGCATGATAGATTAATAATAGTTACCGTAATTGATTTAGCATGAAGGAATCCGTGGCGATCTCCAGAGGGGAGGTGAACGGCGTTACCGCTTTGCCTCACAGGAAGACGAGCTGTCGTGCTAACAGAACATGCTAAGCGGCGATACGTCTCTAAGCTCAAGAGATCCTCAACAGCCTGTGAAATTAGCCCGGCTACCCCACAGGTAGTCATCTGTGTGCGATGATATCACTGTTTCTTGACCGCAAACTAAAGTCAATATAAACTTAAACGATATATATGTTGCAGTTTGACTTTGTCAAACTGTCTATCTTGTTCCGCTTGCTACATCCAAACGTACATACAACTGCTTCCATTTCTACTTAGTGCGAAGCTTGAAAATAATCAGGAAATAGCTAAGCAAAAAAGCCACAATAAACAGGGAAATAAAGAAAAAAAATAGACCTCCAGGCAGATGCAGGTGTAAACTCTGGTTGACGGTTTGCTTACGTCCCATGTGAACAACACAGGCTTCCAACTTTCTGCAAGTCTTTGGAAAGAAAGTTAATTGTTAACAATTTGACAACGAAATACACAAGTCTGTTCCGACTGGGGTACAGTTGTTTTCATCTGCTTAAAAAGTGAGTGAAAACAGCCTGGCCATTACGTGATAATGAGTTTTATTAACATAGCATGCCTAATCACAATCGACACCATGAAACCATTTAATAATGCTTTGTTGAATGTTTTTTGGAATAGCACTTTTTTGACTCCCCACACAACAGTGGATTTGCTCCAAATTCCAATTTAATCACAACATACCTACTCTGCATATCCCTATCGTTTTTTCCCTTCGTCTTTTATTTATCATTAAATACAGATTAAGCTTACGTTCGCTGGGGATTTGAGTTAATTCTCACTGTGCCGGCCTTTGCTATGATCTCTGCTATACCTTTCACTGATCCAATGAGAGGAAATAAATCTAAATTATTCATTTATACCACAAAACTTCCAAGATGCCCTTGGGCTTGTAGGAAGAGATGCTCATCAAGATTGACGCCACTCAATCTATTGCGGACATACACTAGCTTAAAACGTCCTCTCTGGTTTATCTGCCGCCATTCGAGGAGGATTACAGGCTTAAACCCAAAAGAAGTCTCTTCTCCCTTCTGGTAAACACAAACATGAATGAACGGCTGCAACAAACTGACATTAAATGAAAAAACAGTCCTTTGAGAAGCGAACTTGGGATTGTTGAATCAATGAAAATGAGCGGATCTAAATGCTGATGGACAGAAGCTTCTGTGTTGTTGTCCATATTTTGTTTCATCACTGGGAATAAGGCTTACTATTTGAATGTTCTCCTATTTTAAAGTATAATCCACCATTTCCAAAGAGGCAAGGCCAAAAGAGGGCTGATTTCACACGTGCTGCCTTTCACACATGCGGATCATAAACGTTTCCTTGGGACGGCAGGTTTTACAGCTCAATTTGAGAACAAGTGTTTCATCAAAAAGAGAGGGAAATGAGGAGAGATAGAGAAAGCGATACATGTAGCTACTTAAAAAAAAACACCCAACACCACATGCTTTATAGTCCTTTGCATAGTTTAGCCTATACTTAGCCACAGTAGAACAACTGAACACAAAAGTTCAAAGTACAAGACAAAACGGGTTCCTACACATTTTCCATTTCAGAATTCCATACTTTTCCAGACTCAAATTTCCAAAACACTCAGTACATTTTCAAACTATGTTTAACATAATTGGTTCATAGAGCATTATTTTCAGCGTTATATTTGGTATATAGTACAGTCATCTGTAAATATCTTTATTATTTTTCATTTCACTACTGTTATTTTACATTTCACTACTGATTATATCCTGTATAATTGAGTATGTGACGAATAAAAGAACCTAGAACTTGAACCTTGATTTTCTCAGGGTTATTTTTTCCATTGATTTTCTTGAAGTGACAACATACAGAGCCCGTAAAAAAAAAAAAAAAAAACTTTGACACGTACACGCAAAGTGTTTAAAATTTGGCTTTTGTTAGGGCAGTATGTAAGTAGTGCTTACCCAATAAAAGCCTGTAGCCAAAATGCTGGAGTGTTGCGATGCAGTTGCTAAGGTGTAGTTAAAAAAAACACATATTATGATATTTTCCCCCATTTTACATTCTTATTATCAATGAAAGGTTAGATATTTGTGAATGTTTTTATTAAACCCTCAAAAGGATTAATAATGCAGATACATTTCCACAGCCTTCTTTGATCATATTTACCAAGGGGGCCGATATTTTTGGCCATGACTGTATAACTGAGATTAAAAATTTTGTTTATGCAAATTTCAAGATTCAAAATATTTACTGTCATATATAAAAAAAATCTGTATGTGAATAAACAAAAATCTATCTATCTATCTATCTATCTATCTATCTATCTACTAACTATCTATCTATCTATCTATCTATCTATCTATCTATCTTATATGTATTATTTTGTATACAAATACTGTGTACATTACACACTTTATATTACATTTACATCCTTCATATCATACTTTATATTATATAAATAAACATGTATAACATTTCAAAATGATATTAATAATTTATATATTTATGTCATTTCTGTAATTTATGTAATTTCAGGGCATGTTCATTTTAATGTTATTAGTTCATTAATTGATATATTTTTTCTGAAAGCATACACAAGCAATAGTAATATTAATACTGCTTGGGCAAGTACAAAAAATTATTAGCTAAATTAAGCTATTAAATTCAATATCATATTACAGTATAACACATAAACCCAGTAATGCACACTGAAAGGGTTAGCAGGGCACACTTATGTGCATGTGTTCTGTCAGTTCACACGGATCAGGAAATGATGGCGGCCTGGAGGAACCCCCAGTTAAGTACACAGGACATGAAAAAAGTATCTAGGTGACAACGCACAGCTGTTTCATGTGCACACAAAGCTCCTCTGAAACACTAGGAAGCTGCTGCCTTGCACACTTTTCAGTCTGCGTTACCAGACTACTGCAAAAACTGCTTATGACATCTGGTGACAGCTGAGGGACATCTGCTTAACAAGAAATCCAGTCAGTTTGCCAACCTTAGTTTCTGAATGCAACGGTCATTTTTCCATCTTCAAACGTGAAAAGGAATAATGCTTCCCACAGTTTACTTTGACAGACTGGAAAAGAACAAAAAAATAAATAAAAGGAAAATGGGACAAAAATAGAAAAATGACTAGGAAAAAGGAGGAAGAAAAGTAGTATGTAAGCCTATTAACTTCCATCCATCTTTGGCCTGTACATTACCCTCAGCTGCCCTGCAGGCACCACATCTACACTTAAAAGAGAAAAAAATGAGCCAGGCGGAACGCAGAAGAGTGAGCGTACAGTCTTTCCATTGAGCAAGGGCCTTCCCAATTTCCAGTCGGCGCTCATACACACATGTATAATTTCTCTGCTGATTAGGGAAGAGGGTTGGTTTCATGTTGAAGAGTTTAAGTACAACAGACTTTCAGCTGTAGAGCCGATAAGGGATGATATAAAAAGGCTGAAGCATGTTTTTCCCTGTGTTTTAATCTTCTCTTCTTGTAATGTAACACTGACTATGGGGCTTTGCCTTTAAGCTTTTATTTAAAACACATGTTCCCAGATCTCCTCTTAAAAAAACATCCCTTATCTCAATCTACAGACACTGGCTGATTCATTCTGAGCGTGATGGAGGCCATGTTTTACATTTGTGCGCGAGAGTGTGGGTGGGTGGGTGAGCGAACCAGACTTTGTGGCTATGTAGGCACTCTATATTGTTTGTGTGTAAATAAGTATATGTAAATACAAATAATACAATTATGGAATATTGTGCAGTGTAGGGGTGTGCGATATGACGATTTTTAATCGTGGACGATAAAAATGTCTCCACGATCTGCTTTGGAAGAAATATCGTAGCATCGCGCTACAGCGCACATTCAATTACAGTTCTGGCCCCGCCGTTTCAATATACTGTGCAGCATGACATACATTCACATCAGTGTTAACTCCGCTGTAGAGTTACTTTCACGAAACACTGCACTTATTTGCAATCACAAAAGTACATAATTTGCGTGTGTTTTAAAGCCTTGCCAGTTAAGCTTTTCAGAAGCTGCGCGCACTAAAACGCCTGTCTAACAGCGCCTGATTGCTCAACTAAGTTATCTTTTGAGCTAATACTGTCAAAACACGCAATGTTTACATATAGACTCAGTTGGTTATGTCTAAAATGAAAGTAAACAGTTGAGAGAGAAAAACGGATGCATGCCTGTATATTAGGTGCGTGCAGCTCTTAAACTTAAAGAGACAGTACTAAACATGCAGCCGACTGTCATTAAAGGGATAGTTCACCCAAAAATGTCATTATTTACTCACTCACGTTGTCCCAAACCTGTATTAATTTCGTTCTAGTGCTGAACACAAAAGAAGATACTTTGAAGAACAGTTGCTGGTCCACATTGACTTTGATAGTAGCAAAAAGAAAATACTATGGAAGTCACTATAGACCAGCAAGTTTGGTTTTCCACGTTCTTCAAACTAGCATGTATGTTGTTCAGCAGAAAAAAGAAACTACATTCAGGTTTAAAACTAATTTTGAGTAAGTAAATGAAGGTATAAATATAAAACACTATGACAGACAGAAGACAGAATTTGTATTGAATTTGAAGAAAAAAATTAAGAAAAAAAACTCGCTACTCTTGACTGAAAAAAAAAAATACAGTTGCTTTAATAGGAATCAATCTATATAGTGTTTTATTGTTATATTTGTTCATTCAATTTTTTTGAAAAAATATTACAATTATACAACAAATAATTTATGAAAGATCATGTGACACTGAAGACTGAAAAGGCTGCTGAAAATGTTGCCATCAGCTTTGCCATCAGAGCAATAAATGACATTTTATAATATATAAAAACTAAAAACTTTTTATACTGTAATAATATTTCATAATATTATTTGTTTTTATTGTATTTTTATCAAATAAATAAGTCAATATGAGTCAATTCTGAGTAATTTGCGTGTAAAACAGACCTTCCTGAAAACTCTCCTCCGGATTTACAAACACTTCGTAAAGGTCCGATTTGATAGTCAAACATGACTGCTGCCCACGTGGCCTGCAACAGGTATACTCTTTAATAAGAAAACATTCGAAAAAGAAGTTGCTAAATATTGAGATCAAGAATGGATTGTGCAAATATGTTGTGACATTACCTGTGGACTGCACTCATAATACTTCAATATTACTGAAGCAACCTGAGTCTCCAGGGAAGAGAAGGCAGTGGAAAAAGAAAGAAACAAGCTCTAAGAAAGGAGAATAATTTCAGCTCTCCTCTTCAATTATTCATTTGTTAATTTCCCCCTCTGAACGTGTGTAGATAGACTGGGAAAGGGGTGGTAGGGCATGAGTGAAACAGAAAGAACGAAATAAATAAAAATATAAGACATAAAAAATAAAGAATGATCATCTGGGACTTGCTTTATTCTTTACAGTTATTATTTTAGAATTGCCTTAAGTACATTGCTGTAGCATTAATCTTGTAATCCAGGGCCAAGCATGAACCAAAGAAAAGAAGAAAAATCTTACTGCCACAATGAATGCTGTGGATTGTAGCCAGGGTGTTGCTATGCGGTTGCATAGAATTTATGCAAAATTATCAAGACTCCCACTTGAGTGGAACCCATTAATGTCCACCATATATTTACAGTCAGTTACAAACATAATAATGAGAGATGAACAGAGGCGAAGAACAGAATAAAATCCTTAAAACATATATTTCACCTGAAGACTGGAAGCCTGGAGAGAAATATATAAGAGAGAAAGAAAGGCTCTTGACATGTCAAACGCATCCTCTAAAGACACACAAAGAACTTTAAAATTAGAAAATAATACGTAATATATCCTGCTCAAGAGGTCTGACAAAAGCAGTATTTCACTCAAATACCCATAATGCTTCTGGGCTCATGGGAAAGAGAACTCATTCAGTGCTGCGCTAAATGGATCAAACACTAAAAAGGTTTTCTTATGTATCTTACAACACTTAACAAGAGCACAGAGTCATGCTACAGACCCTTCAAATGTTAAAACTAAAATAAATGATTATATTCAGAAATATTATTAGTGTAATTTATTAGTTTAAAAAAAGTAATACAATTAAATGCTACAAATAATTAATATTATATTTTAATTTTAGATATTTTATATTTAATTTATAATAATAAATATTATATTTAAATTTTAGATATTTTATATTTAATTTCTATAATAACATAATATACTTAATATTTAAATCAATAAATAAAACATTAAATATTAAATATATGATGTATTATACTATGTATGTACATAATATTGATATACTAATCATCTCATTAATTTTTAATCAGTTGAGACAAAGTCACTGCTATATGTGTGATATTTATTTGGATGCACGACTGGAGGATGTGATGTACTACAGTGGACATTTTCATTCCGACAGTGTTATGAGCGAGTTTAAACACCTCCAGATCAGAACGCAGGGAGAGAAATGGCCTCATCTGATTTCTTAGGGGAATGTAAACAGCGTTTTCAACAGCTTGCCTCGTCTGGTATCAATCAAGTTCAGACTTCATGACTAAAGGCTGCTTTTCAGTACAGATAAAATATGGCTGTAACTTAATGTTGTGTGTGACAGTTGCGGTCAGAGTTGTTGGGGAAAAAAAATGGAACGAGAGAAAAGAGAGACTGGAAAGAGAATGGAAAGAGAGACACAAAGACAGTCAGGGCAAGGAAGAAAGGAAGAAAGCGAGAAATAAACAGAAAAGCAAAGTAAGATGTTTCTCCGTTAATTGGACACAGATAATAGTATGGCTTTGTGAAGAGGAATATAGAGATATGTGTGTGTGCGTGTGTGTGTGTGTACATAGCCAGATGAGGGTAATGAAAGCAGTCTGAGTCTTGGTGCTGCTCGGCTGGTCTTTGTGCCCACTTTGAGCCCACACCACTGGCCTGATAATCCACCCGTTACCATGGTGCTGGCCTTGAGGACCGCTATTATTTCCCTCTTGCAGAATTTACCACTTTGCACAAAGAAGCACACACGGTCCCTCATCATAATGATTCCTCGCTAAACGAGCGATTGGAAAAACTACATTGGGAACGAATGCACATCAACGACTGGCGCTGTTGTTCGACAGCGTAACGCCACACATCTCTGTGCTCTTTAAAAGCTCAGGGGTAAACACAGGAACAACACAGAGGGAGGATATAGAGGAGAGCAGGCAGGGAGGAAAGGAAACTTGTATCAAGAGACATGAGTTATTGTAAACTGAATTTATTATGGCTGCAAATTTAATCTCATTAATTTAACGAATATATAGGGAGGAACAAACACAGACCACAGTATGGCGTCATCGGATAGGCTTTTATATATATAAAGGGGATATGTCCAAAATAAACAGGGGATCTGGTGTCTCGTCAATCCGCGGTTTGTGAAGGAGGGGGGCAGTATTAAGGGCGGAGTCCGGCGGCCGCACGGGCTCCCCTCTCGGGTCCGGAGCGCGAGGGGCGGCGGCTTCACTAAACGGCCCCTCCGGGGATAACGGCCCGGATCCTGGCCGTCAAGTGTTTTTGTAACGGGTGCGGCACTTGCTCTCTCCAATCCCTTATGGACCCACGAGGACACCAGCGTAACGGGGAAGAGACCGGTTAAATGAATGTAAACGTGACCTGGGTGCCTCACCACAACCTGGCTGTTTCAGCGCCCCTCCTCTTCACCACCCCACTCCCGTCGGGGCCTGGTGAAGGGCGGCGATAAGGGACGGGGAGATCACTGATTAATTAGGGGGAGGCACCGACTCGTCACAATTATATATAATATATTTAATCATATTTAATCACTAAAATAACTAAAAAAAATTAATTAAATGGTATACCGGACCACAAAACCAGTTTGTAGCAAATGTCTAGCAATAGCCAAAAATACATGGTATGTGTCAAAATTATCAATTTTTCCTTTTATGCCAAAAATCATTAAGATATTAGATCATGTTCCATGAATATATTTACTAAATTTATTACCGTAAATATAATCAAAACATATTTTGTGGTTAGTAATATGCATTGCTAAAGACTTTATTTGGACAGCCTGGTTTTTTGCACCCTCAGATTCCAGATTTTCAAATAATTGTAATATCGGCCAAATAATGTCCTATCCTAACAAACCATACATCGATGGAAAGCTTATTTATTCAGATCTCAAAAGCAAAAAATTGACTCTTATGACTGGTTTTGTGGTCCAGTCACATATGATATTTTGAATGTTTCTGAAATAAGTCTCTTATGCTCGCCAAGGCTGCATTTATTCAATCAAAAATACAGTAAAAATAGTAATACTGTGAAGTACTGCAACTTCTATTTGAATATATTTTCAAATGCTTGTATTCCTGTGATGGCAACGCTGAATTTTCAGCAGCGAATACTCCAGTTTTCAGTGTCACATGACCTTTCATATGCTGATTTGCTGCTCTGCTTTTTTTTGTTTTATTTTTTTTTCTAAACTGCAATGCATTTTTTCTTTCAAGTTTTTTTTTATGAATAGAAAGTTCAAAAGAACAGAATTATTTGAAATAGAAATCTTTTGTAACATTATAAATATATTAACACATCCTTACTGAGCAAAAGTATTAATTTCTCTTTTTTTTAATTATGTACTATGTACGTGTGCTTATTTGATTAATCCTTTACTCAACTTTCAGCGTGTGTTGAATTGCATATATATATCTTCATTTAAATTCAGGGTTTCCTCTAAGGGAACTTGCAGAAAATTGCATTCCACTGCCAGCAAATGCTGCTCCATACTGTATTGATGTGCATTTGATAAAGAAAACATTGGATCGTAACACTTGAACGAGAGTATATGGAAGAAAATACTATGATTGCATTAGCACAACATTGTTGATTCTGGAAATACTGCATAAAGTCATGAAAATGTATGCACATATGGGGAGAAAAAAATCTTAAAATCACAAGACACTGTCACATATACCCTATAAATACATAAAGGCTGCATATTAGTACTTTAAGGTAATGATTTACACCCTTTAGGGGTTAGATACAAAAAGTCTCCAAAAGTTTTCCAAAAAGAATGGTACAATGAGAGCGAGAATGTAGAGAGGGAAGAGCGATCTTTCTAGCGGTGTGGCTAGATGTGCAGAAACCGATCACAGTTTCCGACTCATCAAAAGCAAGGACAGACAAACAAACAAAGCCCACTGGTACATCTGTACACAGCAGCTTCTGCAAACCATCATATAGCTGAACTCCCGCTGGACATACCTACAGTATATCTGTCCTTGGGGAGCAGGATGGACCTGCCGCCAAAGCTAAAGAAGTCTCATCACATTCTGTCCCCATGCTGATCTGTGCTCCCCGGGCTCTCAAATGAGAGCATAACAAAGCTGCTAGAGGATGATTCACTGGCCCCGAGCCTCTGGGGAAGAGTGGGCACATGCCACATCACAGATACTGAAGAGAAACGACAGAACTGAGACAGTCTGATGACATGAAGAGGTCAGAAGGATAACGGACGGAAATGTAACCATTAGTGCTGACAGTTTTTGGAAAAGAGAAATGCGAGGGTTTAAAACACAAAGGGTCTCTAATAATTGGAGAAAGCAATCGGTTAGCATTTCCATTCAACTTAATGGCAGTTGAAATGGGCTCTCTGGATACAAGCCAATCACCTGAGGCGTTGTGACTAATTACTCTGGAGTCATATTCATATTATCAGAATATTTAGCTACTTTTAAACAGGCATTCAAAATGGAAAAAAGAGGATTTTTGGAACAAAATTATGTATTCACAACATCTACCAGTCAAACGGATGTAAAGCCTACAAACAAACAAATCGATGAAAAATGGACCGGTTTCATGAAAATCATCTTAAAAAGTTAAATATTTTTTCCCTCTATTTTTAAAAGATGAATTCAAATTCAGCAAAAGTCCAGTCATGCTTAATCTCGCAACTGATCATTGGATCACTGTTTACATTGACAGTTGACTACTTGTGCTTATACACAACCTAGTAGCAGTAATATTATATGTGGCTACTGTTAGATATTGTAATGCTTATTTGAAACAACCCAACACATTTCTTAAACATCTTAACTTTGGGGATTTAAGATTTCAAGTTAGCAGTTGGAGATTTACTTTAATAAATTGTTACAATGAAGTATTGAACTTTCTCTTCAGGAATTAAAATTTTTTTTTTTTTGTCTTTATAAAATAAGACAAGAAAATTCATAAGAAATGTTTTTGGGAATATAAATATTCTTAATTGTATTCTTATTTAAAAAATCAGAAGAAAATACTAGTTAAAAGAATTTGATTATTAAGAATGTTTCATAAACCTAGCCCCAGGTCTGCTGAATCAGAATGAAAAAAAGGTAAAATAAATAGTCACTAAATACTAAACAAAGTTCAGTTCTATACCCTTAGAAAGTCAATTCATAATTGATGTGTTCTGCTGTAGTGCCTAAATTCACTCTTATATATAAGTGTATTAGCAGACACACACATGCCTGACTATTTCATCTGCCAGGCACGCATGAATAATAAATCGCATCGTTCCTTTCTTGTCAAAAAGACGTTTGTTAATTATGTACACCTTTCTTTCTTACCCATTTCTGTTTCGCAAACAATAAATAACCTTTGCTTTCCAAACACAAACTGTTCTGGGAGGAAATCTGGTGTACTCGAGTACCCAGAAATAGCAGGGCCGGTCCCAGCGGTGCTGTCTGAAGAGGGCAGCGACACAGCTGCTAATCAATAGCAGTCACAAGGTTTAAAAAGGCTGCAGTGGCGGAGTCACTTTGACCAGAGTTCGGCTGCGACGGAACCTTTTGTTTGAGATTTATCAGTGGGTAGCACGCGTCTGCGACCTCCAGTCACTTTTCCATGCAGGAAGGGAGACGGCAGAGGGACATCTGTGGGGAGTTAGCATTGAGAAAGCGGAGAGACGAGGATTAAGGCTAATTTCATTTCAGGATTTGCTGCTTTCCATGCAGGCAATCTTTCTCCCTCTTGTGGAGAGAAACCTCTTGCTGGACTTTGATATTCTATATGTTAAATTAAAAAGGAAGGGAGTTCTATTGAATGCACAACAAAAACATAATTTTTTTAGCGTGGCTAAAGTGCCGTTGTTTTGCAAAGCTCCTGGAGGTATTTTTCATCTGAAAAGGGCCGGGGAGATAAAAGTGCAGCTGGCAGGAGGGCTGCCAGCGCTGATCCTCCTTTCTACAACAATGGAGTTAAAAATAAAAAGCCAATGACCAGGAGGGGCCTTTGCAAAACCGGACTTATTTTTTCCTGCTGGATTTGCCAAGGGTCCAATTAAACTGCGGGCCCATCTTCATAACACACATTAAGCAACTCGCCAACACAAACCCACATGCATTTCATGAATTATCTATGATGTATCATACAAATATAATCTCTAACTCTATGCACAAAAAAGAAAGAGACAAGCATGCTGAAACAGCAACATGCTAGCCGAGCAGGAAGTTATCCCTGAGCAAATAGTCTGCGGTAGTCCAGGCCTACGGGCCAAGCTCAGCAAACACAGAGGAAGCTTAACATCTGTAGCCATGAACAACCTGTTTGTGAAAACACACAAATCCCTAATTAGGCCTCTATAAAAGTGAATATGAACACCACGTTTTCGAACTTTTGTACTTTCCAGAGCCGCCCGATTAAGCGGCAGAGAATGTTGAGAATTGTGCGCACATTTGATCAGGAATGGGTTTTACAAGCTCTCTGAGAAATTCTGTTGGACGCCATCAACCTGCATGCTGAAAGTGTGGGACTGTTAAAGCTGGCTTCCTATATTCTGAAACACAGAGACAAAACTAGTTCGCTACAGCGTCTGTTAAGCAGCACACACTACATTTGTGGGCATATGCCATGTCTAAGACATAAAATCATAAAAACTTGACTGTGCACATTCTGGCATCATAAAACTAAAACTAAAGGAAATAGATTGGAACACACGAGAAAATGCTTCTAATTGAAATGAAAATGCATTTATAATTTAATGCTAAATAGGTACTTTACTAAGTATTTTATCAGCAAAAAACATTAACTGAAAATCTAAATTAAAATAATAAGCATCGTTATGTTATTATCATCATTTACACATTTGATTATATAGTAAAAAATTATTAGTATTACTACTACTATTAATAACAAGGATAATAAATTATATTATACTGTTTTTATATTAATATTAAACATTAAGTAACTTATACATATGTATTAATTTTATTTACCCTAACCATAAACATTTGCTTTTTCTAATTTTATTTAATTAAATGTGATTTCAGACTTTTCCACTGCACACTATGGTACTGAATAATGATCATACTTAATGTGTCATGGTATTTACATATGAGTTCAACAGAATACCATGGTATTTTTTCTTAAATACAAAAAAAAAGAAATTTCGATTGGACGGAGTAATTAAACAGTAATATAATTTTTACTTTCTGCAAGCATAGGGTTAACAAAATATTTACTGATTGCATTGTTGCATTGTCTTGTTAAAATCAATTTAAATAGAAGGCAAATTAAGTATTGATGCATCAAGTGTCACGAAGATGTAGAACAATATCCTTCAAAAACAGCTGCGTCACTATTATGATAGTTTGTTGTGTCCTTGACAGCACAATACACTATTAAACCACCATCTTTCCTTCACTCATGATCTCCAACAATACATGCAACGAAAGCATGCTGACATTCTCCCTCTCTCTATTGAGCTTTCAGTCTTCCTAAGGTGAGGGCACAAGTTCTGCTTGGTCAGCCAAGGGTGTTGTCACGTCACAGACTGGCCTGCCAGTGTCATGGATTTCAGGGTTTCTATGGCAGCAGTGGTTAATTCCCCAGGCCCTGCATCGTCTCTTTCTCATCAAGACTGACTCTCTCTCTATCTCTCTCTCTCTCTCTCTTTTTCTCTCTTTGAAAAAAAGCTCCAGCCAGGCCCTTAGCCAAAAGTCTTGGAGATAAGCTGCTAATAGGAAACAATCTACAGCTAATGCACACATTCCTCAGTGAAAGCATCTTTTAATAACAAAAACAGAGTGCTTCCCCTCTTCTAGTTTACTTCCCCCTTCCCCCTTCCTCCTGTCTCCATGGCCCCTTTCTAAACAAAGCTGCCGCGCGAGCGAGATAGCGGGAGAGAACAAGAGAACGGGCCATTTTCCTGTTGTTGAGAAGCACACAAAATGACAATCAGAGCATGCTGCTACCTGAAGTAGAATTGGTAGAAAAGCGTAGGTGTGGCACCTCAGCGCCAAGGCTGCGAGTGATTAAATTACAGAGGGAAATTAAAGAGAAAGGAGCGGAGAGCAGGCAGCGATCTGCAACAAATGGGCTGAAAGTCAGACCCCCGGCATACGCAGACATACACGCTTCACACCGGCTTGTTTGTTTGCCCCGCTGCCACGTTTTTCTTGCAGATGCCAGGAGCGATCCCAGAAGCCGCCACTGCGCAGTGTGAGAGCGAGCCAAAAAACACGAGGGCCCATCTCCACCGCGATCTGTGATTCAGCTCACAGATGTGCGGACAATATGAGTGAGAACGAGAAGTCATGAGAGCCGGGCGGCTGCAGGTCCATCTTGCTGTGATTATAGCTGCAGTCACGTCTGACGTTGTAATTGCAACTGGCTGCGAGCTGTTTATGGGTAGAGAATCACACATATGGACTTGCCCCTTTTATTTTAGGGCTGCTGCACATTCTCCTGATTACATCTCCTCCTCTCTCGCGCCCGTTCCATCACTGACACCATCGGCGCAGCCAAGCCCTTGATAGACGGCTGTGCTGCGCGGGAGCCGTTGCCGAGCAACGCCTGTAAACAATGGGAATGTTTGTGCTTTGTTTATTTGTATCATGCTGAGAATCGTCGTGCCAAATTAGCTTGTGTTTTCTCTAAACAATCTTGGTGTGCAGTCATTACTTGATACATGGAAAAGCTGTCAGCGGATTTGCTTAAGATTACCTTACAACGCGACTGCCAAATAGTCAGCAAGCCTAACCCTAACCCTAACCCTAACCCTGAAAGTCTGTCTATCTGTCTATCTATCCGTGGATAAATATCTTTGGTAAATAGCTCAGAGGCTTCACTAAGGAATATAGTTTGGATCAAAGAAGCCATGTCTTCCTGTATAAAAAGCCTAGGCCACAAGCTTGCTTGTTTGTCTAAAACAATTAAGATTGTTATGAGGGGGGTTCCTGACAAATAGCTACCAGCTGATAGTGCTTTGGCAAGCTTCAGGGGAGGCTGGTGGGGTAATAAAAAGCAGGGGGCCAGATCCGAAGACGGGGTTCTAAATTAATGATCGGTCAGGGTCCGAAGCCGCAAATCTTGGCAAATGCTCCTAATGTAAGTGAGCCAAATTTTAGGACTGTCAAGTCATACTGGAAAATTCTCATAAACCCGCACCACCAGCACTGGAGCTCAGGGCTGTGTTCCTCCCACTGCTCTTCTCCCTCACACAAGCCAATTAAAGCTCAAGCACCTGAAGATTGTCAACGACATCACGATGGCCTCCCTTCAGGTCAGGACGAGTGCTACAGCAAGTTAAGGAGCTGGCTGACTGTGCATCAAACACCGGAGCTTACACGCTCAAAACAGTGGAGGACTGGACATAGGAGTTCCCTGATTCTCCCCCCACATCACCATCATGACAGCACGGTGACTAGTGGAGTCATGGTTCAGCAACCATTCAGGACCTGAAGTGGGACTCCAAGACCCATTGTGGAGAAAAAGAGGTTGTACTTCCTTCAGAATGAGAAGTTCTTACCACAGATTGAAACAGTTTACTGATCATCGTCCGTCCTCTGCATTATTTGGTTTCACTCATACCAAATCTGATCAAAGACTCATTTCCGAACTCACGTTTGGTAAAAACCTCTATCTAAGAACTGAACTATAGTGAGAAAAGGTGGCAATATGCCGAAATCCAGACACTCACCTCTTTGAACTGACTGGTCTGGCCGATACAAGCCTGAGCACCAGAACGACCAGACACAGTTTCAAAGCAATCCATGACACCTGATATTAACGGGAACACACAGATACAACTATATTCAATCCAACACAACATATATATAATTTGATTTAATTTTTTCTTCAAATGCTCGTCCACCTGTAACACATGGCTGTATTGCATGATTTTTGCTTTTTTTATTGCAGTATATTGTTATTTGTGGTCCTTGTCCTGTCCCGTTGCTGCATTCTGTTGCCTGTGGAGCTCACTATAACTTTCCTCGTATGTGGTACCTCAAATAAAGCTATTCTGATTCTAATCGACACTATCTCCCCCCTTGAATCTTGTTGAGTCTGTCATTATTTGGACAGATCTCATTTTCACCATGGAACCAATAGCCGACAGGTTCATTTGCAGTCGGGTACAGAGCACAACGGCTCATCTACAGGCAAAGGTGGTTCCCCTAAACACTATGGCTGTCGTCTCACACCCTAGACAGGAGCAAAGGACATGAAAGAGGAGGAGGGAGAGATTGACGGAGATATAGGAGTAAAAAAAATGTCTGGTAAATCCATCGTCAGGTCAATGACTTGTGTCGTGCATAGTTAAAACAGATGTCTCATTGCAGTCAGCCTGGCTCTGGAATTGGACCTCTGTGTTCAAACAAGCAAGCTTTGGTCAGCAAATCAAAAGCATAATTCATATAAACATTCAAATTATGCAGTACTGTTCTCTCATCTTCTTCTGTAGGTCATAAATAGCTCCGCACGGATTCTGGTTTCAGGCCCCGCCTGCATTATTAGGGCCACCTGGCTGTTTCTGGCATCGTTCAATGAGTGAACCAGGTTTTTTTAAATGATGTCGCATATACAATTGCTTCCTCATTAAATATAGAAATTATCTGTAGTGATGTATTGCCAATCCAAATTTAGATCTGCTCTTATATTGAGTGAGTTTAAGGTAAAAATTACAATGTTAACGACACAGGATGAAAAAAGGAATTATTTTTATAATCTCTTCAAGCCATGCTAAAGCAGAAAGCCATATGGTTTGCATTGCTGTTATTTTTAACTAAAAACAAATAAAAAAAAAAGATATATGTTCACTGAAATAAAGCTTAATTAAAATTCAGATTAGTTAAAAACTTAAGCTAACTCAACTATAAGTTGAAGTACTAAAATTACTAAAATTAAAACTGAGATTGTAAATTATAGCTAAATAGAAAAAAAATCCAAAAGCCCATTAAATTACTCAAATTAAATAATAATAGTATTATAATAAATAATACTAAAATAACACTGTTGATTTGCCTACGCAACATATCTGAATGGCAAAATTTTACAAAAGCCATACATAGAAAGTTGTGCTGTCAATTAAGTGCAATTAATTAAACAAGAACTACAAACTAAATTACAACAACAACAAACAAATGAAAACATTCTAAAAACTAATAATAAAAAAACGGACTATAATATCAATTGTCCTAGTTTTAACAGCTCATGTGGCTCAGAATTGAGCAATTGCCAAGTTCGTACAATATCAGCTAAAATTCAAACAGCTGATGATACAAATTTACAGATGTCTTATCTGTGTTTACCTGAAATTCAATGAGAGAAAGCTGCAGTTATGTTAGAAGCACCAGATACTGCAGCGTTATTTAGGGTGGAAGAGGATGAAACGTGGGTTTTCCACCATGAGAAACTAGTGGAATCACGACCAAAACCAGATGTTTGAACACTGAGATATTTACATTTGAGTATTTCAGCACCCTCATCCCACCTCAGCTTTCTGCACATTTGGACAAGATCTAAATCTATAAGATAGGCATAATACAAAAAAGGTCGGAAACATATACGTCATGTAGAATTTAATGAGTGATTCACATTAAAAACAACACATTACAAAATTAAAGAATGAAAATAAATATAACCGCCATCCTGTCAGTGAACAAATTATGCTTGTCAATGACATTATAGGCGCGCTCGTGTTTTGCATAGCATCTCCAAACCCAGATAGTGTTACACCCTCTCGTTTTATATTTTGCTTGGGTTCAAATGTAAGTAACGTCGTGGAAAGGTGGGGCTGGGGCATATGGCTGGCAAAGTTTTATTATCACTGACATTTATTATCATTATAACGGTTTTGGTGAATGAAAGCAGACGTGGGTGGTAAAGAGGCAGGTTTTCGGCATTATTTAACAAGGTGATTCGCTGCAGCTGTAGCTGGAACATTTGAAGGGTGGGCACACAAAACAGCGAACACAGTCCAACCTGCTACCACATATAGCAACATAAAGAGAACCATGTGTGAATCCAGGCTTTCATTAGAAAGATAGTTTCACATAACATCAGATTTAGATATCAATTCAGAACAAAAAGCCTTTTCTTTGCGGCCTAGACTCTATACGTGTTACAGGTTCCGTGTGAATATAAACTAAACGAGGAGTGCGACCACACATAACAGAAGGTGCAGCGTGCTTGACATAAGTGCCATTCAGACTCAAAGTCGATAAAACAATTTAAATAAAATGGCATGGAAATTCACATGGTGCATGGAACCAACGCTGAGAAAACATGTTATGAGCAGCTGGCCGTAACTGAAAGGACTTGATTTAGGATGGTGGAGAAGGATGTAATCATTGCAGACATATGAGTGAATTACCGCCGATTATGTCTTGCTTCAACTTTAAACACAATCTGACCATTATGGGCCATGGAACAGCAAACTTTGCTCACATCCTCGCCATCCTTTCCATTCTACCTCCTGCTCAGTGCAGCCAAACCCCAAAAACAGGACGAACAGACACACACACACACACTGGCCTGGTCTGGCGTGGCCAGCTGTCTGCACAAGGGTGTCAGTTTGTTTCTGCAGCAGTCAAATTTCCCATCATTCCATAGACCAAAATAAACAGGGGCGTCCTGGAAGACTGTTGAAACGGTTCAGTGTATTCCGCCCCCTCAGACGGTGAGGTCATGCACGGCTCTCCGCTTGCCCACAGAAAGTAGACTGCAGCAGGTAGTCACATTCCCTCCACTCTTTTTTTTCTTCCCTCCCGTCCTTGCTCATAAAATGTGGCACTCTGTTACAGAATTCATCTGCTAGATGCGGAGGAAGGTTTTACACTTCCTGTCTACGCAGCATTAGCACGGCTCTCGAACACAAATGGATGTGAAAACAAACACACTTGTTTGATGACAAACAAACACTGACATAAACAAAAACTTGCTGAGAACAGCAATTAGAGAACAAAAGTCTCGATATGTTCTGTGTAAGCCATAAACTGAAACGACAAACACCAAACAGAGCACAAGCAGCGGAAGTACGGTCAAAGATTGATGTGTGCAGGGTTGCAGGCCATGTGACATTTCCACAGTGCAGGTGAGGAAGAGTGTATTATCCTTGAATCAAACTTCACTGCACTACTCACCTTCTTCTACAAGGGCGACACGGCCAGAAAAGGACAATTGGGGATGTTGCAAAGACATAAAGTGCAAAATATTGCAAGTGCATTGAGTTAAAAAGCATAGAAATATCGAGAGAAGATAATGAGGGATATTATTTCAAATAAATAAACTAAGAAACAATACAGCTATTATTTTTTAACAGTCTAATTAGTAGGGGTGTAAATCAGATGGTTCGTCACGATTCGATACGATATCGATTCTCATACCCAGTGATACGATATTTGCCGATACCTCAAAAAATGATACGATATGATTACGATTCAATTCAGGAGTATATCGATCGATATTATGATATTATATACCTATTTTAAACAACCATCTACATTTTATTAACTCACAAATGTAACCAAAAATATATAATATGAACATAAATCTAAAAATGCTACTATGGGCACAGTGCTAAAAAAAAATTCTGCAGATAACCAAATTACAAGCAATAGCAGAAAATAAATACAATAGAACAAAGACACAAGTTCAATAAACAGTGCTTTTCAGGTTTTTCAGCTCAGTCTAAAATTAATGTTCAGGTACGCTACAGAAATGTAATAATCAAATGTAAAATAACTGCATAGTCTTCACTTTATAAATTAAATAGCCTATAAATTAATAGTTTTTGATGTTACAAGGGTTATTTAGTCAGGAGCAGTGAGCACTAGTATTTTTCTTAGACAGTATTAGATTTATTATTAGTTTTCTTTCACTTTAAGAATGAAAGCACAGATTGAATATACTGAAACACATGCCTTTTCTTTCTCCACTGTTTACATCAAGACATATGCTTTTAGAGAAAAACTAACTTGGAAGTCTTTAGAATTGCGTGGAAAAACAGTAGACAGCTATAGACAGGCTCTAAAAGCTGCCAGGACCGAGCATATCTGCAAACTCATAGATAATAACCAAAACAATCCAAGGTTTTTATTTAGCACAGTGGCTAGATTAACAAATAAACAGATGCCACCCGATCTAAATATTCCCTCACAGTTTAATAGTAATGACTTTATGAATTTATTCACTGATAAAATAGATAACATCATAAATACAATAACAAATGTAGATTCTACAGCGTCTAGTACTTCAGCTTCATTCATCGCACCCAAAGAAAAACTGCAGTGCTTTACAACTATAGGACAGGATGAGCTAAATAAAAACTTATCACTGCATCTAAACCAACAACATGTTTATTAGATCCAGTACCCACTAAATTATTGGAAGAGTTGTTACCTGTAGCAGAAGAACCACTTCTCAATATTATTAACTCCTCATTATCTTTAGGTCACATCCCAAAACTATTTAAGCTGGCGGTTATTAAGCCTCTTTTTAAGAAACCAAAACTAGATCCTTGTGAACTGGCAAATTACAGCCCCATTTCAAATCTTCCGTTTATATCAACATTTTTTTGAAAAAGTAGTGTCTGCTCAATTGTGCTCCTTCTTGCTAAAAAGTTATATCTATGAAGAATTTCAGTCAGGTTTTAGGCCCCGAAACTGCACTTGTTAAAATTACAAATGACTTGCTTCTTGCATCAGACCAAGGCTGCATCTCATTGCTAGTTTTACTTGATCTTAGTGCTGCGTTCGACACTATAGATCATGACATACTCATAGATCGATTACAAAACTATACAGGTATTCAAGGGCAGGCTTTAAGATGGTTTAGATCCTACCTGTCCGATAACTACCACTTTGTTTATTTAAACAGGGAGGCATCTCAATTATCACCAGTAAAGTATGGAGTACCACAAGGATCTGTCCTAGGTCCTCTGCTATTTTAATTATACATGTTGCCCCTTGGTAATATTATTAGAAAAAACGGGATTAGTTTCCATTGTTATGCTGATGACACTCAACTATATATCTCAACAAGACCAGATGAAACTTCTAAACTATCTAAGCTAACGGAGTGTGTTAAAAATATAAAAGATTGGATGACCAATAATTTTCTCCTATTAAATTCAGATAAGACAGAGATATTACTTATTGGACCTAAAAACTGTACACAGAATATCTTGGATCACAATTTGCAACTAGATGGATGTACTGTTACTTCCTCTACAGTCAAAAATCTGGGTGTTATATTAGACAGCAACCTATCTTTTGAAAATCATATTTCCAATGTTACAAAAACAGCATTCTTCCATCTTAGAAACATTGCCAAGCTACGGAACATGTTAAGTGTTTCTGATAAAGAAAAGTTAATTCATGCATTCATGACCTCTAGACTGGACTATTGTATTGCACTGCTAGGTGGTTGTCCTGCATCTTCAATAAACAAGCTACAGATAGTACAAAATGCTGCGTCTAGAGTCCTTACCAGGTCAAGAAAATATGACCATACTACTCCAATTTTACAGTCTCTGCACTGGCTATCTATTAAGTTCCTTATCAGTTACAAAATATTATTACTTGCCTATAAGGCCCTAAATGATTTAGCTCCTGCGTACCTAACTAATCTTCTATCACGCTACAATCCAACCCGCTCCCTAAGGTCGCAAAACTCTGGACTCTTGGTAGTACCTAGGATAGCAAAGTCCACTAAAGGAGGTAGAACTTTTTCATATTTGGCTCCCAAACTCTGGAATAGCTTTCTTGATAACGTTCGGGGTTCAGACACACTCTCTCTATTTAAATCTAGATTAAAGACACATCTATTTAGCCAAGCATTCATATAATGCATCTCACAATCTTGTACTGCCAGTATATCTGACCAAACGCACATTATTATGCTTTAGCTTGGGTTGAACTGATAATTTCATCCAGGGTTGTTCCTGGATGGAACAACTGCTACGCTAATTGTCTTTATTTGTTTATCTGTTTCTGCCACGGGATGTTAGGAATTACACAAGCTTCAGTCTGGATCCAACCCTTAAATGATCTGAGATGACCGAACACCTGAGAAGAGATGATGACAACCCCTCGGAGGACCTCAGAGGAAGCCAACCATCAGTGATTATACTGAATTAGCCAAATTTTGCCATAAATGGTGGATCAGCACCTAGAGACAACATCCACAGCCCCTACAGCCCTGAACGTCAGCGGAGTCTAAGACACATAGATGAGCCCCAGAGACAGATCCCCAGTAAGGACCCCATCACCTAGACATCCATCGGGGAAAGACCACTGGAACCAGTGGACCACTTACACTATGACTTTGCTGCAGTTGGAACAAACTACTGGTTTGTCTGGCCAGAGGGGAACTGGCCCCCCGACTGAGCCTGGTTTCTCCCAAGGTTTTTTCTCCATTCTGTCACCGATGGAGTTTTGGTTCCTTGCCGTTGTCGCCTCTGGCTTGCTTAGTTGGGGACACTTCATTTCCAGCAATATCATCGACTTCATTACACAGATACTATTTAAACTGAACTAAGCTGGACGATGCCATCACTAAATTCAATAATGAAATGCCTTCAGCTGAAAATTGAGTGTTAAATCTTGTAATTTTACATTATTGACACACTATTTTCCTATTTTGATATTGTGCAGTTGCTTTGTTACAATTTGTATTTTTAAAAGCGCTATATAAATAAAGGTGACTTGACTTGGCTTTTCTTAAACCGACTGTTTACAAGGATATTAGCCAAAACATGCATTTTGATGTAGTTTTGTCTGTATTTATTCGTCCATGCACAAAAAAGTGGAGGAGAGCTCAATTCAGTATTCGCGCAGAGATGACGTGGCTGTCTGTGTGCGCGCGCTTCAGATGTGTGTGCGGAAAACTTCTCACACAGCGCTCGACTTTTACTGCAACAATCCCAAGCGTCTATTATGCTCGCTTTGTGCCTTCGGGCAGTCCTTATATCGAGTCCCGATACGTGAGATTGAACAAGAATGCACGCGTGTTGGCTGTAATGCATAGACGGACATTAGGTGAAAATGTGGACCGTGCCAAAATAAAGGTGCCTTTTTATACTACAGATATCGATATTTTACGCATGGCATCAATGCATCGTATCGTCATACATCGTATCGACATATCGATCCATATCGATAAATTGTTACACTCCTACTAATTAGCTTCCTTGAGTAAAAAGGACAAAAAGCTCTATTTTCTCATTTTTGAAAAAAATTTTTTTTTTTTTTTTTTTTTCCTTTAGTTTATTCCACTGAAGTCTCTAGGTACAGCCTGTTCTCTTCTTTCCCTTTTCTGGTCAGCAGATTGTCATTCCGTTGCATCTCACCCAGAACTCTGATCCACTCAGCACGATGAGGAAATTATCGCCTAAGTGCCGGTGCCGTTGATACAGCTAAAAGAATGTTAGAGTAATGAGATGCAGGGAGGAATTTGTGATTAGAGCTCACTGATCTATATAAGCCATTACTTATTATCAACAAAGGAAAATAACCTTGGTCAGCTTTCTGCCAGTGAGGCCGACTTCCTGAAAGGGCAATCTGCCCATAATCCTGCCAAGCTTCCATTCTGCTATGAACAACTGGGCATAGAAAGCATAACCGGGTTAAATTAGATGGAAGGAAAACAACTCATGTGTTCATTGTGTGTTGCCGATTATACCATCTAGAAAATAATCTACAAAGTGTATTTGATTGGCAAGATATAGAAACACTAAGACACAGTAAACGCTGTGTTGTGATTTAATCTTTTGAGGTAAATTGCAACCTCTCAAGCTCTCTAGTTGGTAACCCACAATCTTGTGGCATAAAACCAGCAGTGTTACAGGAATCTGAAGACCTCCAAGAATAAGGTACACTTTGATGTCTAAAAATTTTGAAGCATTATAAGCACGATTTTAGTTTTTTTTTGTGAGAACTACAAGATGTCATATATATAAACTTAGCACAAATAACTCGTTTTAAACATGTCAAATTTCTAAAATGTGGATTTTAACCTTTTCTACTGTATCCAAAAAAAATGTATATTTTAAGTTGAATTTTTGACATTATCTGTTGCACTTCTATTTAACTGCTATAGATCCAAATTATCTGTTAAAAAGTTATGTATTTTCACTTTTGATTATAAACTCATTTTAATTGCCAAAAACTAAATATACAGTTTTGTCCATTTTGTGCCAAGTTTTGGAAATATAGGTTTATAAATTACTACAAAAATTGTGTATAGTCCCTACTGAGTGACAAATAACCTTAAACTATATTTGCAAACCCTTTTTAATTTAATTTATTATTTTTTTATTTTTTTTTGTAACACTCTGCAATAGGAATCAATAGGTTAACATATGTTACTGCATTCAGAAAACATAATTAACTATTTCTGACCAGTTACTACTGTAAAGTTAATTCATATAATTTATGTTTGTTCAAAATGCCTTCATGTTTATACAACCTAAAGCCAAAAGCATTTTTATATAGAAATTAATAGAAATCTAGATCAATACTTGCTTTAAATATTGTCAGTTCATGACACCTAGAGCATTAATTACTATTAGAAATTGAGAAGATGTTCCTTTAAAAAATAAAATAAATAATAATAATAATAATATATAATATTTTTTTATTATTATTTATTTTTTTTCATTTGATGTTTATTTAATTTTCATTAAATTTTAAATTCTGTATTTAGTCCAACATTTTGGTAAAAAGGTTGTAAAAACTACAAAGCTCAAATAAAATGAACATAAAAAAGCAGCTCATAAAATATTTAGTTTTGACCTCCTGAGTTGCATGATCATCAGCACTTTCTAAAGGTTAAGTATCTAATTTCACTGACCATTTGTTGAAAAAGAAAAAAATGAAAATGGCCCTATTTTGTACCTTCTTAATGGATAGTGTCCTTTATGCCAGGTTGGTCTAGAGATTTTCCCTGTATCCTGTGGTGAGCACTCTAAAATGACAGACAGTGAACAAATAAAAAAAAATAAAAAACATACAAAGATGTTCTGGCTTCCTGCGCTGAAACTCACACAGTCGAAGGATCATGACAAGTCATGCGGGGAGGGCAAGTAGGGCTTCAATGACTCCTCCTGGCCAAAGAGAAAGATTAGACGGGACTAATCATTTGTAAAATGTCATTAGTAATTACGGACTTATGATAATGATTATAAGCAGAAGAGATAGTTCATCATTCGCCTATTTTTTCTCCTCGACAGGAAGCAGCCCCACCCATCACATTCATCTACACCGGTGGGGTGGAACTACGTCTATGTAATATTCCTCCTCAGGAATGGCTCCACACCATTACAAAGGGGATGGAGTAAGAGAAAAAGAAAAGGCTATAGAGAAGAAAATGAAACACATTTAAAAAAGAAATCCAGATGGAAATTCAATACATTGGAGTCCCAGAAACATACAGTGCGGCTTATCAAAGCAGCTGTCACTAAATATAATTTGAGGCAGCGGGCGGAAATGTACACGATGGCAGACCTAATGAATTTCATTTCAGAGCTGCCCAAAGTAGACGCACTGTTTATAACAACCATTTCTCCTTGCAACGACTCATTTACGCTATGCTTGCATTTGCCCGCACTTCCATGCCTGTGAACCTTTCGCAGTAAATTGAGTGCTATGGTTAAAGAACTTAAAGTGTATTTGTCACATAATAAATAAACAAATGGGAAACATAATACTGGGAGATTTCTCTTCACTAGATGGCTAGCTGCAGAAGACACAGGTGTTTGCATCAGTAAAGTGTAGCAAACAATGAGCAATACTGTGAAAAAGCAATGTTAATCTAGTGCTGCTTTATACGAGAAAGAAAGAACCACAGGGGGATTGGAGGCAATTGTAAAGAATTCAACTTCCTCAATAACACATTTTAAAAATGTGCAGTGCCAGTACAGTAATCTTAATGTCTGAGAAAAATGTTTGATCACTTCAAAAAAAAATTGAAAAATATATATTTAACTATAATGTGATTAACTATAGTGAGTACATTTTACACAATGTTTCCAACTGTTTTGGAACCACAATGATTGAATCAATGTTTTGAACAATGGCTTTGGAATGATTGAACATACTGAATCACTTAATAGACTGGATGATTCAATGACTCACTCATATAAAGCATCTTGTCACCACCTACTGGCATAAAGACCCACTACACAAGTGTATTAATACAAACATTGCACATTCCCAGTACTGGAATCTAACAGTTAAAAACAATTAAAATAATTATAATGTAGGTAATAAAGTTTTTTTGCAGTAAACACATTATTACTGATAGCTACAATAATAACTTTTAATTATTTTAAATACATTTTAATAAAATAATGATTTAATATTACGCTTCCTCCAGGTAACATACTTATTCCATCTAGTAAATCTAAAAATATAATTATAAAATATTAAAAGTCCTGCTCAATGTAAATATTATTATGCTTTGTCTATTTCTTTCTAATTTATGAAAACGCATAATACTTCCAAAATAATTTTGAAGGAAGACACTTCTTGCGTTCTCGCATTAGAACCATCTTAAAGAAACAAGAATGTTGCCTTGTGTACAGTATCCAAACAAGCATTTGATCTATATATTCAAAACATATTCATATGCAACAGAAATATGCAAAAAGAATCTAACAGATCCTTAATGAAGAACATGCTTGTTGCAATCTAAGCTTACTGCTCCTAAGATACAATCCCTCTTTGATACTCAGAGGGTAATCGTGCATTCAGAGACGTGTGGACACGATGCGCTAGGGGAAATTAATTGCTAGCTCCTTCGGTTTTGTGCAGGTGCAGGGAAACCTGATTGAGATAAATGAATTGGTATTTTGGGGATCAGCAGGAGAAAATGACACGGGTTGCTCGGCTGTTCTCATCTGGAGGGTTGAAAAACTCGGGGGGGGGGGCGATATGGGGTTGACGTTTCTTCACATTACGCTCCCGGATCTGCTGCATCAGCACAATACCCAGAGAGAAGTCTTACACTGCAGAAACGGCTAATAAAGGTGAGAGAGGGAGGCTCCCTGGAGAGAAACCATCTGTCTGCAGAACGGTACAAAGCATCACCCTCCACACCTGTGCCTCCAACCCCTCGATTTCTGCCACTCCATGTCATGGATACACCAAAACATTCATTCTTAATCACCCACAATTATTCAACGACACAACAGCTCTTCAAACACGCCAACAACTTCACAGCACAGGTTTGGTAAAGCCTGCTTAGAGAAGAGGATGTCTGGCCCTTGGGTAATACAGCAGCTGTTGGATTTCATGTCACTGTGCACCTCCGCTCGTCACCTGCCTGATGTGCCTGCTGCATTCTGCAAGGTAATCACACTTGTTTGCTGCCAAGCGCAGCGGTTTATTGTTTGTTTAGAGGCCTCTGGCTCCTCCCCCTTATCCATCGCTCTTGAATCGCAACCGGATGATGTCGTCTCCTAAATCCTGAAGCTTGGCACCTGACACTTGGATTCAGCAGACTAATAGGTAAGCCGTCTCTTCATTAGGCTGCAAAGTAAAGCTAATCAGCAGCTACCCCAGACTCCTCCTCCTTTCTTCCCTTTCTCCACAGCGTTCCCTCTCCTGCTGTCTATCCTTACGGGATGTTAAATGTGAACTAAATGCTTGCCTGAACTTAGCTGAACTACAGACCTGGGGGGGGGGAGAGGTAGGGAAATGCAAGGTGAAAATATGGGGAAAGGAAGGGAGAAAACAGTGAATTTCACCTTCCTCAAAGGCCCAGTTAATCCGACACTCCGCACAAATTAAAAGGCAGATTGTATTCATTAAAGAACAAAAAGGGGCTCCTGTCTCTTTGATGTGGGCCAGGCGGCACTGGACGCTGTCAGATTGGGATCAAATGCAGTCAGACTCGCATCTAAATTGGAATTTGGGATGGAAAGAGTTTCAAGGAAGGTGACCAAAGAGAAACAAAAGGAAATGGGTGAAAAAAACAGAGCTGACAGACAAAAGTTTGGTTTCACATGCCTATACGCTTTCTCTCGCATAATATGATGCAAGCAGATCGTCACTGACCTTGTACTATAGTCTCTGGATATCACATTTAAAAAAGACACATAATTATTCATATGTACATTTGAATAGTATAGCATAGATTATATAAATGCGTGTGTAAAACAAACGATTATAACATTATTTGTATCTATTTGTATTAATTTAAAAATATAGAATATAATTATTTTCGAAGTCTGCAACTAAACTAAACTAAACAGTAGAAAAAAGACAGTAGTAAAACATCTACTACGCCTACCAATTAATTCAGTCAATTAAAATCAGTCATACTCACATTTGTTGACTACTGGGATTTAAAAAACAAATCTCAAAATAATCAAATAAAACAAAGGGTAATGAAGGCTATTCAGTGCTACAAAGATTGAGGATGAAGTTTGTAAAGTCTAAGTAAAGCCCACTGGGAGCAAAGTTCAGTATAATCCACAGGGTTGTGGCTGGAGGCTTAATTAGGTAATAACAATAGGACTATCTTTAGAGATACTGAAGTGAACTAAGAGGCAACATAAAATGATAACTGTATGATTAGTCTTCACAGATGAAAAAAACATATCCGTTTGCTCCAGGGGTTGACCAATGCCAGCACCAAGCACAGCGGGAATATCAGTCTGATGCAATTAACGTGACCTGCAACTGGCAGGAGGTCAGCTGCAAAAAAAAAAAAAAACGTCCCTTTTGATCACAACCCTAAACTATGATTGTGTGGCAGGGTGCAGCCACAATGCACTGGGGGGTTAATTGCTGATCGCTGGACAGGCTAGAGATGGTGCCAGCAGGCAGATTCTGGGTAGCATGCAGGAGAACGTTGGACCAGGAGTAATGAGCTCTGACATGAGGCGACGTCGTTAACGGGCCAGCAGGCCGAATGCTGCCACAGGGGGAGAACGCCTCTCTATGCGTATGCGGCAAGACTAGAGGAAGCTGCAATTCAGAGTCAAGGGCAAACAGGCATTTTAGAAATAGGGAGGAATGCTGTTTTTATCACAAAGTTAGACGTCAGAGAAAAGGAGACTACTAGAGACTGCTAAAATACAATGACGATTCTTAACATTATTGTACAAATGCATAAAAATTTGATATAGTATTAATTATCTCACAGAAGTGAGTACACCCCTCACATTTTTGTAAATATGTTTTATTATATCTTTACATGTGACAACACTGAAGAAATGACACTTTGCTAAAATGTAAAGTAGTTAGAGTACAGCTTGTATGACATTGTAAATGTGCTGTCCCCTCAAAATAACTTAATACACAGCCATTAAAGTCTAAACTGCTGGCCACAAAAGTGAGTACACCCCTAAGTGAAAATATCCAAATTGGGCCCAATTAGCCATTTTCTCTCCCCGGTGTCATGTGACTTGTTAGTTTTACAAGGTCTCAGGTGTGAATGTGGAGCAGGTGTATTCAATTTGCTGTTATCGCTCTCACTCTCTCATACTGGTCACTGAAAGTTCAACATGGCACATCATGGCAAAGAACTCTCTGAGGATCTGAAAAAAAGAATTGTTGCTCTACATAAAGATGGCGTAGGCTATAAGAAGATTGCCAAGACCCTGAAACTGAGCTGCAGCATGGTGGCCAAGGCCAAACAGTTGTTTAACAGGACAGGTTCCACTCAGAACAGGCCTCGCCATGGTCGACTAAAGAAGTTAGACGTATGAGTGCTGCCAGCATTGCTGCAGAGGTTGAAGGGGTGGGGGGGTCAGCCTGTCAGTGCTCAGACTATACGCCGCACACTGCATCAAATTGGTCTGTATGGCTGTCATCCCAGAAGGAAGCCTCTTCTTAAGATGATGCACACGAAAGCCTGTCCTGTGGTCTGATGAGACCAAGATAAACTCATTTGGTTCAGATGGTGTCCATTGTGTGTGGCGGCAACCAGGTGAGGAGTACAAAGACAAGTGTGTCTTGCCTACAGTCAAGCATGGTGGTGGGAGTGTCAAGGTCTGGGTCTGCATGAGTGCTGTCGGCACTGGGGAGCTACAGTTCATGGAGGGAACCATGAATGCCAACATGTACTGAGACATACTGAAGCAGTGCATGATCCTCTCCCTTCGGAGACTGGGCCGCAGGGCAGTATTCCAACATGATAACGACCCCAAACACACCTCCAAGACGCTGAGGGTAAAGGTTATGGACTGGTCAAGCATGTCTCCAGACCTAAACCCTATTGAGCATATATGGGTCATCCTCAAACGGAAGGTGGACTCCATGACCAAGAGGCTTAAGGCAGTGCTGGAAAATAATGGTGGCCACACAAAATATTGACACTTTGGGCCCAATTTGGAAATTTTAACTTAGGGGTGTACTCACTTTTGTGGCCAGCGATTTAGACATTAATGGCTGTGTGTTGAGTTATTTTGAGGGGACGGTAAATTTACACTGTTATACAAGCTGTACACTCACCACGCAAAGTGTCATTTCTTCAGTGTTGTCACATGAAAAGATATAATAAAATATTTACAAAAATGTGATGGGTATACTCACTTCTGTGAGATACTGTATATGTAAACCTATACATAATTGAACAGTGCTTTGATATGCAATAAATGCAATTGTTTCTATGTCTCATAATGGACAAAAAGTATACACAATTCTGGTCCTGAAGAAAAGCTGGCATCCAAATTCCTTACCATAATTGCTCAATGATGTACAGGTATGTTGAGGAAAATTATGTTTAAACATTAATGTCAAATATTCTTAAGGTTAGCCCAGTGTAGATGAAATCAACAACTATCAAATTTGGACAGTCAAATTTTATCTAAAATAAATAAAACAAAAACTAATAAAGTAAAAAATGAATAAAAAAACATACTTCATTTTCATTATGATTTAAAGGCTCATTTTGTTGGGAATTTTAAAAGCTAGATCAAAACAAGCACATGCATTGCATAAAATAACCTCAGTGGTATTAAAACTGTGGCTTTTAAAAAAAACTGAATTGTAACTTTATTCCACTCTATCTACTTTTACAAAGTTGTGGTAACTTGGTCATTAAGTGGGAGGCTGAAAGATGATAATATTTTAGGTGATGCAGATCCTTTTTGTATTTTTTTTTTTATTCATGCAAGCAACGAATAAATGTTGGCCAAAGGCTAGAAACAAAAAGTGACTATACAGCGGTATATAATTAGAACATTATGTAATTTGTGGAGGTGGGAAGACAACAACAAAAAGATGATAATGATGAATCACAAATGTATCATTGTTATGTGCTTCAGTCCAGACATTAAAAAAAAAGTCTTCAGAAATGTTTCCCCCCAGAAGACAGAAGATCAATGTTCATGTCACTAAATAGATATTCAAAATGCAACAAAAACCAAGCAGAGCATGAAAAAAACAAGTGATTTCTAAATTATGGTTTATAAAAAGGCAACTTCCAAGCCAAACCCCTTCATCACAACGTCTCTGTCTGAGTTATCAATCTCCTCTCCAAAACAGGTCCGTGTGAGCCTTGGCTCCAGACTGGGTTCTTCAGGTTCTTTGGTAAGGAACCCCTCCCTGGCTGAGCAGGGTTTCATAATACGATAGATGACTCACACGCCAAGTCATGGTAACTCAAAAAATATTGTGACAGACTTCAGATCCCTTCTGAGTCCCATTAAGCCCTAGCAGTCCCAAAAAATGTTCTGATTCAACATTTCCTGAGGGCTAGAGCGAGGCCTCCACCTCCACCCCAAAGCTTTCACACACTCACTGACACGCCTAGCCTAATGACTTAACCACCGAACGTACCACGCCCGGGCCTCTTATTCTGCCAACCGTCTTCCAGAACCATCCAGGAAGGACGTACGGCTCACAAACCCCATTCCCGTTCCCCTTCCTTTTCTTTTTTGGGCAACGCGTTACATCAGTGATGCCTTTTGGACGGGAGATGCACAGGAAGGAACAATTCCCAGCAAGGGCCTCTTGTTACTCATAGCTCGACTTAAAACGTAGGCAGACAAGGAGGCTAGCGAGCAGAAATTGTGTCAGAAAATTGCGGGAGAGCCACTCCTTCTCGCTGTCAGCCAACTTGGAGATCAAAGAGGAACGTTTAACATACACATACATTTACAGAACACATTGCCAAGCTGTTGAATCCACACCATCGCACGACCTTGGGCCCAATTCTGCCCCAAATGTCAAACAGTGAATACACTACATAAAAAAGCCTTTGTAGAACTCTTGTTTTCACTAGCTGTGCAACTTTAAGCAGTCTCAGCCTGTCATTTTTCGCCTGCTCATCTTAACAACTGCATGAAGGAATCCGGGATATCGAGCTATGATATTATAGCCGGATAATATCATAATTTCACGATTTTATTACGATTCTTTGTCATGTTGGTTTTACTATTTTGTCTGAGCAGTGCAGCCAAAATAATTTCCCTATTATAAAGACAAAGCCTTTCAAGGTTACAAAATATTAAAAAAAGAATGGTGGATATAGGCCAAAGTGGGCGAAGATACAAATCTTTGTCATTATTTCGTCTTTGTTATTAAAAATAAGAAGAAATATACACATTACAAATACACATAATATACAAATAAAACAAACAGTGCTTTATTTTTAGGTACAATAGGCATATTTATCAGGAGCATTCAAGAAATAAAAAAAATACATCCCGAGTAAACAATTCTCACCTCTTTACCAAGTAACTTTGCTACTTCATATAATACGGCAACATTGACATTGTCATTCTGTTACAGCCAATAACCAAGTTATATCTAGCTCGTTTTTATCTAGCACGCTATATCTAACGTTAAGTTAGCTCGTTTAACCGAACATAAATCAATCACAGCCACTCGATGCTGCTTAAAATGTTTGTTCACATCTTCCTTTAATGCAACAATCAAAAATAACTTAAATAGCATGAATAACTCTTATGAATCCTTGACATGAAATGCTCTGATGTTATTTGTTTTCCCAGGATGAACAAATGAAGAGGTGCTGATGAAGATCCGGACTGCATGTAATGGCGCTTTTCCACGGCTGATGGTACGGTACGGTCGGCACGGCTCAGTTCGGGTCGGTTTGCGTTTCCACGGCTGCAGTTAGTTTGAGTTTATTCCCAGCAGCCGCCTCTAGACCGCTGAGTGGCGGGATTATTCACGCGTCGTTAAACGCGCCACAAACAAACACACAAAAAGAAAGGAGACGGAATAGTGTTCTTCATTCTCGTGATGTTTTTACAACAATGAAACGCGCACAAACAAACACACAACAAAGAAAGAGACGGAAGAGTATGAGAATGCTTGGGATTTACATTCTCGGCAGAGACTGTGGTTGTTTTTAACAACAATGCCACGGGTGTAGAGGAGGAGAGCAGGATGTTCGTGCAGGTGTGCTGCGTTATTTACCCCCAGCAGCAGAGACTTTCCACTGTGGTGACATGGTGCACGGGCTGTAACGTGAATGAGGAGGGCAGGGATGTTCGTGCAGTTCGGGTCGGTTTGCGTTTCCACTTGACTTTTGTTTTCAAAATTTACGCTATAGAGTGGGCGGATTATTCACGTTTTTTTATTTATGTGATGGTTTTTATATCTGTAAAGTTAAATTATCACATTAATCATTTGTCTTTTTCAAGCGCCACAAACAACACACAACAAGAAAGGAGACGGATAGTGTTCTTCATTCTCGGCATGTGGATCCAATTTAATGGTTTTTAATTTTTAGTCTGGATTTATCTTTTTCAAGGTACACTTGAGATTTACCCCCAGCAGCAGAGACTGTGGTGACAGTACAATAATACATTTTTATATTGTCTGGACGGGCTGTAACAAAACACAGATACAAAGGTAAAAATATAAACAGAAGACATTTTTGTGCTGCGTTACTTGAAGTTCAAAAGAAGCAAAAAAATATATACATAAGGCTTATTCGGCGTCGCCAAACAGAAGACATACTCGCTGAAATCAATAAACTTTTGCAAAATTTACAAAAGTATATAATAGGCTGTTTTTTTATTTATGTGATGGTTTTTATAATCATTCCTCAACAGGCGTGCTATTTTGTGGTTGATCACAAAAAGGTCTTTTTCAAACAAAAGTTGCGTCCGATCAACGAGAGGAACGTGGCTGTGCTGATACAATAATACATTTTTAATATAGACACGTACACTGGAGGTACTATTTGTGGGTTGATACAAAAAGGTGCGTTTGTTCAATTCAGATTGTTTTTAATTGAAGCAAAACACACATACAAAGGTCTTCGCTGGCTGTGCTGAAAAATTAAACAGAAGACATAATCTCCGGCCAATGGTCTCATGTCGCATTCAGTAGAGTTTACAAAAGTATATACAGTAATGACCTTTTGGTATTCTTACGGCGGATCGCTGTAGAGTTTACAAGCGTCTCGCTGGATGGTGGTACCGCTCCTCGGCTAAAAAAGTACAACGAGAGGAACGTACGGATGGTACTTCCTCAACCCTGACGAAAACCCCCAAAAGTGAACCGTACCAGTGGTTGATACAAAAAAGTGCCGTACCATTGGAAAAGCGCCTAAATGCCCCCCCAAAAGTTAAGTTACCTTCGCTGGCTGTGCTGACTTGTAAATCTAGGGGTCCGTATGGTAAAAAAAAAATGTTCTAAGCGTTTTTAATGTGCTTCACAAGCCAGCTCATGTAAAGTTACCATTTGTAGTCTCTCCGGCCATGTTCCTAAAAAAAAAATAAGTTCTTATTTCAATATAGTCTTTTTAATGTGTTATAATTTTGCGTCAGCTTCCACACTTGGTAAATACGGATAGATCATGGTTTTACCCCGGCGAATGCTTAAAAAAGTTTCAAATATAGTACTAGAGATTACGCAGTCAACAAATCACATTTATTTGCAGAAATTAGATGGTTTTACCCGTACCGAACCGAACCGTGTAAGTAGAGATCTCAACAAATCATTTATTTGGAAAAGCGCCATAAGTAGTGGTTCTGTTATGGTTGTAAAAAAAAATATAAGCTGTCTTTTTAAAAAAGGTTTCAGGTATTCACCACTCCATCTGATGTCCAGCAGTGTAAGTAGAGATTACTCTACATTTGCCAGTCTTGGTTCTGTTATATGGTTGTGCTGTCTTTTTACACAACATAATTATTGGTACACAACATAATTATTGTAAACAGTAAAGGTTTAGTACACCCTAAAATTAACATTATTCATCATTTACGCTATGGAAGCATATGGGTAGCAACATTTTTATTTTAAATTATTTCAAATTCAATTTGTAATATGCAAAATGACAATGCATGTAAAATGGCAATGTATTTCTGTACTTTAATTGATATTTTACCATACATATGTGCAAAGTTTAGTGCTAAATGAAAATTAAATTACATAATTTACATTTTGCCAACACGCAGTCATGCACAAAAGACCAACAGTCCAAGGTCAGGATTTTAATTAAATTATATTTCGGTTTGTTTTCATCAAATCCTGTCATGTACCACCAGAAAACTTGGAATATATGACAATTGTTGCATGGATCATTCTGTGACACTTTTGCATATTTTTTCAAATGTTTGGTGCTGGTCGCTATTCACTGCTGTGGTATGGAAGAGTGCGTGTGGTATATTTTTTGGCATGGCTTGAATGGCATACTGCATTATAACAATGCCAGGAGAGTAAACTGATTTTCAATTTTGTTAAACTATCCCTAGGATGTTCATCTTTGTCTCTCGGCTCAATGCAGTCTGCAAAATATGAATCAATGAACAAATTAATGTAAGATCAATTTCAAGAAAACAGTACTGCAACCTAGAGATGAACACTGCAGAAAAAGCTGCTTTATCTAAAATAAATGAAATGGTGAACCCTGTAAATGGGATTTGCCTGCACAAATTTCAGAGTTAGTTTAATAGTTATGTTGAACTATGTATAGACAACTAAACAGAGCCACAATGGAACCCACAATAGTTTATTTGAAGTATTTTCTTTCTTTTTTTAATTTCAGGTTAATCTCTAAGCAACCAGCGGTAGATGTTGAGCAGCCCAACTTTGTCTCTGGCCTTGCAGTGCTGTTTGTATTATTGTATGATTTCAACCTCCAGTATCAGGAAGCGGTGGCATGCACCCTTTCGATTGAGGTTAGTCATTAGCATATTTGCCATTTATATATATAATACAGTGAATTGTCACTAAGTTGTCTTGACAGTATTTGTAAAGTACTTAAGCATTTTTTCACAAACATTTTATACAGTTGATTATAGAGCTGAATGATACATTGCATATTTAACATTATCATGTAGTGATGTAATCACATCTCAAGTGTTTCAATTCTCTGTGCTGTCTATATATATAGATATACATAATGTTCACTTGTTTTCTTTTCTGCCTTGTAGACGCTTTCTCAACATCAACCCTGATTGTGCATCCAAAACCAAGAAAGGAAAAGTGACTTAAAAGAAGACTGGACATGATGTGTACAAAAAGAACAGTACTGTAAACCTACAGGTTTCCTCTCTTCTGAAAAACTTAAAGACTTTTAAAAATGTTTCTGAAAGACCTTTTCATTTTTTAAAAGTAAATTAAATTACTGTCTTTTGAATTACTTGCTAATTGATAATTGCATTTTACATGTTAAAAAAAAAAAAAAAAAAAAAAAAATACAGATGGCATTTCAGCCAATATGTTCATATTAGGCAATTTCTGGTATTTTCTTCTAAATAAAAAAATAAAACAATACATGTTTTAAAACTCAGAGAATGTTGTTTTCTCTTTTTTTGTTATGACTACTGTTGTGAAAAATTATTATATTTTTTAATTTTGTAAATCTAAGAGTACTGAAAGAAAAGCAAGAATTACAGTATTCCCTGTAAATGATGCAGTATAATACTGTAGGAAAAAATTAGATAACAGTATAATACCGTATTTGGTAAATACAATACAGAACTGTAAATGTTGTATACAGTAGTAGTCCTGTAAAAATACAGTATGTGGCTGGCAACCCAGCAGCCAGTATTTTACTGTAAATTTACAACAAAAAGTTTTACAGTGTAGTGTTATGTAGTCAATACATCTCACATTCGTTGATCATGTACATATATTCATTCAATTATCTGTACAACTTCTTAGTCTGCAATTTAAAAAAAATATATGTACATCAAAGTTTAATAAAATATAATTGTTTTATATATAAAATTATATTTATATTTTACACTATTTTATTCTTATAAAATATGAATATAATAAAACTATTAAAACGTATAAAAACAATAAAACAAAGACAAAAAACTAGGTGTGTGTTTAATAATAATAATAATTATTATTTATTATTATTATATTCTAAACTGTTTATATTTAAATAAAATATACCCTAAAAATAAATAAATAATAATTATAATAATAACAATAACATTTTTTTATAATCTTTTATTTGTATTGATAAATTATATACTTATATAATAATATATTTATAATTATATATAAATATATTTTTATAAAAATTGTATATTCGATTATAATTAGTTTTCAAATATTTTATATAAAACATTTTGCAATATATTAATGTATTTAATTTGTTTGCTAGTTTGTATAGTGAGGCCAGTGAAAATATTAGCAGAGCAAATAAAAAATCTGACAGTAGCAGGAAGAAAATCCGCATTGTTCAGCTCGGTCACGTGGCTAAATAACTGGAAAGGAAATGCATACATTTCTAAGAAGATAAAAAAAAAACACAGAAGTCCAGACAGAGTGGACAGACATAGACCATCACTTACCCGTAAGAGAGACTGCGAATCTTCCTTGGCACCCTTGCCCTCGGTAGAAGTTGGGTACAGCTGCCCGGCTTTCTCCGCACCGCTCGTCGGCATCCCTGGCAGGTAGCCTTTAGCATCTGCACTGAGACTGAAGATCAGTCCCGATGAGTCTCTAAGCATGGTCGCCCCCTTCTGCTGCTGCTGGTCTTTTACCCCAGCTGCCACAGCGTTCAACAGACCCAGTGTGGCCTGGGGGAAGGGGGATGGGCTTCCTCTAAGGATCTCCCCTGCACGTTCTTTGGGCACCCACACCCGGCTCTGCACGTGTTGCTCCCCACCTCGGACTCCACCGCCAGTCACTGGGCCCAGCGCTTCAACCCAGCATTTTTCCTTCTCATCCTGGGCCTCACTCTTCATGCCCTCTGAGCCAGGAAGTGGCTCAGCTCTGCTAGCTTCTGGAGGCACCAGGCTATAGAGTTTCAGATCACCTTTGCTCTCCTCTTTGATGCAGGAGGGTTGAAGGGGCAGAGCAGCCGTTGGCAGGAGCAGAGGCTGGATCCTCAGAGTCCTGGCAGTGGGCGGAGTTGAAGTGGTCCAGCAGTGCCGTGGTGTCCGTGGCAGTGAAACTACAATGCCGACAACGACAGCAGCCGTGAACTCTCCTGCAAAGAGGATAAGAGACAGTCTCAGAAATCATGATTTTTATCATTCTTCATAGATCAAACAGTCTTTTTGTATACTACAATATTATTTGGTCCCTAGAGAGCCATCTGAGAGACAAAAGACTAATCCACATCCTGAGTTTGTGTACTTTCTCCTTATCAGACGTCTCTCCCCCCCTGAGCTTGGTCTGAATCTCTGTAATGTTGTGCAATTACAGTTTAGTCAGCTATTTTCGTCTGCATAATGGCTCTTTGTTCTGTTCCAAATAAAGGAATCAAAGAGCTGCTCCAAACTCTCCGCAAAGGAAAGCTAAATGAACAGTCTGCTAACCTTTAGGTAAATGAATGTGACATTCTCTCCAGAAACACCAATGATTTTTTATAAGCTTATACTTCCTGTTTGAAATCGACCACTGTCAAAGTAGTACGGGTGAGTGTACCCCACCAAAAAAAACTATGTTTATTTTACATGCATCAGTAGACGTGCTTGAACAATGGCCAACTGTACCGCAATGGAGTATTTACACAGATTGAGAGGTTTCGAAAGCAAAAAAGTCCTTAGTGTTGAATGTTCAAGGGCAAATTAAGTGATTCATATATTTTGCCAAGATCATCTGTAAGTTAAATAGTAACAACAAGAAACAAACACGTTAACATGCTCATAAAGTATCAGGAATTCAAATGATGTTGTAAAGTTTTACAACGGTTCCTCAAACCTAAGCAGCGTTTCAAGAGTGCTGTTATTTATTGATTCCAACAGAACTATGATATTATACTGGAAACTGGAAATGGAAAAGAAAAGTAGTGGTTATGCACTGCTTGATGATTTGGCTTCTTTTTAGAATTATTTTGAGGGGGAAAATCCCTCAAAAAATTATAAAAAACTTGCCAAATTTCATCTCCCATTTGAGTTACTTAGTATTAATTTCTTGTTTATAGAACTGCTGTATAAAAGCACATTGTGCTCCTGTAATATTCCTTAAATATAAAAATATGACTAGCCCAATAAAATAAAATACAAATGACTTTAGACACAGTGTTGAAACTCGAGTATTCTGTGCACCTAGGATGAAATATTACCGACGGTTCAAAAGTTTGTGGAAAGTTTTTTTTTGTATAAACATTTTTTTCAGCAGGTATACCTTTGATTGATCAAAAACAACAAAGCCAGTGAGGGTAAAGACATTTATAATGTCACAAAATATTTATATTTCAAATAAATTCTGTTATTTTAAACTTTCTATTCATCATAGGATCCTGACAAAAAAAATTTAACATTTCTCTCAAAATAGTTTTGTTTGTAAGTCTGCTTAATGATTAAATGAATATTGAAAATGTATACTTGAGATTAATGTTAAGATACAAAAAAGTAAGCAGAAAAAAAAACAATTTGCCTTGTGTAACCACAGTGAATGTAACATAATACTCCCATTGAAGTTCATTTAAACATTAAGTAAATAATTAAATAAGTACACCTGATTTCTGTAAACATCTGTCAATGTCAATCACAAGTACAGTGCATTACTACAGTAATTACGACAGTTTCCTCAAAATGAGTTTTAATTAAAATGCTGACAGGTTGTCACATTTCCTGTGATGTTAAGAAAAACACATTAAGGCTTTTAAAAATATAAAGTGCTAATCCCAGCTGCATCTGCTTGATAATGAGGTACATGTAGCACTACTGAAACACAGAAGTGGTGCAGGAAATACTATCAGACTAGATGAATGCATTCAAGCTGACATTCAAAAGTTGTCAAAAGAACCAAAGACCATACAAAAGTTTTTGAAGACGAACTGTGGATTTTTTTGTTCGTTTATAAAAATAAAAAAAAAAAAAAATTCTAATGATCTTGCTTTACCCAGATTTACAATGGCAATCTTAAAACAATTATTTATAATTTAAGCTGTCGGTTCAGATTTTGTAGGAAATGTCAGTCTTACGTCATTCGTCTTTGCGCGATTATGTCACACAGGGAGGTGTGTTAATGGTTCTGACAGCTTGTAACCATAACTAATGAGCAATATTATTAATACAATGGATCATTCAAAAAGGCAACCATCTGCGGAATCATTTGTTGTTTAAACAAACAAACAAACAAAAATCCTTTACAATCATAAAGTAAAGGGACAAAGCCTGCAACCCAACTCATCAACATCAGACTTGCATTTCAGAGACGGTGACAACTTCATGGCGATGGTGAGAAGACTTCAAAGGATTTAAAACAGCCTAGACATTTGACTGGGTCACAAGAAACAGTAGCAAGGAATTTGTCTTTCACCCCTCTCGGACTGAAGCAGAGCAGTAATCACTGTATAAGGGGTCAGCATTCACCTGCACGACCAGCAAAAATAATGTAAATCATTCAAAATTGTATGAACATAAGCACACTATAATTTACTCAATGCTTTCAACTTAATTGCAAACTCGGGTTATAGATTAACTTTTTTTTCCAGTTTTATTTTGCAAAGCATCAAAACAACATCGATTTAATGGGGAAATACTTGAAAACATGGATGATAACCTACATCGATGTCAATAATGGTACTGAGTGGCAATAATTTGCGCTTGTGAAAATGAAGCCCTTTAGCTATGCACTAGCACACCCACTCAATACTACCATTTTACAGGACACGGAGCAGAGCAGAAGCGTTAGCGACACCATCCCCATGACATTACACAGGAAATGGAAAAATAGGAACAGCACAGCCTGCCGCTAACCTGACAGAGTGACAGAAACACTGGTTGGAGAAAAATCACAGCAAGGGGAAGAAAGAAAAAGAGATAAACATGATTATATTGGTCTAAATTAATCTACTCCACCGAGCTACTGTTATAAGCACGAGCCTCGTCAGACTGGTCGTGGTGGCGGTGTCGCAACAATATACATTGATATTCTCAATGTTACTCAGAAAACAGGATACAGGTTTAACTCATTCGAAATACTTATGCTTAATGTTACACTGTCAGATATGCAAAATAAATCTGTTCTATCTCTTGCTCTGCCTACTGTGTATAGACCGCCAGGGCCATTTACAGATTTTCTAAAAGAATTTGCAGATTTCCTCTCAGACCTTTTGGTTAATGTTGATAAAGCACTAATTGTAGGAGATTTTAACATTCATTCACGTTGATAATACAAATGATGCATTAGGATTTGCGTTTACTGACCTAATAAAATATTTTGGAGTCAAGTAAAATGTCACTGGGCCCACTCATTGTTTTAATCATATGCTAGATTTAATTATATCACATGGAATTGATCTTACTGATATAGATATCATACCTCAAAGTGATGATGTTACTGACCATTTTCTTGTATCGTGCATGCTGCATATTACTGATATTAACTATATGGCTCTGCGTTATCGTCCAGGCAGAACTATTGTTCCAGCCACTATAGAAAAACTCACAAATAACCTACCTGATTTATCTCAACTGCTCTGTGTACCCATAAATACAAATTAACTAGACAAAATTACTAGCAACATGGGAACCATCTTCTCTAATACGTTAGAAACTGTTGCCCCCATCAAATTAAAAAAGGTTAGAGAAAATGTGCTGCACCATGGTACAGCAGTTATACCCATTCTCTCAAGAAAGAAACTCGTATTCTTGAGCGCAAATGGAGAAAAACTAACTTGGAAGTCTCTAGAACTGCGTGGAAAAACATTATGTCCAGCTATAGACAGGATTTTAAATCTGCCAGGACCGAGCATTTCCGCAAACTCATAGATAATAACCAAAACAATCCAAGGTTTTTATTTAGCACAGTGGCTAGATTAACAAATAAATAGATGTCACCCGATCTAAATATTCCCTCACAGTTTAATAGTAATGACTTTATGAATTTATTCACTGATAAAATAGATAACATCAGAAATACAATAACAAATGTAGATTCTACAGCGTCTAGTATTTCAGCTTCATTCATCGCACCCAAAGAAAAACTGCAGTGCTTTTCAAAAACTGCAGGATGTTTCAGCTAACTAAACAGGATGAGCTAAATAAACGTATCACTGCATCTAAACCAACAACATGTTTATTAGATCCGTACCACTAAATTATTAAAAGAGTTCCACTTCTCAATATTAAACTATACAGGTATTCAAGGGCAGGCTTTAAGATGGTTTAGATCCTACTTGTCCGATCGCTACCATTTTGTTTATTTAAACGGGGAGTCATCTCAATTATCACCAGTAAAGTATGGAGTACCACAAGGATCTGTCCTAGGTCCTCTGCTATTTTCTTTATACACGTTGCCCCTTGGTAATATTATTAGAAAATATAAGATTAGTTTCCATTGTTATGCTGATGATACTCAACTATATATCTCAGCAAGACCAGATGAAACTTCTAAATTATCTAAGCTAACGGAGTGTGTTAAAAATGTAAAAGATTGGATGACCAATCATTTTCTCCTTTTAAATTCAGATAAGACAGATATATTATGTATTGGACCAAAAAACAGTACACAGAATCTCTTGGATTACAATTTGCAACTAGACGGATGTACTGTTACTTCCTCTACAGTCAAAAATCTCGGTGTTGTATTAGACAGCAACTTATCTTTTGAAAATCATATTTCCCATGTTACAAAAACAGCTTTCTTACATCTTAGAAACATTGCCAATCTATGGAACATGTGACCTGTTTCTGATGCAGAAAAGCTAGTTCAAGCATTCATGACCTCTAGACTGGACTATTGTAATGCACTGCTAGGTGGTTGTCCTGCATCTTCAATAAACAAGCTACAGATAGTACAAAATGCTGCGGCTAGAGTCCTTACTCTATACAGGTCAAGAATATATGATCATATTACTCCAATTGTATAGTCTCTGCGCTGGCTATCTATTAAGTTTCATATCAGTTACAAAATATTATTACTTGCCTATAAGACATTAAGTAGACATTACTTGCCTATTAACATCCCGTGGTAACTAGGAATTACACAAGCTTCAGTCTGGATCCAACCCTTAAATGATCTGAGATGACCAAACACCTGAGAAGAGATGATGACAACCCCTCAGAGGACCTCAGAGGAAGCCAACCCTCAGACAGTATAATAGAATTAACCAATTTTTGCAATAAGTTAAATATATTAAGTTTCTGCAATATATAAATCTATTGCAGAAACTTAATTTCCTGTAAAGCTGCTTTGCAACGATTGTAGCGTAAAAAGCGCTATACAAATAATCTTGAATTGAATTGGATAAACATGTGAAGACTCATTCAGAGAACTGTTGCTCCTTAGAAATAAACAAAGGCACTTGCACACTAAAATTCAATCTATTGATTTCAATGTGGATTATGACTGCATTTCTGTATGATTTCACATTTATCAGTCTCCTTCCACACTCAAAATGGATATATGCTGAAATAGCAGGAAAAAAATATTACTTTTTGGTTTCAGTCTAATTAGTGTTTCACAGATGGCACGATTTGCCTGTTTCAATAGCAATGTCATGTAAACAAGCTACAACATGTAAACATGTCAGCAGTATGGTACACACTTCAATGTGACCAAAAATGATGTGGTAATTGAGTGGCAATATATAAAATTTTTTTTGGCTGAAATATCTATTTTAGACTTTACTATGACTGGTTTAATTCATCACCTATGAACATGATAACCTAAACAGCATACAAAGTTTGATTACCCAAATTTAAATGAAAACTTTAGTTTCAGTTTTCTGCAATAATTCACTTCATCAGATCACTATATCAGACGGCTAATTTTGTAAAGGTGAAGTGTGCAACTTTGTCGCCACTTGCAGAGTCAATCAATAAAAATGTGCTTTTGGGGTGGGACTATTTATCCAAGCAATGCACTTAAAGATGTGTAGACATTACACACGTCACCTTTCTAAGTGACTCCCACAATGACTTAACACAAACTCTGAAACCAGCATGTCCAAAATCCAATACAGTATTCTCCACATTTCAGCTTCTGCACGTAAAAAGGTCTCCCTTTCCCGAACTGCAGGGCAGCGTGATATATTGAGTGTGCACTGGATCGGGTGGGCACGAGGTGTGGGAGGCTATGGCATCAATATCAGGTTCACGTTCGTGGTGGGTGGGTTGCTGTTTGGAGACTAGAGGACAGGATTCTGCTCATAAATCTACACTATAGCGAGGTACTCAGGAGCGATGCATACGCATACTGGAAATATTATGTATCAGTGATTCCTCAGACCACACAATCGTTCGCACGCACACACAGAGGTCACCGAACGATTCCACACAATGAACCTGGATACCATAACACAGATGTTCATACAATAACATAGAAGACACAATGCTGAAAACATGTTTGCTGTAGCCCACACATTCAAATCTAGTGTACTTCAAGTGTACACAACATTCTCATGCTGCCCATAAGCCTGGTGAGAAAAAATTATATAAGAGGTAGCATGGCAAAGTAGTTTAAAAACAAAGTATGACATGCATATTCTCGAATCTCGATCACACACACACACACACACACACACACACACACACACACACACACACACACACACACACACACACACACACACACACACACACACACACACACACACACACACACACACACACACACACACACACACACACACACACACACACACACACACACACACACACACACACACACACACACACACTCTGTATGGTCTGAGCTGAGAAGCAGGAGCTCTCCAGAGAGGCCATACAGGTCTGATTTCGGCTCCCTCCTCGCCGGGTTCCAGGCTGCGGGCTCTGAATACAAACAGCGCCTTATTCATAAAGGCCGCACGCACAGGCTGAAAACACTCTGCTCTACGTCCACCTGAAACAACCAGCCCCGGGCAGCTGGATCATGATGGACGTCACTCACGGCTCAAATGCACAAAAACCTTCACACATGTTCCCTAGGGGACAGGTGGGCGTATGAGGTCTGAAAATGCAGTGTTTCCTGACAAGAGTGCCAACTTGACAAATGATTCCTTCGCCAAGATCTTTGACAAGTCAGATTAGATGCTTGATCATTTAACAGCATGTGAATCTGTGCAATTACTGAAAAAGTTTAAATAGCAGTTATGTGTGATGTCTTTGTACTATGACAATGCGCGTTATTGTATGCATGTAGACTGAATTATGAATGGGTTGGACATTGATTCTTATTGAAAACAGTTTTCCTTAAAAATAATTATAAAATATTTAAACAAATTGATTTTCATTACATTCGGTTCCACTGACTTATAGAATACCTGCATTCTTTAACAGCTGTGGATGGATGGAAAAATGATAAAATATACAATACTTGTATGAAAAAAGGATGCATACACTGTGTGTGTGTGTGTGTGTGTGTGTGTGTGTGTGTGTGTGTGTGTGTGTGTGTGTGTGTGTGTGTGTGTGTGTGTGTGTGTGTGTGTGTGTGTGTGTGTGTGTGTGTGTGTGTGTGTGTGTGTGTACATTAGGGATGTGCATCTCCATAACTGAATGTGTGATGTGTGACGATACATCTCGATGTGCATCTCCATACGATACTGATATACATACAGATACATGCTCGATGCAGCTAGCAACATGATACAATATCATTGAAGACGATGCAGCTAGAGATGCGATGCAATTCATTCGATATTACGATGCGTATGCGATCCGCGATGCAATGATTCGATATGACATGATGCTTTTATGCAATATTTGAAAAAAATATGACAGACAGCATTCATAAATTAACTCAGACAGACAGCAAATCATAAATTAACTTATGCGTCTTCTGACTTCTAATGCACCGAGGCCTGTTTCATAAAACAAGTTTACCAAATAAGCCAGGCTTATTTCTGTTAGTCTGACTCACTGTCAAATGATTTGGTTCCATAAAGCAAATTTTACTTGGATCAACCTCAGTCACAGCGGCAACTTGCTGGAACGCTAACCTGGTTAAGGGCAGGCAAACTATCAGGCAAAGCTGAGCTCCTCTAACACTGACCAATAGAAACGCAATATTACCACTGACTCTCTCACATACTATCATATCATTTATATTCTATATAAATATATATTGCATCATTCATTCATAGCCATGCAGCCTTTCTCTCAGGTTTTATGATAGCTGTACCTTTTATAGTTAGCAGAACAGATAGCAGAACATTAGAACATTACAATCTAAAATTGCTCTTTAAAGCATTAAAAACACTTTTATTATTGCGCTGCTATTATTGAGCAGGGCTCATTCAATCTCGTAAGACTCACCCACTCTTGACAGAAAAATTTATATATTTACATGACTTTCTAACATTTACAGATAAAAAAATATTTTTGTCAGTCAGTTATGCACTGAGGAAACCACAACGTCTCAAATGCATTAAACAGCACAAATATATCAGTGGTGGATCGATTCGATCCATGATTGACATTAAGGACTTATTAATCCCTGCTTTTCCTTAGGACTCCGTAGTGTATACATCATATTCACGCAGCAGCAGTAATGACAGAACACGCTTGAGAAACAGTTTAGAGAGGAGAAATTAATCTACATATAAAATATTGGTTACTTTCTAAACAATAAAATATCTACTAGTAATTATATAAATAAATCATTTTTTTACCGATGCAAGTATGTTAGGAACGATGCATCGCGATACAAATGCCAATTTGTATCCGATTCACACTTTTAAAACCGATTCATCGCATCGTTAATTTTTTTGCCGATGCACCGAGAGAATTGGCGAATCTTCCCATCACTAGTATACATACACATACACACAAACACACTTTGCAATAAAAGGATTATTTTTTTTTCCTAAAGTATGACACACACACAAAAATGACTCACTAACCAACTAAATCACAAGGTTGGTTAGAAAAATACTTTTTTTTACTATTGATTTCTTATGTTTTTACTGAAATGATCTGATCATTTGCAACAGGTTGCTCAGAGTAATGGATGCAATACGAATTTCTGATCATTGTTCATAAAATAGAATCATTAAATTAATTCTAGCATGGCAGCATTTTAATGGCAATAAAACAAAAATGTAATAAAACAAAAGTGAGAAACCAGTCAAAATGTTATGAGAATATGTAAGAAATTCAAATGTACTGCAAAGAAAAATTCAGACAGATATGATTCAGTTTACTGTTCTCCATCACATTGATGTTACATTCTCTATGAATTTACTCTCATAATATTATATCTGTAATCTCAATAATAAGAAATGTGAGGGGTTTGTTTTCTTTTTTATGACACTAAAACACTATCATAATTAAGGAACCATAATCATTAAATGGAATTGGCACCAGAATTATTAATACTTATGAAATTAAACTGAAAAAAGATTACATATTTAAAGAATTTTTCAGTGAATTTTATTAAGTATAAAATACTTTTAAATCGACATAAATGCTAAATCTATTTTCCATGCAAGATGCTGCCGATTTGTATTATATTTTTTCCATGTAAATATCAGTAGTAAAATTGCTCAGAAGAGGTTCTCGCACATAATATGGCACAATATACTATAATACCAAACATATGTGGCATTGAGGTGGTTTGGTGTATTTACACAACACTGATATTAGATTTAGCAAAGTGCCTTTCTGTTCTCTTTCTACTGTGCCAAACTCAAGCGGACATATGGATTTCAGTGGTGCAGTAAACTCATTTTTATCAATAAATTCAAACCAGCACATGTAGACATGCCTGTAAACTCTGGCAGAAAATGGAGAGTAATTGAGATCTTATGTGAAGGTAAAGCAGAGCCATACTCATCCACGCCGTACATAGTAAACAGCTGGTGAAAGAAAGAATATGGAAAGGTATAATAGTTTCCCACATGTACACACTCAATGGACATATGCACGAGCACACACACAGATGCAAACAAACACTAAAGTGCACACATTTACATGTGCACCTGGCCTCAAGACAAGCTAAATCAAAACCAATGAGGGACTGCTGTAGGAAAAGTTACTCCCTGATGTTTAGCATTTTCAGTTTATTCAGCTGTGTCTCTCGACTTCAAGTAAAGTGCAAAAAAAGGAAAACCTGTTACCTATCAGTATGAAAGCAAAACCGCCAACACAGAAACAAATGTGTAACGCAAGCTTGCTGGCTATAATAAACAGCTGCTTTCACTGTCCAATGCTATGCCTTTTGCTAAAATAATATATATATATATATATATATATATATATATATAATACAATGTTATTTTAGTGTCATTGAGATACTATTAAACTTTTAATATTTTGAATCAGGTTTTATTTTTATATTTTCCATTTTCCTTTGAAAGTTTTTATTTAATGTTTTGTTATTGTTAGAAGTTTATGCTTCTGTGTAGTTTCTATACATTTTTATTTTAAGCTAAATCAAATTAAATAAAAACAATGATAAATTAGCTGAAATAAGTACATAAACAAATACTGGACCTTTATAATATTTATTTTATTATAATATTTAATTAAATTTAAACAAATAAAAATGAATTGGATTGTACAAGTGTGAAAGCAAAGCTGGCAAAGAAAAATTTTTTAACAGTTCACTCTGTCCAATGGTCATTTGCTACAATATAATAAATAAACGAAACTAAAATATCAAAATATTAAATAATTGAAAGCTAAACAAAATATTTTACAAGGTCCAATATTATGTTTAAGTTAAAGTGATGCACAAATCCAATGCAAAATAATAACTTACTTTTTTTTATAAAATACACACCCACCCTTAAGACCATTGTAGCACAAACGATGCAGGATGAGTCACATATTACATATAGTTTTAAAAAATGTTAGCAATAAATCCAGTAAGGATGCTAAAAGAAATAGGTGATCTGTTATGTGATTTTACCTGTAGTGACGAAAGATCTCCTCCTCCACTTCAGTGAAGAAATGGCACTTAGTGCAGGCGTACTCTCCAGCATGGTCCCGCCCTGGCCCTGGCCCGGCATCCCCTGATCCCTCCTCCTCTGGTTTGACTTCCAGTAAGGTGTGCGAGATGTGGGTGCTGTCATAGTGCAAGAGAAGCAAGTCAATATCAGTCGAGGTGAATGGGCACTGGTCACACTGATGGGTGACGGACGCTCGGGGAACTGGCGGGGATGGACTAGTGGTCCCTCCAGCTGTTAGCTGCAGCAGAAGAAGAGCACAGTGCGAGCAGGAGCTCTTACGGCAAGCAAAGGGATAGGAAATCTCCCCCAGGTGCTTCTCAGGAGTGCAGAGCCCACGGGGACAGAAGGGGCAATGTTTGATGGTGCACTTGTGAATGCTGTGAGCCCGTTGGTAGTGATGCAAAAGCGGAGCCACGACGATGACTTCCGGCCCATGAGTCATGGAGTAACGGAAGTCGCAGAACTGGCAATTGTAACTGGTTACTACTGTTTCTTGGTCGCCCGCTGCTCCAGTCTTCTCCATTTTCTGTAAGTAGGAGTCTCCGTCACATGCCTTTCTGTCCCTTTCCCCTGGACTTCCCTCCCTGATGGCCGCCTGGCCGTGTCTCTTCTCATAGTGCTCCAGAAGCCTAGAAGCACTGGTAGCTTCGCAACTAAAACTGCAATACTTGCACCAGTAATATGAGGCAGGGGTGTCACCTCCAGTGCGGCTTGGGGAGTCTGATTCCCTGATTGGTACGGAGTACCCAGCCACAGAGTCATCTTCGGCCCGCACGCCACCCGATCAGCCCACTTCCCTTGCTCATCTGCCCCAATGCGCGATACGCAGTTCCCCTTCCGTTCAGTTGAGGACTTCTCCTCGAGGCTGATGTTGGATGGAGGTGGACTCTTCATCTTGTTAGGGTGGGTGGCCAGGAAATGCTGTTCTAGATCTACAGAAGAGCTTCCCATGTAGGTGAAGTTGCAGAACTTGCAGCGGAAATACTTGGTGTTACCCTGACAGTCCTGCGTCTTCCTCCCGATTCCGATGAAGGTGCCGGCTAACGTTACCTGCGAAAGTAGGGGAGTCAAGAGGGGGGAGGAACGGATGACAAAGAAAGAAAATGAGATAAAGGGAAAGAACAATCATCCATGAGTTACAGAGAATTACTGGTAGTCTGATATAATAAGACAGGCAACAGACTTTCAATAACCCTCCCAATCTCGAAGACGAGGCAGCAGTTATCACCAAACAAAGGCAAATCACATTTTATGTTCTTATTATTTCTCAGCACTGAGAATTCGAAAATCCTTTTATGAGCAGATGGGGAGCATGTGAAACCTGTAGAAGAGTCAAAGAGTAAAGCAACCATGCATGCAGAGACTAAATTGATCTTTTCTGATTATTATTATCCAGGTGTAACTTTAGTTCTTATACTTTGAAATTAAAAAGAAAGAAAATAAAAAATTACTAACATAAACATAACTAACAAAAATATTTCTTAACTGCATGTATATTAAAATACTGACATGCAGATCCATGGCTTAAAATGCAATAGATGTCTGGCCTATAGAAAGCATATGGAATATTTAGCTGGCAGTTACAGAGCCAAAAGAGAGTGTGAGTGAGAGGTCTTGAGCTTCATACGCACTGTGGGGAATTCAACGTCATGCTCCAGACAAAACACTCAAGGAATGTCACAGCACAGACAGGCCCTTTCCCCTGAGCTGTATGTTGAAGCAATGATTAAATAAACACCCACTGCTTAGTGTAATATGTGCTTGATTATAATTCTTACACAAGCATATTACAGATACAAAGTGGACTATACTGAAGTCCCAGCTGCTTGCTCTGTATAACCTGTCTGAGGAATTGCATTTAAAAGAGTGCACTTGTGACACAGACTACATAAACCTTTTCTTATTTTGTGTATGTTCTGTTATGGTTAAAAGAAAGCAAGCAAGCAAGAAAGAGAAAAACAAACATCCATAACAACTGAACATCGAATCAAAGGTGACTTGGCAAAATAAATGTGATGTGCATCAAATTAAGTATAGTTATTTATTGTTAACCATTAAATATATTAAGTTATATTAAATCAAGTTAATTATTTAATAATCTTAATAATAATAACATTTAATGTAAAAAATATATATTATAAAATTACAAAAAAACTGTTTAAAATAGCTAAAAACTCACAATGTTATCCAAAATATGTGTGCTATGTATATTTAAGCATATTGGAGTTTAAAGTTATTCCTCTTGACACCTGTACTGAAATCAAATTACCAATATAAATATGAATAAATAATTATTCCATAATATTAAATGTATAATAATTATAATACAATATAAATGCTAAATATATAATAAATAAAATGTATGTTATATTATCAAAATAATTCAAAAAATATTATATTTTGAATATTCTTATTACTAAACAAAGAAACACAAGTGAGCACAGGTACATCAGTCAATTAGCAATAATTAAAACAATTACAATCTGTCTGGTAAACTGGGCAAAATCACCCTTGCACTGAATAAAGCTAAACGCATTTTGCAGAAACTGAACTTAAATATGCCGCTTAAATTGTAAACATGACATTGTTGAAGTGAAGAGTGAAACCGTGCTGAAAGTTAGGCAGATAAATGACTATGACATCTGTTCATTACCCATCGTTTAAAATAAATCGACTCCTGTGTTTTCACTGGCTCACCTCAGCAGCTTCCCTACGCTCTTTTTCCCCCCTTTTTTCATTGGGAAAATGAGAAATTGCAGTCATCGATATTACTGCATGGAAAATTCCACTAGGAATGAATTCTGAATAGACTCATTATTCAAACTTTTTTCCTAAGAATTTATACGGTATTACGACAATTTGTAGACCGGCTGATGTTAAATTGAAAAAGAAAGTGGCCGGTGTTATTAGAAGAAAAAACATCAGGTACTCTAAGCTGCACTGTGTGCTTGCTTGATTGAGTGAGTACATGCATATGTGCAATGCAGGCAACTGTTCATAATGGTCCATTTAAACATGATACACTGAGGCTAGTGCTATGATAAATCAGCCAAAAGTCACAGAACAAAGCCAAATACAGTTTGCCAGCATGATCCAGTCTAATCTTCCTCACATTTGTTGTTTGTTTGTTTTTATAAATCAGAAATCACTAAGGTGATATGACAAATGATGATGTATTTCAATTTGAATGGAGCAGCTTGATTGTTTATTCATGACGTTACTTTATAACACATGCATGAACAAATACAGACTATGAGGGCTAGTCAAAATGTAGAAATTAATGCAGCCAAATGTTCATCAGTGTGTGAGTTTCTTCATGTGCATGACTTTGCATGCATCATGTATAGTTACCATCCGTCTAGTGGTTTTACTTCTGTGACATACAATTTTAAGTTTCACAGCTGCATGTGCATACATCATTTTTAAACCTTAATGACCCATGGATCGGAGTACAGCACTGCTCCAAAACTATAAGGCCGTCTTGCTTCTTAGATAGGAAGCATCTTAAATGAAACGGGCCCTCATAAGTCACTGATTTGGAACGCTCTTCATAGGATGCAAGTCCATGTATCATTAAATAGCATTTCAGAGGCAAAGCAGACGGAGATTCATTTGATTTCAATACAGGTGATGAGAGGAATGAAGCAGAACTCTAATATGTATAAATACACACAACATGTACACTACCATTTGAAAGTTTGTGGCTGGTAAGACTTTTTAATGTTTTTGAAAAAGTATCTTATGCTCACCAAGTATATATTTACTTTATCAAAAATATAGTAAAGCATGAATATTTTAAAATATGATAAAATTTAATAAAAAGAATTTGTTTTAAAATGTAATTTATTCCTGTGATTGCAATGCTGAATTTTCAGCAACCATTACTCCGCTCTTCAGTGTCACATGATCCTTCAGAAATCATTCTAATATGTTAATTTAGTGCTCAAGAAACATTTATTTTATTTGTGCTGCTTAATATTTCTGTGTAAACTGTGCTTTCAATGCTTTTTAAGAATAGAAAGCTGAAAAGAACAGCATTTATTTGAAATGTAAAACATTAACATTTTTAAATGTATAAATGTTTTTAACTCACCTTATTTTTACTTTATTTTAAGGTCCAATTTGCGCTATTAAAGTGTTAGTTCACCCCAAAATGAAAATTATGTCATGAATTACTCACCCTCATGTTGTTCCAAACCCGTGAGACCTGTGTTCATCTTCGGAACACAATTTAAGATATTTTGATGAAATCATAGAACTATCAGTCACTCCATAGACAGCAACACAACCGAAATGTTCCGAGGTCCAAAAACGTAGTAAATACATCGGTAAAACAGTCCATGTGACATCAGTGGCTCAACTTCAGTTTTGCGACGCTGTGAGAATACTTTTTTTTTTGCGCAAAGAAAACTAAAATAACAATTTACTCAACCATTCTTCTCCCCCGAGTTACGTCTTCTGCCATTTTGGAGAGTCCCTAAGAACGCATTTGACGTAATATGCGTTGTTTACATTCGGGGGGGAAAGCACGCGCATGAACGTAATCTGCGTATTAAGCATTGTTTACTCTTATGGGAAAGCGTGCGTATGCATTGTGATACTCTCTAAAATGACGGACTCTATAAACTCCTACATTACTGCATATGAATAGTTAGTAAGGTAGTTGTTAAGTTTATGTTTTGGGTAGTGGGTTTAGGGATGTAGAATATGATCATGCAGAATATGTGCTTTATAAGTACTAATAAACAGCAATATGTTAATAATAGGCATGCTAATAAGCAACTAGTTAATAGTGAGAATTGGTCCCTATATTGAAGTGTTACCATATTTGTATTATTTATTATAAGATTGAATGAATATGAATACTGTATCTAGAAACAACGTTTCTCTCCTTTCATCTGCATTGTGGTTACCTGAACGTCGTAGGTGCCATTAAGTAGAGAGGATCTGGGTGACCCTGCTTCCGCCGCAGAGCCACTCTGGGCTGATTGGCCGAGAGGCGCACTGAGTCTTTGGCCTGTGTTTGGGCTGTGAACTGCACCATGTTATGCAGTGCCAGAATCTTATTGTCCAGTTCCGCGTCCTGCCGCGTCCGGTTGTGCAGGCCCAAATGGTACTTACGAAAGTGTTTGATCAGGTCCGTGGGGTCGTTGCCGTAATAACCGTACCCACAAATGTTGCACTTAAAGTCTTGTAGTTTGGGTGAGGTGGGTGGAGGTGCTCCTGTCTCAGCTCCCAGAGGGCTAGGGGCGTCCTCCGCTCCCCCAATGGGCCTCTGTGGATGACGTGTAACAGGAGGAACTATAGAGCCTTCGACAGCCACACCACGGGGGCTGTCAGAGCCCAGCAATGCTAGCGGGCTGTGTGTGGCGTCCCTCTCCTCTCCGTTACTGGTGCAGCCCTGTACGATGACGCCGCCTGACCGGGTGCTGGGTTTTAGAACATTCCGGTCATCCTCACAGTCTCCTCTCTCACCTGGATCAGAGTTTGTTGGGGAGGCGGTAGAGTCCAGCAGTTCGGTATCGGTGCCCTCGCAGCTGGAGTAAGATGTTGCTAGGTTGTGGCTGGAGTAATGCAAGTCAGGCCTGTCTGGTTTGATGGGGCCAGGGGAGGACGGTTCCTCCTGTTCTTCGCCCAAAGCCCGGTCGGGCTCTGAGGCCTGGCTCCCCGCGTCCCCGTTCTCTGGGCCCGTGGCCTCGGCTGCCACCACCTCGCCCTCCTCTTCTTCACCGCCGAAGCTTCTCAAAGGGGGATTCTTTTTCCGCACCATATCTGGAACCCAGAAAAAGAGAAGAGAAATGTTAGAAGTAACTCTTTCTATAAAAGCTTCTCAGTTGTTCTTTCATTTTTGAAAATCAGAGACGAAATGCCCTAGAAACGGTTCTGCTGTTCCAGCTCAATACATAAACAGCAATGGGGTTCTAATATCGGTGACTATGTCGGCGCCGGCCTTTGTTGATGATGTTTTAATAAATAAAATGTATATTTTAATAAATAAAATCTGTGCACTTATGTCACTGATGTGGCTTAGGGACACACATTTTAATCAGTTAGCAAAATCAAAGATGATAGGGAGAGAGAGAAAAAATTTGGAATTTATAAAGTAATTAATAGCAATACATTTCCATCAGAACTCAATGAGGTCATGCGTGTTTGTTCATAGCAGGCGAATCACACTATTAACTATACTTTCCTTTGGAACAAACTCCTGCAATCAAAAGTGAATTTCTATGAACAGTTTAACACAGTGCTAAGTTAAACATAATTTTGCATTTGCAAGATGGTGTGCATGTTGGCTAGTTTCAATTTTAGGGCAATTACAGTTTCTCATGATTTAACTAAAACAGGGGTCTGTCTTATTTTGACAGACCGACGAGTGCAATTTCCTCATTTAGTCTGTGATGCAAATGGATATTAAATAAAGCAATTCACGCTTTGCAGAGGAGCCCCACCTTAACCAGAGCTAAGTTAATAAAAGCCTTGAAAATCTAATCACAAATATAACCACACCCTGTCATTTCACTCATAGCATCTCTAGCGCTCTCACCATCCAAACTCTGTGATTTCTGAGGAGTCACAGCATCTAAACACACTGCGGCGGGCGTGCTATCCATTTAAAATTGATATTGATGAGAAACGCACCTGTCTGTGTCATATTACTACCCCCTAAAAGAGATTGCGTTTGAAGAAATGTATTCAAGTATCAGTGGCGTCTGTAGCGATTGTGACTGATGGTAGAAAAGAAGTAACTAATGGCTGATGCCTATTCTGTCATAATATATCAAAAACTGCACATCACTATTTTATCATATCAAGAAATGCAATCAATGATATAACATGACACTACATGTGGACCACAGTGCGGTAACTGATCTGAGACATGTTGATGAGAATGACAAATAAACTAAATGCTAATTTCCACTCCACACAGCAAGATTACTCATTTGGTGATCTTGTACATTTGTTTTTTGTGCATTGCAAACAGGTCCCAATGTCATGGAAAACTTAGAAATAAAAGGAATTAAAAAAATCTTGTTTTCCAGGCAACCAAAGTGCATAGATATATAGATGATGATGATGATGATAATAAAGTGATTTAGCATGAGTCGTGAGAACAGAGCACCACACACTGAATTAAATAAACACATAAATGTATGATATTTTAAATATACAAATAATATTTCATTTTTAACAAATATACTTTGACATTTTGTATTTGTATTTTGTTTAATATATTTAAGGCAATTATTGGATTTATTTTTGCCACCTATAATAAGTCCATTAAATGTCATTAAAAAGTCTGTGCAAACAGTTATATTAGATATATTTGTTCTGTTGGAATCTTACATGATCTCATTATTTGACCGATGAGGGAATATAAATGACTTTTCTTTACACCCAAATATTCTTACTCAAAAAGTACTAAAATAATCATTAAATTAGAAAAATCAGAACCAGAATTATAAAATATGCAATTCACATCCGTCATGAATATACATGTTTGGATTTATGCTGTGCTCTAAAATGTTTCATCAGCTGGATATTATTCTTGTTTATAGCTGGTGAGTAAACATGCCCACAAGCCATTGGAATAACAGATTTGTGAGTTCAGTCAAATCACTCCACAATTAAAGTCAGTAAAAATCTAAAAGATTTGATCCCTGCTACAGAACTTATTTAGAAAGCTATTTATTTACTGAATAGACACACTTTCCAATTCACATTTTTCTTTTACTGTCTCTCAATATCTGAGAATAAAGGTACAGCCCTGCTATCAGGGTCGAATACTAAGGAACATCTTAACCATCATAGAAAGAAAAATAAAGGAATGAGTGGGAGGACGAGAAAAGTTTTTAATACCTGATATGGTGCACAATTACATTAAAACTTGCAAGGGAAGCGGTGAGACATTACCATTCAAGGCCGCAATCAGAAACCGAATAATCTGCTTTTATAGCTCCCAGGCATTTGCTGCGTTCTTGTACAAGTCAATTGAAATCAGTAGTGCACTATCCACCCCCACCTCCTTTTCCATTCCTATATTAAACTGCTCCTCTTCTGTTATTGTGCCTACTCAAGAACTTACTTAATAAAGTATAATATGCTTTTTGAAAATGACAGGACAATCAATTTTCTTAATTAAAAAAGTAAGGAGGGAGTGAATAGATCAACAGCGGCTTCTGTCTGCATACAGAGCAGAAGATGGAGCAGGGCTGTCTCTCGAGCGCTCGATGACAGTTCAACTAATGCAATATAATGACAGGAGTCAAAGCTCAATCATGGGGCTTTGATAAGCGGGCATTACTACAACAAGCTTAAAAACCGACGATTCTGACACTAGAGTGTTAACTAAGAGAAGAATTAGAGAATAAACAAAATGCTGTCAATTGCTTTCATCATCTACATGATTTAAAGCTACTATATTATGTTTTGACATTTGTTTTTTTTATCAGAGAAATCTACCTGTCGGCAGGCATTTCATAACTGTCATTGTGACACGGTGATGCAAAAGCTCGGTGTGATTTAATCACACACACACAAAAAAACACATTGTATACACGATTTATAAACTGACAACGCTTGCGACGCAACATCATGCACAGACCAAGGTGAAACAGACCCATATTTTCACTCAATTTTTGGGGAATTAGACCTATTATGACATCAAGATAAAAAATGCACTGCAAACGATTAAATTTCGGACATATATATTTATATATAAATAAAACTAGATAGGTCAATAAAAAATAAGGGGGATTTTTTTTCTTTACACCACATAAGTTTTAAAGAGATATATAATCAAATACAAATATATATAAAAAAAAATTAATAGTCAGTTCTGTTCAAATATTTTTGCTTATTAATTAACAATCAAATTAATTCAGAAATTCAAAATATCCTATATATATATATATATATAATATATATAAATAATATATTTAATTAAATTAATATATTTATATAAATTAATATATCTATATACATTATATAGATGTAAATAATATATATATCTGTACACAAAATATCACGTCTTTGTCTTTGTCCATTTGCTAAACTTCCAGCATCTGCAAGCACATAAAGGCACTACAGGCACCTAACAATTCAACTCAAAACAATTCGTATCTGATGGATGTTTCACAACATCACAATGATCCAAAATGAACTACAGATGAAAAGTGGATCGCTGAGTGGCAAACTAATGCTGTGACGGCCACTTGCCATGGGTTTACATCCACACAAACTCTACAAGCACTAACATCGCACAGGCAGCTCCCTCTGAAAAAGTCAGCACTGGCCGGCTTCCTGTTGGCCCATCTCTAGTATCAAAAGGGCCAGCCACATACACAACAACAAATACAGGGGATTTCCTCAGCAATCTGGCCCAGTCTGGTCAGCGCTGATGACATTTTCAGTGGTAGGGTTTAACTTATGGCAATAAAGTCGTTCCCACTAGGCAGAAGATTTGTGGAGTCCAGACAATGTCCAGGTGGTTGAAATTAGACCCTGGCGGTGGTGGGAGTACATATAAAAGATATTTCTACATATGTTTGTGTTTTGCACATTTTTTTACCGTGTGTGCTCATTGCAGTTGCTTTGGATAAGTGCGTATATAGTGTGTCAAGGTGTTGCATAGCAAGGGATTACTGCATAATGAATCTGCGTAAAAAACACACCCACAAACATACAAACACAAACCGGGAAGATAATAAAATCCTTTCTTTAACTATAATACATTTTCTGTACTGTTAAATAGGACATGTCAATATATACATTATTATAATCAGTTTTGACAATATTTATACTGCATGTTGACACACATCATTAAATTGATTCACAGAATTGAATTCACAGTTTGACTTTGAACTGATACATGCAGGGCCGCATTAAGACTGCACTAGGCCCCGGGGCTATGACTTACTGCAGGGCCACCCATCACAGTAACCATATATATATATATAGCTTTAACTTTATAGCTTTAAATAGGATTTTTTAATCCCAAATCAAAATTCTTGATGCACTGAAATTTCATAATTTGTTACAAATTTCAATATCACAAAATATAATACTAGCCTATAAGCTTACTGAAGAAGACAAGTGAAAAGTCAAAAATTAGGCTACAACAGAACAAAGATCATAAGAAATCGACCAATTTTCGAATGGTTCGAAATTTTCGAAATCAAAGAATGTACAATTAGACTGAATGGTATCCACTGTATATATTCAATATACATTAATTCATATTTATTTTACAAAAGTGTAGGACAGTAATTGATTTTCTTTCTTTAACATTGACACAAATGGCAACAGCAGCTATATTAGGCTGCTTTAGAGGAATAGTTCACCCAAAAATGAAAATGATGTTGTTGTTCTAAACCTGTATGAGATTCCTTCTGTTGTTGAATACAAAATAATATATTTGGAACAATATTGGTAATCAGATGCTTGCTGAGCCCCCATGACTTCATAGTATGAAAAAAAATACACCATGATTGGAGACAATGGGGAAACTGGTTGGATCATTTTTCAAAGTATCTTATTTTGTGTTGAGGAGAACAAAGAAATGCATAGAGATTTAGAACAATTAGAGTTTAAGTATATGATGACAGTATCTTCGTTATTGGGTGAGGTATCCTTTTAAGATCTCATCATATCAAGGGTCTCATATCTAACGCTACACATGCTTTATCTTTAAATATGAATGTTCATTTAAGACACATATAACTGTGTTTACGAGGATACTCTCAAAAGCGAGAATTTGTGACACACAACTGTGTATTTGAACGTTCAAGCACAACAGAAGCAAAAAGTCTATTCAGTCGAGTTACGAGCAGGTGCGTGCTGCGCAAAATCAGGCTGAAACTGTCTTAATGCATGCATTTACCAGAATTAATTCTTCCCCACTGCTTAATGTTCATTAACAGTTTAAACTATTTGTTTTAAAACCTGCTTAAAGCGCGTTTAAATGATAAGCTTAGCCAAACATCTTGAAGCGCAAAGCGATTGATGTTTCTACCAGATTATCTCCCAAGTCCCCTCCCAACCCTTAAATGAATAGCATATATATATAGTTTGTTCAAACACAAAACCAATATACACCCAGTTAATAATCAGACTAACCTAGAATCGGTGTGGACGATGACGCTGTTTTTTTCCCTGTTCCATGTGCGCGATCCACTCGCTCTTCCAACAACTTCCACTTCATTATCATCTTTAGTAAAATAAACCGATAGCTTTTTTTTCTCTCTGTTCTTTATATTTTTTTGTTTTTCATTTTTTGAGCCCCTCTCTCTCATAATTGCTGACATTTTTACTTATCGAATATTGTTCTTTGTGCGACCATTTCCATTACTACAGAACGAAGTGAAGAGTGGAGGTGAATGCTGACATACTGGGCAGAGATCACCTGATAGATACGTGCATGCACATATCGTTCAAAAGTCAAATATAGAATAACATTTGATTTGTAAACAAAATTAAGACTTTACGCTTCAATCTCAAATGGTGATGCATGGAATTTATGGAAAAGCTCAACTAAATAACAACGCTAATATATGGGAGGCGTGGTTGCTTTGGCGAACGGGCTCCAGTCAATCTACCCAACAGCCAATCACGGGCCCTCTCCTTGCTCGGGCCCCGGGGCTTCAACCCCGCCTAGCCCTATGGTTAAAACGGCCTTGGAAACATGTACATGTATTAAACTTTGCAAATGTAACTGTATTGGTTGGTTCCAACTAAAATTTTAATTCAACACTACTAAAAAGAAAATCTAGATAAAATCTGCTCCAAGCCTCAGATTGGAAAGAAGTCTAATGATACACTCTTTAAAGAAACATATAGTATTTCATTCACTTGAATCTGAGAGAAGAAAGCAACTGGTACATTATGGAACAAGCTCTAGCTGAACATTTTCTGCTTTCAAATCCTGAAACGTTGTACACAAAAGGTAAAAGGAATGACTTTACATTTTTGTTTGTTTTTCAATTATCATAGGGAGTAAGATACATGTATGGAATTTGCATTCTTTTTTAATTTAAATAAATGAATTGCCTATTCAGATGCATGAAAAATAGCGACCAGCACAAACTTAAAAATTTCTCTGTTTGTGTTTTGAGAAAGAAAAGCCTACTGTTTTGGAACAACATTTGTAAATAATGACCAAATTTTCATTTCCGAGCAAGCCATTCCTGACTAAATTGAACAAACTGTCAATTACTCAAGCCAGCCCATAGCTACTTTATTTTAGTCCAGAGACGTGTCCCTCAATTTTTCACTGTGAGTTCAGATGTTATCCACTCTACATTGCGGTCCCAGGAGGATCACATGGAAGCGGAGATTCACACACACAGCTGGAGGACCCCATGGAGCGCTGCAGCATGGGTCACTCCGAGCTCTCCACCCAGAAAGTCAGTTTATTAAAAATACATCACCCAAACCGCCTCTAATAATTCAGGCCTGTGCTTTCAATCCGTCGGGGGTGTATCTGAGCGAAGTCTTAAATAACAAACCCTATACACACACGCATGCTGACGCTCCCTCATATAAATACTAAAGCAGTTGCGCGGGCACACACGCCGCTGATCAGTCAGGCGGGATATTGAGTTCCCAAATATATAAAATGTTGAGACTCATTTTGCTTCCTTTATTTACCGGCATCATAAATTGAAGCAATCGACAGGAAAAAAAAAAGAAAGAAATGATACGCTCTAAATGCTTTCTGTCATGGCTGGAAGACAGTGTGGAGGAATTCATTTCTAAATGAGTAACTGGTAAAATCACAGCAACGGCAGAGCTAAACTTTAACAAGCTCAAATAAAGAACTGTGTTTCTGTCTGATTTTACTTGCATGTTCTGGGATTTAACAATAATCAAGTTTTTGGGGCTACAAAAGGAGAATGATATGGAGAAAAAAAACTAGAAGAACGTCACTTTAAAATGAAACAGGCCCTGCTTTCCATTCTAACAATGGTATATTCAACAGCACACATGGCAATTAGCCACGACGCAGATCCGTCAGGCATACCATGTGTGTGCGGTCACGTCTAAGAGCGAGTCGTCATAAAAGTGTTCCCCCAGCCATCCCATAATCCCACCTTGTACCGTCTCCTTTATTATTCCTCCCATCCTTTATGATGTCACCACAGCAGACTTTTGCGGTGAGAAAGGACTCGAAGGACCCCGATCCATCTTGCAGAGGAGTTTAATCTCGTTTGTAACATTAGGACTAAATCACAATACTGTCTGTGGAGCAGAGTTTCAAGCATGCAGAGGGTCTATGGAAAACACATATGTGAGATGCTAGATAGAAGCAGTGCAATTAATTATCATTAAGGCAAAATGTCAAGAGGAGGAACTGGGCTCTGAGTCAGTGCCCCCCACCCCACATCACCCATATCCACCCTCTAAATTGGGTGAAAAACACACATTCACATATGAACCAGGCAGCTGTGTGTCACATTAATTTGACCCTGGGCTAAAACATGGCATTGAAATAATTGCCTCTAAAGCAAGATAAGTACCAAGCTGTGACACGGAGTCAATTTCATTTAAGTGCTCTATTTTTCTTCTTCAGATGCAGGACGTTTCTCTATACCGTACATCTGAAAATTGATTTTCTTTCCTTGAAAGTAAGAGTAAAGAAATTGAAACTTGTAATTATACTGATTAAGAGAAACCCTGACAGCAGCAGATAAAGGCATAGTAAGCTTTGGAAGAAATTCCTTCAACCTTACTTTTTAACAAAATAAAATGTACTTTATTTACATCTGCTATTGTTGGTCCATTTGCAAAACACTGAAATCTCCTGTGCAATCTGGAACAGCCAATCAAGCAAGCAGACATTTCCATAGAAACTGAGAGAAAAAGTAGCTCTTGTGCCGCAAATAAGTGACTTTGAGGATGCAACGGGCAGCTAGAGACAGCAGGGCCACACATCACGACAACAGGCCTCAGGGCTCTTACTGAATACCAAAACAAACTAGGCCTATATGCATTACGTTTAAAAAAATATATATATTTTATGAAAGAAAGAAGAAAGAAAGAAAGAAAGAAGAAAGAAAGAAAAAAAGAAAGAAAAAGAAAAAGAAAGAAAGAAAGAAAGAAAGAAAGAAAGAAAGAAAGAAAGAAAGAAAGAAAGAAAGAAAGAAAGAAAGAAAGCCCATCAAAGCAAACAAAACGTAAAACAAGCATCAAAAAATAAATAAAAACTAAAATAAAAACAAAGCAAAACAAAAATAAAAAACACCCTAAAGACAGGAATAGCAATTTGTTTTTACTTTTAGCCATCACTGACATAAAACAGGAAGTTTGGGTGGGACATATCAAAGGTAAATGTCTCTTTTAAAATAATCAAATAGCTAACAGGCTTTAGTTACGTCACAGACATGAACCATGACTTGCAGCTAGTCGGCTGCTGGTGTATTAGGCAGGGGGGAGTATTTGATTGGACAAAAATCTTTGTAAATAATATTTGTTGGTCAGTTGTCTTGGGGGGAAGAAGAGATGCACATTTTAAAATGTATATTGTGGCTAAATACTATTTTGCCAGCTTTTAGGAGTACACTATTTACCATCAGAGCTAACCCAGATGGACTTAAACCCATAGGGTTTTGAAAGTTCACAGGGTTTTTAACACAATGAAACAATTATGTATTTTCTATCAGAAACGTCTGTATAATAACACACATTTCCAGTTTGGCACCATATACTGCACTCCCAGTTAACTTTAAGTCCAATATTGCTAATGCTGCTATCCAGTGGTGAAAACATCCCGTTTCTGTGTCATACACAAATTATGAAAAGTTATTACCATAGCAACCATAATCTCTTTTCGATGATCTCATCTTTTCAGTTCTTCTTAAGCAGCATCTAGTCATCAAACAAAAAGCAAAAAATAATGATATAGATTCTACAAGGAAGAGCTGAATATCAAACGAGAAAGTGCGGAACGTAGGCAGCCTCTCACAAGAGATGCAACCTTTAATGTAAACAAGAAGTGAGGAGACATCTTTAGAGACTGAAATAAATCAACAGGACTGCCAGAACACAGGGCGTGTATGTGTGTGTGCGTGTATGGAACGGCATACTAATCTCCTCCCATCCGCAAAGTGCGAGAGGAAGAAGATAAAAAAATGAATACTGCCACTGCAACACTAAGGCCTTTGAAGGAGGCGTGGACGGACAAAATCTGTCTCCATACAGATGTCCGGGAACGCTGATCTGTGCTACGCCCAATATTCCACTGACTTTGAAATATCAACATGCAAAAGGGAAAAAAGAAGAAAAAATAATAGCAAAGAGCGCTTGAAGAGAAGACTATGTTTTTGCTCATTAAAACCTGTGGAGAAAGCCAGATTTTATGATTCTGGAGTTACAAAAACAGATTTGAAAAGCTCTAAATAAAATCATAGAAGTGCATTTCAGGTAGAAAATTATACCTCATCAGCTTCCATTAATAGCTTGCTGTACCTCATTACATCTTTATCTTCATACAAAATTACTGTTGTGCAGAAGATTTAAAGTTAACAGACCTGCAGGGGATGATTTCATTCCTACGTGTTTGTGGTGGAGTCATCCTGCCTGGAAACATACAACTCATATACAACTCTGAGACAGGAAGTCCCCTCACCTTAAGCAATGTGTCGTTTCAGTATGTGAGAGGGAGAAAGTACAAAACTGACAGAGAAATGTCAGAAAGAGAGAGTGTGTTTGTTGAATAAGGAGAGAGGAGGGGTTGGCATGTCAAAAATAAAGAACTTTTCCCATAACTCTCTTCACCCCCTGTTTTCCTTCCATGAGGCAGCTTGTGAAAGGGTGACGTGCTCAATAAGAAGGGCCCGTGACTAACTGCCTCTCTGTGACTTTTTTTCCCTTTTCTACGTGGCATGTCAATGGTACACAATACAACCAACACAACCCCCCTTCATGTTTATTCATGAGAACTCATTCACATCAAAGAAACAACACCAAAAACTGTTGCCTTTGGCAATGTTGGCAAGGTTTTATCCCACCTCCCCAACTCGGCCACAATAGCCCCCCCTACCACCCTTTACGCTTCTCTTAATCAACTGAACTAAACTGCAGAACATGTGGACCTGTTGCACTCGACCAAAACATGCTTGACAGATATTCTAATACTTCATCATATTAAGTTTCAACATCAAGTTTCACATAATTTGAAAATAGAGGAAACTGCTACAAGGTTTCACGTACAAGCACTAGTGATTTACTAGATGGTTTAGTTCTAAAATGCTAAATATTTGTTAAATATTTTCTTATCATATTACTTATTACCATTTGGTAGTTTTGGCTCAGTATGTTTTTTTCTTTCTTTTTTTGAAAGCATTATAACTTTTATTCAGCAAGGATACATAAAAATAATCAAAAGGGACAGTAAAGACAACATGGGACTGCATTATGTCTAGACAGACCAGGGGCTTATGTGAGGATCCTGTTTGTGGACTTCAGCTCGGCCTTTAACACTATCATCCCAAACCTCCTCCTGCCCAAACTAGATCAGCTCTCCATGCCCACCTCCATCTGTCAGTGGATCACCAGCTTCCTAACAGACAGGCAGCAGCTAATGAGGCTGGGAAAATACACATCCAGCACCTGTACGATCAGCACTGGAGCTCCTGAGTCCTGAGGGCTGTGTTCTCTCCCCACTGCTCTTCTCCCTGTACACGAACGACTGCACATCAAAAGACACCTCTGTCAAGCTCCTGAAGTTTGCAGACGACACCACACTGATCGGCCTCATCCAGGACGGTGACGAGTCTGCTTACAGACAGGAGGTTAAGGAGCTGGCTGTCTGGTTCAGTCTTAACAACCTGGAGCTGAACACGCTCAAAACAGTGGAGATGATCATGGACTCAGAGAAACCCCTCCTGCTCTCCCCCAACTTCTATCATGAACAGAACTGTGACTGCAGTGGACTGGGTAATTTTCCAGGACCTGAAGTGGGACAGTCACATAGACTCCATTGTTAAAAAAAGGCCCAGCAGAGGCTGTACTTCCTTCGCCAGCTGAGAAAGTTAAACCTGCCACAGGAGCTGCTGATACAGTTCTACTCTGCCATCATTGAATCTGTCCTCTGCACATCAATAACTGTCTGGTTCAGCTCAGCTACCAAATCTGACCCCAGAAGACTACGGAGGGTAGTCCAGACTGCTGAGCGAATCATTGGTACAACCCTCTATCTCTATCTAACACACATACTTAGTCTACACTTCAATTGAACATAATATACCTGTACATACAAAACTGTCCATTGTTATATACTAGGCTTGCTGCGATAGACGATGTTGGCGGTGATACCGGTGTTAAGCCACAACACCGTTACGTCACTTGCCCACCGCGGCACCGTTCCCCACCGTCGTTTAGAATTTTTTTTTATAATAATTTAGTTCAGTTAGAGGACACTACAATTAAAACTGAACACGGCTGCTCAATGCAGCACACCGAAAGAACGACAGTCGTGAATCAAAGCAGTCTAGGTCTGCATTGCCGCGGCTGTCCCGACCAGATTTCTTGCGCCACGGGATTCAATTCACGAAAAAAACGGTAGCACTCGATGAACGGGAGCGGGCGGTATAACAGTATCCAGTTCCCTAAGTCCATTCAGAACAGCATATCTGCGCTTTATTCTTATGGAGCACCGGTATAGTCTGCACTCAGGACTGTTATGCATGCATGAACCAGTGCTTCGTTTTATTTGCGGGGTCTGTGCACAGCAAGTGCAAAGATGCTCAGAGCAGGCTAGCCGCTAGCCAAACAGTAGTAAATATACGGCTCTCAGATAGGACAGGCAGGTTGTGATGAGTGACAGAGCAGAATAAGGATGGAGCAATGTGGATGCGCTGTCCTTGAAGGACGTTCAACTCGTTTTTCTTTTTTTTTGTATTATGCTAAGCCTATCATTTTAAATGTATTTATTTTTCTCTGCGACACTTTTCCTACTGTGTTAACAGCAAGATGTTAAATTAATTTATTTGACAAGACTAATAAAATAGCTATTAGGCTAAACCTACATTTTTTTTTCCTATTGTGTTGTAGGCTGAATGTTAGCCTAAACCAGCGGTTCTCAACCCGCGGCCCGTCACGAATCCGAAATGCAGCCTACCATGCTGAATGTTACAGTCTTATGTGTTGAACATAATTAAAAACATTATTTAAGTTTTACAGTTAGTTTTAGTTTTTACATTCATTTAAAAATGTACTGAACAAATATAAGCTAGTGTTTTTTGTTATGTAAAATAATTAAGTTTTTCATATATTATTTTCAGACATGAGCAGACCTTTGTACTCACGTAATTAATTTTACACATTTAACGAACACTTACAAGCACGCACTTTGGCAGAATTAAATTCAAATAGTCATCAGCAGCCATTAGTTCTGTAAAATTGAGCATCAGAATGGACAAATTTGTTAAGGAGGAAAACGAAATGTGGAAAAAGCCAGCGAGAAACGCATTCAAACAAGAATAGTCTCAGCATCAGCGTGTGAAGAGAGAGCTGGACATATACTTTCGGTTTGCCTCCGCCACCCACTTTAAGATGTTCAGGCAAAAAAGAAACACCCATAAACTACTACGCAGCAATAGGGATGCAACGATTATAGATTTTGTTGGTACGATTATAGTCTGAGGAATAATCACGGTTTCACGCTTATTACGATTATTATGCATTTATTAATTTCACAACATAAAATCACATAAACTCTCTTTAGATATTAAAGTGTTATTTATTGCTGCCTTTTGAAACAGAAATAACACAGTAAGCAATAATGCAGCACAAAATAATAATACTAAAGAATAAAAAAAATCCATCTTCTATTGGAATGAAAAAGGTGACATCTGCTCTATAAAAATCAATGTCAGTATTTCCCTTTTGAAAATAACAAATGGAAAAGCTCACAAATGTTTATGGTGTTCTAATTTTTTATAATCTTTCTACATTTCTTTTAGACCTGATGTACAGAACTTGGAAAGATGATGAAAGTTTTTTAAACTTATGAATAATACTATAACAGGAATGACAAATCACAATGTTAATTAAGTATTATTAATATAAGACTAATATTAACTTTATTTATCCCACAGAGGACACTGTTACTAATGAGGGGAATAAACTAAACTATTATTGTAATCAACGGTCATCCATACTTATTCATTTTAATAATCTTTATTCATCTGATTTTATATATGACCTGAGAAAATCATGTGTATTATTTTGGTTTGTGAGATCGAGATCGATTTAGGAGGACAGAAACTTGTAAACGCTGCCCAGACTTTCATTAATAAAATATCTTAGATACTGGATCGCTACATTATATTAATCAGCAAAGAAGGGGTAAAATTACTGTTTAAATAACTAAACTCAAATCTTCATTGTTTGTAGTGACGCGCAGATGCAGGTAGACTAATTCACACACGCAACTGTCACGTCTCTCTCTCTCTCTCTCTCTCTCTCTCTCTCTCTCTTTCCGCATCTTTGTCTGAAGCGGGCAGAACGCTAGAGCTAACGAACTTCGCGTCAGGTGGTCCTTGCCTTCACGTCGTGCATTAAAATCCTTTATTTCACAATAAGAACAGGTTGGCTAGCCGTGCATTATCCCTTATGTAACGTATACTCTTTAACAGCAATTTAAACGGCAATATTTAAATGACGCCCTGGTTATTCTTGGTGTACCCAAAATGGTCCCACACTATCAACTTCAGTCATTCTCTGGTGGAAATAAAGCTTCGCTGTTTGGTTCCTCTGTCACAGTTAATCTAGCCTCCGTGTCTTTGATAAGCACGGCATTTTAAGCTGGTGCACCGCTAGTGTAACTTTTTTGTTTTGTTTTGCACAAGCTGCAACAGTTCCGTTCACTCGGTTTAGCGGAGCTTTTACGATTAATTAACCGTGACGTTTTAAAGCACGGTTAATAGTAAAACCGGTTAATTGCTGCATCCCTATGCAGCAATCATCCTTATTACAGAAATGTGGCAAAACATATCCGGAGAGAACCTCAGATTATTAAATTTGAAAATGCTTTCGATATTTGGATCAACATAGGCTACATTTGTGAACGCACACTTTCTGCAATGTCGCCATCAAGTAACACTTCCGTGCGTGTCTTAGACTGCAATTTACAATCTCAACTTCATTGTGCTGTTACTCATTTCCAGCAGAATTTCACAAAATTGGTTCCGGACAGCATCAGGTGTTTTATTATTGGTGAGTTAGAATTATTTATTTAAATAAATGTAATAGTTTAGATATCATAATATTTAGGCTTATAAATAATATTATAAATCCGGTTGGTTTGTATTGATGAGTAATTATGTAAATGACATGCGTGCGGGCCCATGAGACTTGACTTGGACCATAGTGCGGCCCGGTGAAAAAAAAGGTTGAGAACCACTGGCCTAAACGAATTGTATCCTAACAAGACGATTTTTTTTTTTTATAACATTTGTCTCTGTGACACTTTTTTTCCTACTGTGTTGGCAGTAAAATGTTATTGACATTTTGCTAGCAATAAAGATGAATAAAATAACAAATACAATTTTGTGCAGACTAAACTTTTTTTTGTTAGCCTATCTCTCTTTCTTTCAGTAGAAATTGAAATGTGAGAATCTGGAAATGGAATCTAAATTTGGTGGGAACAGTCGGCAGTATTCCACAGTTTTTGCTGAATTATTTTTTTTATTTAAACAGTGTGATTTTTTCCCCATTATTTTACATCAAGGTGTGTGCCGTCCATCCCTGCAAACTTTCTTATTCATTTTTGTTAATAAACGTTCTACTTTTCATAATAGTTTGTTCCTCATTCTTTACTGATTTTTAGTTTTGTATATTTAAACTTTGTGTACGTTATTTGTCATTTTATATTAGGCATATAGCATGGTGTATTTTTATTTGTTTTGTTAATAAAACTTCTATGCTCTATATTGTATTTTGTTGTTGCTTGAATGTAATTTCTTCAAAGTGAAAGTAAAATGTGCAAGGTGCTTTTATAAGCTATTTAAGCAAAGGAAAGTTAGGGAAAGAGGGAAAACTAAAAATAACTAAAAACAAACAACTGCTTGATCCAGAATTGGCGCTTATATGAAATTTTAAGTAAAATGCGCACGGCGCTTACAGGGTATTTAAAACCAAAGGAAAGTGAGGAAAAGAGCAAAAACTCTTGAATAATAGAGTTATATGAATAATATTCAAAATGCCATGCCAAAATGATGCAGCCAAAAAGATTTGAGTTGAGTTGTTATTCCTATTCCTTTTCCTCTTTACCTTTTTAGTTTTTTTTTATTTATTTACATAATTCAATTCATATGAAAATAAAAACTGTCAGTAGTGATGAACCACGTTTAATTAATAATTACAAAATATTTTCAAGGGTAAGTTATTATTGTTAATTTTGTAAGGAAGTTCAGCACTAATAAATAAATATTTAACATAAATTAAAAAATTCTACAAAACACAGATACACTTAATTACAAAATTGCTTATCAGCAAATATTGGTAAACCTCTAACCAGAAACCTTTGAATTTCCGAGAAAAATCTGTGATCAGACTCAAATTAGCACATGACCTTCCAGCACACAGACGCCTTCTTCACAACTACCTGCTTAATTTGCAAGACCCAGAAACTTCTGTCCAGAATGTCATTATACCAGAACAGAAAAAAGAACTTTCTACCAAGTCTTGCCCAAATCTCTCCCCAAGCGGCCTTCCAGTCAGGCAGCGGGGAGGGGGAGGAGCGGGGCCCTGTCTGAATGACCTGGCCTCTTGTGCACTCAATCAGCGCACGCTAGAACCGGAGACAACAGAGAACAACTGCTTCCCTTAAGCTTCCTGTGATCACAGGCCCCGAGCTGCCAGAGAGGGGCAGGGATCACGCGCTCTAGAGAGAACTGCAGATAACAGGCTTCCGCCAAAGCCACCGTGTGTGAGAGTGTGCGTGTACGCATGTGTGTGAAAAGAGAGAGAGAAAGGAAGGAGAGACAGATGGGAAGAAAGACCTCATGGAACTTAAAGGACCTGAGAAATTGATGTTTTTTTTTAGTTTACGTGAACTGCGGTCATTTACTTCCAGAATGAATGTCGAAAAAAACAGTTTTAGAAAAAAAAGGCAGGACTTATGCATTAGGAACTGCGTGGATGGAGAACAGTGGGCATTGTATACCAGAAATTACCCAGATTAAATGAGGATATGTGAAAGCATTGCCTAAATAACTTTTGTGCGATTGCTTAACATGACTAAGGAGACATCAGCAGAAAAATCAGCGGGAATTTGTTTCAGATGAAGAGCAAGCTAAGGCATTTTGATTAAAGATTATGGAGTAAAAATATGCTTTGAAAACGATAAATAATTGTAACTGTTTTTTCAAGACAAAGTAAAAAGTTATCTTCAAATTATCATGCTGTTACAAAATATATGAATAATTTTAAATATAAATGAATTAACATAATATATTCTTTAATATATTTAGTAATATATTCTTTCTGCAAAATATAATCTCTTTTTTGTATTTAGATTTTGGACCGCAATTTGAGAAACTTTTTGGATTGCCGAACAATATTCATAAAAAGTGGCAAGACAATCCAACTATCAAAATTAATCAAATTAATCATAAAAAATGCACCACTAATTAACTGCCAAACCATGCAAGCAGTCTTTCTAAATCTCAAGTCAATTTCACAATTCTGCAGTTCAGAAAGCAAGTCACACCACATGTGTGACACTTCAAGCAGTGCTGTAGTACCCATCTAAAAATATACATTTATTAAGCAACAGGAAAAGTCAGACGTGATTTTTCATTGCACAATGTGCTACCCGAGGCACTGATGAGAAATCACTTCTGCTCGGGTTCCTCTGTTCTCCCCTTGCTCTGCCTGTGCTGGGCCGCTCTCCTCTTTTCACACTCCTCCATTTATGGAGTAGCAGAAACAGCTCCTGCTCTGTGATGTTTTTTAACTTTCCCATGAAGGACTAGCAGACAGTTAAAATGGCCCTGCAGGCAGAACAATAGCTTTAATTTCATTCTCTGCACCTGCACCCTAATGATTGAAATGGTTATGAGGTTTTTATCTCCCCGATATCCTGCCCAGGAGGAAACGGCTGATTGCAGCCCACCAACATGGAGTCACTCTGAGACGCACCTTAAGATAAGATAACCAAAGATTTCAGATGAGTTGAGATGATTGAACATCAAGTTTAACAAAAATAAAGTTGAACAGGTAGAAAGTTTTAAATAAAGTTGTTTCTCCTCCTGTGCTGCAATGATATGTTTTACTAGCCGTTGCAAGCCGTTGCAGCTACAGTGTGAAACCAACAGTAAACCACAACCTGAGATGCATTTCCCCTCCGAGTTAAAGGCACAAAACGTACATACCTCAGGCGACATACCTCAGGCTTCTCTAAAGCGACTCTCACAATCTCATTATAGGACTCTAGCCATTTTAAACTGACTACCTGACTTTCCACAAAAAAACAGAAAAAGCTTAGGAACTCTTTGACTAAATAAAAAAACAAGACTCATAGTATACATGTTGTATCACACGGAAATCTTAAAGCAATATCTCGCATGCAAGTCTGAAAATAAACTTCAAAGCTTGGGGTCTTCGTTTGAGTCAAAGTTAAAGGAATGTTCCGAGTTCAAGTCAAGTTAAGCTCAGTCTACAGAAAATAACTCAGATTTGTCGCTCAGTTTAAAAATATGCAAAAGAACAGCCCCATCTTAATGCATGATCAACCTTCTCTGTGAAAAAGTCAACCATTATTTGTACGTTTATTACAAGCATGTAAAATCTGTAAATGTTCATAAGATACATGGTAAGACGTTTTAGATAAACCTATATTTTTAACGGCATTATTGTAACCACAATTTTTTTTTTTTTTTTTATGAATTTATTAGTTCTATTTGAAATAGATATTTTATATTTTATTTATTTATCTACTTTTCTGTGGTAACAAACATTACAACATAAACACACAAAACAATTAAACTTGTACTGAACCTGGAACATCCCTTTAAGAATTTGACACTGGTTTGGCTGAATGTGAAAGGCCAAAGGTTGGCGTCTGCCACATTGTTTACAAAATGTCACTTGCTAAGGAAATATTTCTAGCCACTGTAGGAAAAAAACAAAAAACATATTTCTCACTTTGCCCGGAGAACCAGAACCAGAGGCAGATCCTGGTGACAGCGAGGCCTGTTGTATTTAAATATCTCTGCTGCCACTTTGGAGAGATTTCAAACGTGATCAGGTGTGATTAGCCACAGTTAAGCACCCTTTGAGAAAGTCAGGTATGTCACCTGGCATCTGCGACAAAATATTTGCGCATAATCATGTGTGGAAAGACTCGCTTAACATACAAATAAGGGCTTTAACCTTGAGATTTGTCTTGTTGAACATTACAGAAGCTGCTGAAGCTTAGCGCCAAGGTACAGGCAGGGCCTTTGAACACGTGTAGCTCACAAATAATTCAAAAAAACCTTCTTCACACAGACAATATTCTTTGTTAGTTGCTACTTGTTTGTATCTCCACCCTTACACACAAACTAGGTTACCTGGGACACTACGAACTGCCTAAATAAACACATTTCAGCTTTTTCACCACTGCCAAGACTAAAACAAGCACCAACAACCTACAAGAGCATCAAGTCATATGCGCTGTGTGGTATTTTCTATGTAAATGGAAGCAGTTTAACCACACTGGTTGTACAAGATTCTTCTATTTGCTTAGTACAATAATTCTCCTTTCAAATGCCATATAGCCTTGGGACTGATTAGTCATCAGAGCTGTTTGATAGAAACAACCACACCCTCTGATACCATCTGTGATCCTTATGCAAAGACGTACCTGCCTGTCTCTCTCATCATGGGAACTCTGCCTCATTCTACGCTTAGTGAAGCAGAACTAATTTATGTGCAGCAATGCACTAATATTTACTTGCTGTGACTGAAAAAGTACCGTAACTTCTCATAAAAAGAAATCAAAAGCCGGAGAAAGATGACCTGAAGGCGGAAAAATATGCCACCTCATTTGCTCTCGACTTGATCTTGAGCTATTTGTACTATTAGCAGAAAGGCACCCCAAACAAGACAGCTGAAGTAAACTGAGGACGGAGATGATACCTTAGACATGCAGAGGTCTGAAGTCACCGCTATCTATAACACAAACTGTCTGCAACACTGCCTTTTTACCATGAGAAGTAAGCCACATATCATTAGGCTCGGTGAACGTGGCCTGCTCGAGACAGGAACACTCCTGCAGGATTTGAGCGCTTGATCACCTGTGATGTGAAAGATGGGAACAATACTGTGAGATAGGGATGTCAAAAGTGCTGAAGTACTGACTAAAACAGTCCGTAGCTAATAAAATATTACAAAAAATAGACAATCCAAAAATAAAGAAGGGGGGGGGGGGGGGTAATTTCAGTCTCTCTAAAAATTACAGTACTCAGTTTGGTTCAGAACACAAAGTAGCCGAGTTTCTGCCCACATAGTTTTATGCAAATTTTGGGGAAATGCATTAAAATGGAAAAGCAAATATTTGAATGGTTTACAAAACGTTCATAAAAAACGTATATGCTCATTGCTCACTGAAGGTGGATACATTTTTATTCATTAAAACCACATGCACAAACCACGATGGAAACACATTTACCAAATACATTCCAACATGTGTTTCAAAGTCATGTGACTCAAAATTTGCTCAGGGAGAAAAATATAAAATATAATTTTACAGCATCTCAAAAATTGCTCAAGTCATTTTGAATAACATAATTGTGACAAGCTCACAAAATTCGTATTAAATTAAAATTAGCCTATAATTTAGCCTTATAAAAAGTCTATAAGTTCTTATTTATTTATCAAATATATATATCTTTTTTTATATATATTTTGATGTTTGATGCCAATACTTGAAGACTATGTGCTATAGGAGGCTATATTTAATTTATTCATATTTACATTAGCATTTAGCTTTTAAATATAAGTGTGTTCCATTGCATATATTGCTGTAGTGCCAAAATTGCTAAATAATCATGAAAGTTTCAATAATACAGAAATTTTTATATCATTTCAACCATATGAGCTCTTGCAACCGTGATTTCACACATGAGCTGTGGGCTTTGTTGAGAAGGTGAAATTATGCTTTCTTCCTCTGTAGCAATGTCTTTGTCAGAGAAAAGGTCAGGTGATAATGCCTGTATGCTCATATGTGTGGTTTCCACTGCGCTAGAGTGCCATAATCAGTGATGGGAATAACGGCGTTATAAATAAACGGCGTTAATAACGGCATTACTTTTTTCAGTAACGAGTAATCAAACTAATTACTGTTTCCCCCGTTACAAGGCCGTTACCGTTACTGACAATAAAATGCGGCGTAACTATAATTACGGTCACTGATGAGGTTTTCATCCGAAAATGATGGTCTCTCTCAGCCATAAGACTTGCACAGTTTTTTTCTCTGGTGTGTGTGTGTTCGGGGGTGGAGCGGAACACATAACCGCTGATGATTGGTGTGTCTGTGAACGTGGTGTGTCTGAGAACGTGATGATTGGCTTACGTAGAGTACATTTCTATCGTTTGCCAACCAGAGGCAGATAGAAGTGTAGTGCGGGTGTTCGCACACACCAACGACCAGTCCAGGAGTCAGCGCGATGGCAAGTCCAACGATTTCAAAGGTAGCTTTTGCAAACTGGAAGTATAAGCACTAGGCTACTTATATATTAAGTAGCACTAGGCTACTTTATCATTTTAATTTGCACTACAAAGAGTGTATGTATATTTATTAGTAGTATTTATTTATTTTTGGTATATTTCTTAAGAAGCATCATTTATATTTAGACTTATTTGTTGGCCAGTTGTGGTCTCTGCAATACATATTAAAAGTTCTAAATCTAAACCATCTATGTGTTTTATTGTTCCACTATAGCAATGATAATATTTACAAAAATATATTGAATTTGATAGGTGTCTCTCACATTGTCCCACAGCAACATTAAAATAGTGTAGATTAGCGTACAATGTTTTAAAATGTATTCTATTTTGTGTCCATTTCATTAATTTAACATATTTAATATTGGGAGCATCCAAGTTATTTTACATATTTGAATTTATTTTTAAAAGTAACGAAATAGTTACTTTCCCTGGTAATTAGTTACTTTGATAATGATGTAACTCAATTACTAACTCAATTACTATTTGTGAGAAGTAACTAGTAACTATAACTAATTACATTTATAAAGTAACATGCACAACACTGGCCATAATTGGTCTCACTGCAATTGTGTACCTGTATAAGAGCAAATATAAAAAAATCCTCTCTGTAAAGCCTGTACATGCAAGTGCATAGTATGACTGTTTGCTAAAGAGCTTTTACGTTTTAGCCTCTGTACAATAATGTTCTACCTTGAGTGGAGCGCTTGGGGCTCAGATCACCCTCAACATATCAGCACAATTGACAAATCCAATCCCGACGCCTACACAAGCGCCTGGCTCTCTGCTCAATAGCTTCCTATAGAGTCATCGCCGCAGTTAGCTATAGCATACAGGTCGTAGCATGCAGATTTATGGCATACTGCATGGGAAATCTGAGTGCCGTTTAGTGCCAGGAAAGTAGTAACGTAGGGTGTCAGATTTGGTCACGGAGTGCGAATTTAGAGTAGTCAGGTTTTCAGAATGAGGCAAAGAGAATATCATTTGAAATAGATCTGAAATGTTGTTTTACAGTTGACAAATAAGAAGAAATGTGAGCAAAAAGTGGGCCTGAAATGAAGATTTTGCCAGCTACCTCAAGATTGAAAACTGCCAAATAGGTGAGAATGACCCAGCTGATTCATAGACACAGTTGAAGAACAAGAAACAACTGCCCAAATAATGTCCTATATTGGATTGAAGTTTTGACCTCAGGACTCAGGACATGCTGAAGCGAATCATGGTTGTATTGTTACTACATTATTTCCAGCCTGGTGTCACTGGCTTGGTCCTCCACCGCCCAACTGTCCTCTTAAACCCCTCCCCCAATTGGCAAAGCCGAGCCGAAGGAGCACTTAAAGCTACTTGGCTCCAGTTCGGCCATCCTGACTGCCTCCAAGTCAACCGGCCCCGACGTATAAATAAGAACAATATCAGATATGTCTTGCAGGAAGCCTATAAACATTTACATTCTCTTTCAAGTGCTGTTTATGGATATTTTATCTCCTATCTGGAAGTCGAAGACACGGTGAAAAAAGAAGGCGACCTGGGGAGGAATCCGAGGCAAGTGGTGAATCAAAAATGCAGCAGACCCTGACTGGGACCCAGGCCCATTGACCATAATAGGTGTTGAGAGTGGTGGCCTCCACAGATGAGGAACTAGCTCTTTAGGCTTGCCAGAAGAGTTATGAGATGGTGTGGGTAGTGATGGGGAGGGATGCCTGGTAAGCTACTAATTCTATATTTTCTTCTGACAAAGACAAAGTGCAGCCAGCAGAGTTCAGTCTAGGAGACAGGGAGAGGGAGCTTGTAGGACTCACTAGTGTTGTGTTTAACAGAGAGGACCCACTCCTGTCTTCTTGTCCTCCAGCCTGATGCCTATCTGAGGCCGAAGTCTGACCACAGACAGTTAGTGTCTGGTTTGCTAAGCCTAAAAGATATGCGAACAATCTTGTGATTACTTGTTTGCGCCCATTAACCATAGATTGCTTTTTAAGGTCTGTCCACAAGCAAAAGCATGCACTAATGGAATGGTTACCAAATGAGTAGAATTTATCTGGTCATATGATCACAACATTACGGCTCATGCACTCAAAAAAGTCAACTAGCCAACTGCCTGATTTGCAAAATACAAATAAGTCTGATTAATAAGAATATAACAAGTTTACTTCTGTTAAATGATTCATTCTTGTTATTTGTAAATAAATTAAGAAATAATTAAATTAATTAGATCAGCACTTGTTGATTTAATGAAACTGAGGCGCTTCATATCAACAACTCTCTCTGGTGAGTCTGCGAATGCTCAGCACTGCGGCGGGAAGTTCGGAAACACGCGGGTTCAGATGGAAGTGGAGTTTTGGGAGCGGTTTGAACTGCAGCGTCTAATCGTTCTGCATCCTTGATATTGAAGGTAAGCACTTGATATATAATGTACCTGGTTGTAATTAGTACCGTGGGATTATAAAAAATAAGTTATTAGACTTAGACACTGTGGTGATGTTTCCAAGCAGGCATATTTCCCCAGGCTTGAAGCATATTGAAGTACGTTAAACCTGAACTCTACCCCAACAAGGGGAGGGGAAAACGGGAGATAAAGTGAATGCAGTCGAACATACCATTCACCCGTTTTTTTTTCTGTTTGTAAGTTAAGTTAATGTAGCTAGCGTAATGTGCCATTTTTTACAATATACTCTGGGTGGGTATGTTTATGTAACTTGGCCTATCAGTTATATCCAAATCACCAGAAGTTAATGTTGAATCAATGTGCACTTCTTATCGCTCTTTTCAGTCTAGCTAACGGTAATGTTTTTTTTTTGTGTGCCCAAGGAGGGAATGTTGTTGTTATTAGCTAAATTAACTAATGTTGGCATGGCCCCCTTATGTGTGTGTATCAGCAAAATATTACTTTAAACGTTCTATAATCAGACATTTCGGTCTTTTCAAACATAGAGTTACAAAATGCCACACAATGCTACCCAGCTTATTGAATACAGTAATTATCAAGTAAAATATATGATGCAGTTGAGCATATATTTGAAATGTCCTAACAAATTGCAGTTAAAGTTATGGTTGAATAGGTATGCATGGTTGTGGTTTTATTCAGGGAATATAGTAATAAATATAAGTAAAACTCTTGATATTAGTAACAGCAGCCAGTAGTGGTGATTTTCTTTGGCCCAGTTTTTAAAGACAGTCTTTGAAATTAGGAGAATACTGCATGTTGTGTGTTGTTCTGTTTTCTTGCCTTCGCATTCCACATTTGGGTAAATTAGTTAAAGTTTTGCAGGTTAACGTTTATAAGCTTTTTTTTCACAGCGGAAATATTCCTTTTTTCGTACAAAAAAAAGAATAAATAAATAGACTATATCACAATAGAAAGCTCTCCCCATGCTCTTCTGGTATGAACCTCGCCTTTATTACATGGTAAGTACTAGCTCTAGACACTTTTCACACACTACTATGTGTACATAATCCCACAAAAGACTCAATAGTATATGTATGTTCACATCGCAGGCTTTGCTATTAGCAAATCGCAACGTCTCAAATCACGATTGCAATTCGATTTCGATTAATCGCACAGCCCTAGTTGTACGTACAAATTACTTGCATTATAAACTAAACCATTGTTTTGGAAGTGATCATTATGTTTGTGTATATTTAAATTGTCCATGCACATTTAAGACATGAGCAGGACTTAAAACTCACGGCAGGTCTTATACTTTTAATAAAAAACAGAGTAGGCCATATTTAGATGGCTGTGGTACATCATGTCATTGCTGATAGAACAATTGTTAAAACAGCTTTCTTTTTATTTCCATCCTTCTGTTTTGATGAGTTAACAAATGCATTGTCAATGTTTTTCAGATTTATAGGGAGTTCTTGCGGATTTCTACTGTACCACTGCTTTCTACGTTCTTCATTGAGCTTGACCAGAACTGACCACGATTGATGGAGATCATCAGTAGAAAAGGCAGGCAATCAGGAAAAAAACAATCACACAGATCATGGTTACCATCTCCAAGGTTTGTATTGATAAATGGCTTTAATAGTCATTCTCAATGCAGCAGATGGAAAGACAGATGTAGTTTGGCATTTTTTTTCCCAAACAGTACCCCTGTGCCACCACTGAAGTTTGATTTTAATCTTGTCTCCACCCCACAGGATGACACTATACATACCAGAAGAGCCTGTGTCATCAAGTCTCTGTGCACCTATTGAATGAAGACCCTGAAAAACTAGTGAAGGCATATTTGGTGAGTTGATGAGAAAATACAGTTTCAAAAACCCCTATATTTTGTACTTGGGCCATGTTTTTCCCTATTACAAGAAGAATGTGTCATGTTGAAACACATGACTTTGTCAAATAACTGAGCTGGACAAATTGTTAATTTATAGGAAACTGATGGTACACCATGACAAAGTTATTCTGTGAATTGTTTGATGCACTAAACCAATACATTTTTATTAATATCGGTCGAGCTCTATTGGGGCCTAATTTACAAAACTGTGTAAACCCATACAAAAGTTTTACATTAACTAGGGAGAAGAGGATGCCACAAAAAAAGTAAATATAAATAAATAAATAAGGCATCAGAAAACTGTACATGCATGTTGAATTGAAGTGCTTTACCGACATTGAGTGAATAAGATGGTTCTACATTTGATTAGACTAATAACACATTTTATATGGTGGCAAATATTTTGATTCAATTATGCATTGCATAACACTCCAGCACCCACTGTGATACGGCTGTAAAAAAAAAAATCAAGTTTAATCTACAAATGTATATTGTGTTCAGATTAAAAAATAAACATATTCGAAGCAGTCCAAGTTTACTTGATTTGATTAGGTGTTCGTCATGCAGCCTAACACAAAATGGGACGAGGTGCTCGTTGCATTAAATCAATGTTTTTTTTTGCCTGCATTCAACAATTATTTTTTGAGTGTGAAAAAGTGAACTGCTACATGTAAAATAAAGCTTTTATAAAACTGAAACCAAGTCTTCACACAGAATGCATTATTGCATTTTCTAAGGGACACATTTTGCCCGCGTCTCAAAAGAGAGCCCAAAGCCATGTCAATATCAATGTCTTTCAACTTTTTACAAAACTTCTAATTACTAGATTAAGAAACACTTGCTACATGTAACGTGCATCTACCCTAACTGAACCTTGCGATCATAATGTTAAATTGAATAAATTGCGTGTCGCAATGATACATTACTGAAAAAAAAATGTATAGCCTTAATGCACCTTATGCTTTGGATAAAAAGTCCTAAATGATAAATTAAATCCTCGTAAATCTTTGAGTTGTTAAAGCGGCTGACAGAGTGGGTTGTTTGCAACAAATCTGTTTGAGCTATGCTCTTTTCTTAAATGCATCATTTCACAGGTATATTCTCATTGTAATGTGAGAAAGCCATCGATTTTCCCTATGTTTGCATTATCAAAGTGCACGCAAAACTTGTTTTGCTTCTGAACGACCGCCAGCACTGAGCGTCCAAACAGACAGAGTGCAATGAAATACGAGCGCAATAACTCTGACTAAAATATAAATTTTGCTGAAAATGTTTTTAGTTGGAGATTTTTAAACCTACAAGTAAGTGTATTTGTATGATAGCACTAACTGTAAAGTGACTGTAATGGGGTAATCAAAATAGTCTTTTTACTCAATTAGCCTAGTCTGTGCTTTTTTTTTTTTTTTTTTAGCAAATTTAACTTTGCTTTAAAAGCATAATTTTTTTTTTAGATCGCAATGTTACAATTAGGGATGTCAATTTTCAATCATTTCCATAATCGATGTCGTATAAATTAACGATCAATTAATCTTTAACCTTAACTACTGCTACTGCGTTTTTGCAGTGGCATATAGTCATCGGCATGACAGGATGTGCAAATGCCACTCAAAATGCCAGCTTCCTCACCCAAATGAAAAGGGTTTTTAGTCTTAAATAAAAAGGCTAGTGGCAGGATGGTAAAATGAATGGATGTGATTACAATCATTTGATAAAAGGAAGAGAGCGCGCCGTAGTTACGCACGGGATAATTATACTTTGTGTGCTGTTTCATATCCTGCCAGGAGAGCCGCTGAATGCGCCTTTTTAAATGGTTCACGGTGCTCGTTTTTATTTTTTTAAAACTTCATAGCAATGTTTGCAATTTACATTATCGCGATTTAAAATAAAATGATCCCAAACGCAAGTACGGCGCGTGGGGCTGTGACGTGCGTAAAGGTCTGCTACCTGACCCGACCCGCCGGGTTCCCGAAATTATTTCGGGTTTTCGGTGTCAGGTTTGGGTTTAATATTTAATGGATAGCTTCGGGCGGGTCGGGCTCGGGTTTGTAGCTAAACCAAAACTATATGCAGAGGCTACGCTGCTTTCATAGACGCACGCACACACATTATTGCAAGATATCAGAGATTGCGCAGCACGGCAACTTTTATTAGTAAAATAGCTTCGAAGGCTACTGACTCGCAATGTTATATTTCACTGCAATGAGGGGGTAAAATCGCTGTTTTGAAGTAACTAAGCTCATTGCTTGTAGAGAGAGACGCGCAGAAGCAGGTTCACAAGCACGCGCAACTTTCATCCCTCTCTTTCTCTTGGTCTCTCTCGCTCTCTCTCTCTCTCTCTCGCTAATTTGAATAAATGATTCATTCAAATAAATACGATCACTACACTACATCTCCATGTCTGATTTGCTAACGAATGCTAACAAACCTTAACTGACAAAAATGACCATAATTTGCACGGTGGAAGAATTATCATCTTGTCCATACAACCATTCATAAACTCGCAGAAAGTATGCGACCGCTGCACCTGATGTTCACAAACTTTCATAACTGGTAAGTGTTTTTTATTTTGCAATGAAATGGCCGAGCCTTGATGAATCTGTTTCTTTGTGTATTTGTTTACTGACTGTTGCATGCAATCATGAAATGCAGCCTTTTTTTTATTGCTATTCGTTGTGGGGGAAAAATATTCTGGTTCGGGCTCTAAATTGAACTGTGCTGCTCAGGTCGGGTCGGGTCAGACGATCTCGGGTACGGCCGGGTTTGGGCTTCAATTTTAAGCCCGTGCAGACCTCTAGACGTTCCAAACCACCGGCGTTGCTACAGCAAAACACACTGTTTACCCATTTGAAACATTTTAATGTGAGTATTATGACACAAGTGAGGTACAAAGCTTTGTTAAAAGATAAATAAATGGTTAACAGGCAAATGTTACATCGCGACCATGCTTTTTGATTCATGCTGAGCGCATACATTTAAATCAAGCCATATGCGGCTTTGTGTTGTGTTTTTCCGAATGGTCACGAATTTAATATTATTTATTGTTTCTTTTCCCGAATCCTCACTCTCTCACCCTCTATATTTGCAGGTTTATTTTATTGTTGTTCACTTTTAATCACTGTTTTCCAATCTCTTAATGTGGTAAACGTGCTGGGGGGAATGAAAGATTTCGTGGCCATAAATTAAGAATTCGTTACTATGTATTTGTTCCCGCATTTAAGTTAAATTATGTTTTCTAGGGAACAAATTAATGAAACATGGACTGCTGCCACAAATTAATGTCATGGAACGAATTAACAAGTTGTAGGAAAGAATAGCCTATATCTGTCCTGCTCGCGTCAGCAGCCCTGTCAAAGCGAAGTGCCCGATATGCAACAATTATCTAGGGAAATTATAATTGAACATGACATTACTACATTTCAATACAAAATAACTTTGTACTGTATCTGTTTTAATACACTTTTAATGTTTGGATCATATTAAAAGCGTAGTTTGTACATTAGTAAATTATTTTCTTGTAAGATCCAGCCCCTTCACCGTCACTTACAGCCGTTTGCACGTGTTTTGCGCATGAGCCGCATGCACCCCAAAATGAAACTGCTTAATCGACCATCGATAGCTTTTATCGATTATATCTCCTATCGACAATTAATCGATCGTCGATTAATCGTTGACATCCCTAGTTACAATGTTAGAATGTAATGTGATTTTAACAATTTTTGCACATTATATATGCCTACATGGTTACATTTACTTTATGTATTTGTTTATTCCAAAAACAAAATACCAAGATATGTACCGTATACCGCAAATCAGCCAAAAAATCAGAGATATTAATTTTTGCTCATATTGCCCAGCCCTATTGAAGAAGAAACGTGCATTTGGTAATATTTTGCTCGATTTGCCCTCTTGTGGCCTCAGGAGAGAAGCCAAAAGCTTTTTTTTTTTTTAACTGAATTTATGCCTTTTAAATTCGAATATAATTAGAATTTTGATAGTATTTTTTGTATAAAATTCTAATTTAGTTTTTCAGCCAATTTGACAGCCCTAGTGACCTCAATAATAAACATAGTAGAATGATCACCTTTCTGACAGTTTCAACATAAAAACTGACAAATTATAACCTTGTAAATGTGGAATTCTCAGCAGAGCTCCTGTATTGAATTGAAGTTTACTTCCTTTACTGTGCCTAATAAAGTGACCAGTGAGTGTATAAGTGTGCAATTCTTGTAATAAATGGTAGAGCTAATTTTTGTTTGTGACCTTTCATGTATTTCATCCCACAGGATTCAGACATTGAGTCACAAAGTACCATGGATCAAACTGTGATGGGAGTGTATATCATACTGAAGGAGGGAGCGCTGCCTGATGATGACCCACAGGACATTGGTGTCTTAATTGAAGGTGTGGATCAGTTGACTTGAGTAGCATTGCACAGGCTTGTGCTCTGTTATTTGGACTGATATACTGTTTGAATCTTAGCTAGCCACAAGAGCTCAAATTAACTTTTAAAGTCTTGCAAGAGATCTTTCTAACTCTAAATGGACTGGGGTTGTCATCCATAGCACAATTCCTCAAAAATAATCTTTTGGAGTAAGTGAGCTTGAAAAAGACAAAAAAGTAAAAAAAAACTGCACTTGGAGTTCCTTATGTAAATGGACAACTTATTTTTGGCACAGTTCCTCCAAACAAGCTACTGGAGCAAGTGAGCTTGAACAAGACTCGTGTACATCAGACTCTCTTTTTTCTTATTATTATTTTACAGCAAAAAAATTGTTATACTCACAATTGTTTGTTTTATGTTATGTTCATTCATGTTTGTTCAAATGTAAATTTTTTGTGTGTCAGGCCAGGGTTTACCTTACAAATTACAAAAAAGCGTAGTGTTAAAATTGCTTAATTTTTTAGAATTTTTTAGACCAAAAGGGTGTTAAAGTCTTAAGTTACAAGTGTCGCTTGGGGATCAGTTTTCTCAAGAGCCAAGATTTTGTTGGCTAAATACATTGTGTCACAAACACTTAAATGGATAGGAGACTTAAAGTGAAGAAAGCAGTTTAAATTGAATTGGTGCATGTTAAAGCCTAATGAAAAAAAAAAAAATATGTAATTGTTTGCATGTTTTCTGTGCTTTATTTGTAGATTACTGAACTTTTGGTAATGTCTTGCTTCTTAGTGCTAAAACAAATCTCATTGAAACAGCAAGATAGCTATTCATTACCATACATGAACAAGACATTAACTAGTTGATGTAACAAGGCAGAATTTTGTTGAATTGAAGTGCTTTACCGACATTGAGTGAATAAGAATACATTTGATTAGACTAACAACACAATACAAATATTTTGATTCAATTAGTTGCAAAGCAACATATTAAAATCAAGTTTAATCTACAAATGTATATTGTGTTCAGATAACATATTCGAAGCAGTCCAAGTTTACTTGATTTGATTAGATGCATAATGGGTGCTACGATTAAATCAATGTTCATTCAACAATTATTTTTTGAGTGTGAAGTGAACTGCTACATGTAAAATAAAGCTTTTATAATGAGTCTTCATGCATTATTTTAAACACATTTTGCCCAAAAGTAATATTAATGTCTTTTTTTTACAAAACTTCTCCACTACATGTAAATCTACCCTAACTTTTCATAATGTTTTGACGTGTCGGCATTAAAAGCCTTACACCTTATGCTTTTAGTCCTGATTTTCCTCGTACTTTTTGTTAATGGAGTTTGGCAACAAATCTGAGGCAAAATCATTGCTCATTCATGTGAGTGACGATCCCTATGTTTGAATTATCAAAGACGCAATCTGAACGAAGCGCTGATCCATCACTGATGCCTGAGTGATAGTTAGCAGGTTAAATACCTAGACCTGTCTGCAATTTAAGTCCTGTAGTGTTAAATGTACAGTGGCCGAGAGAGCTCAACACGCTGCAAATAGAAAAAACACCTGCAAATTAAGAAAACAACTTCCTCAATTTGACAACACACACGCTGCAAATGCTCAAAACACAACCAAAAAAGAAACGCGCTGCAAATAAAATGTATTTGGTTGTGTTGTGAGCATTTGCAGCGTGTTTCTTTATTTGTTTGTGTTGTGAGCATTTGCACCATCTGCTGTCAAACTGATGAAAATATTTTCTTGATTTGCTGGTGCTTTTTCTATTTGCATGTGTTTTCTGAAGTTGCAGCGCGTTGAGCTCTCTCGGCCACCGTATAAATGTGTTTAGACTGAATCTGACATTGGCAACGTACGGACAGCTGTGTGAAAAGGACAGCAATCCAATGACTCTGAAAGCCGTGTAAAATATGGGTGACACTACAGGATTAATACACCCAAAAATCATTACAAATTTACAATTTAAAATTGTATAACTTTTTCTTCTCAACACAAAGGAAGACATTTTGAAGAATATTGGCAACAACACACTCAGGCATTTATCAAAATATCTTCTTTTGTGTTCCACAGAAAAAAAGTAACTCATACACTTTTGGAATGTCATGAGTGGGAGTAAATGACGACAACATTTTAATTTTCCATTTCAGTTCATAATCAAAAAATACTGTGATGCAGCACTGTAACAGCCAATCAGAATACACTTGACATTGCACATGTGTGGCGGAAAATGTATTTCTTAAAGCTTGATAAAAAGTTATCAAACACTACTAGAAAACAAAAAAAGGCAGAAAACATCATAAATACCATCTTTTATCAAAATCCTACAATCTCAACAGCATAATTTGAAGTTTGAGTATGCAATGTCTAAAATCTATCTTAGATCATCAAGAACAGAGTCTGGACATGTGAGAGACCTGAACTTCAGTCCGAACGGAGTGAGCCAAATCACAGCAAACAGTAGCTGTGCCACTTTGGACGGCCTCAGTCCTCCCCACAATGTGAAACTATTAAGAGAAGCTCCCACATTCACCTGAACACTTCTAATCTGCAAAATAATGGCACTCTTACACTGAGGTGCATTCTTGCATGACGTGACGCCTTTTGTCTCCTCCTGTGTTGTGACAACGCTTACATTTGTAAATTGCCCTCCTTGTAGAGGATAAACATCTGATAGCCACAAGAGAAGGGGGTTGGGGAGTGTAACAAGCATCTGGGACTTCCTCTAAACAAATGGAGAGATCATTAGAAGGCTACTGTTTTTATTTGCCAAAGACACGGCCAGGATATATGAGGCTCCTGTCAATAGCCTCCAGGCGCTATTTAACTACGTTAAACTTGGCCAACAGGGTGTATCTGAGAAGGTCTGAGGGGAGAAGATCGCAAATGTTGCAGAGAGTTATTGCAGGTTAAAGTAGCTGCATTATTGTATCTGAAACAAGTAATACGATCTGTATTACACTACTCAACTGAACCTGGGCTTTGAACCAAAAGCATAATATTGCTGTGCATTGACGCTGTGCAGGCATCACTCAATGTGTGAACAATGTGGTCAGGAGCACTCTGTCAAAGCTGCTCATTAGATTGGCAATTACTTAAAAAAAAAAAGAAAAAAAAAAAGAAGAATGGCAGGGAGGAAAAAAACAGCAGATTAATCATGCTGTTAGCGATGAAGATGAAGACGTTGATTAATGCAGTTTGGCTTTTTAAACAAACAACTCCTGAGTGTGCGGTGTGCTCGGCAATACCCTTTAATTTAGAGAGGGTTGACTGGAGAAGTTTTGTTTTTGCAGCTTCTCTGAAGCTCTCTGCCCCCTTGTTCTTTACCCCCTTCTCCGAGGCTTTTTTCCCCCTCTCCGACACCATATGGAGCAGGCCTCGCGGAAACAATCTGCTAAAAACAACAGGCCTGCACTCAACCGTTCCCCTCCTTTTTTAACACATGTGAGAATAAATTGCTCCCGTATTGTAAGTTCTGCCAGTGGTCCGGGATCATTTTTGTGTTCTCAATCTAATTAGATTAGTTCGGTGCTGGTTCGGGGTTACTTCAAGGAGGTGCCATCGAGTGGAGAATATCGGGCTAATTGGCAAGAGGATACGGCTCATTCCTCGCCGTTCGCTAGCAGGGTCGCTCCTCGGCCCTCTCTCATTACCGCCGTTTTGCAACTATATCAGAAGTCTGTAATAACTCGCCTTACCGTATTCTTACTGGTAGAAATTGGAGTCAAACTAACGAGTTTCATTAGACACGCTCACGGCCGACACCTCTCAGTCCGTAAAGGCTCTGCTGTTTATCTAGCAGGCCTGAAACGCATAGAGATGTGGAATTTCCATTGCAGAGTGCAGAGGCAACCAGTTCATGCTCGAATTCTAGTTCCATGTCTGGAAGAAAAAAATCAACGACTTTAAAAATGTATTACAGCAAGTTCCTAAATGCACTTTTACCTGCAAATGAAAAGCCTTTTTCTTAGAGCCATTATATTCATCAACAGTAACCAACAGGTTTTTGAGTACTATACAGCTGCTGCTTAAGGTCTTGCTGCGTCAAACATTTCTATATGCACTGCAAAACCGAGAAACGGTGGAGGGCGAATGATCAGACTTTTAAATGAACATTATGAAAACATTTGGCCGTCTGCCTCCCTCGGCACACTGGCACGCCATACATCACGCAGGCACCTACTGGAGAACTATGCAGACCACTCTAAATTCCCCCACCATAACTCAACCAAATTATACAAAGCAAGGTACAAGTAATAAGCATAAGCTTTAACTCACGGCATAAATCCATGTTTATACCCAAAAACGGGCATGAGTCAAAGAGATGCTCCAGTGCATAATAGCTGAACCTATAAGGATATGAGCATAAGTAAAGCCTATACTGTAGGTTAGATGCAATTAAAAGTGTGCTGAGATCAAAATGTCCTCATTTTGAAAATATAAGCTACTTAAGTGCAAACACACCACATGCTGCTTAACGCGTAATATCAGTAAATCATAGTGAAGAATCATCGGCTGAACTAAATAACAGCCATGAATTAGCATTTATGGGTTTAGTCTGGGTCACACGCATGGTTTTAAAGCAAATACACACACTTTTAAAGCAAATTCAAATTAAATTAGTTGGCATTTCTAAATACGGGGTTTTATAATACTGCAACCATTTCATGGAACACATCAAGTCACGTTTGAAAGGATAAAGTAAATATTAATATAACAGAATCCCGATATATTTTTCATGATTCAAATTAATAAAAAGTGAAAACAGAGGGGAAATTATTATTAAAAAAATTAAATGAAATGGCAAAATCTAAGTCTTTAAATTAAGAAATTAAAATTGAATATTAAAAAATATTTACTAAAGACATCAAAATTCAATCTGTATTAGAATTTTTTTTTAAAGATGAACAAACATGTTACAACCCAGTAAGCCCCATCAGGGGCCCCTGGACCCCCGTATTATCACTCGGGGATCTCAGGTGACCCTTGACTGTGTCGGAGTTCTGGGTGAAGGATCCATGGGGTTAATCTCGCCATTCAGAGGCACCCCCACAACTACTTATACAACACCAACCAAAAAAATAATACATTTTAACCATCCCAGTGTGGTGTGCGTTCACACACAAGCAGGTTTTCCCCTGAAATCCAGACTGGAGAAGACGGCGTATGTTTAACATTACACAAATCTGCTGAAACAGCAAGGCACTCAAGAGAAACCTCCACTGTGGCAGCGTTCACAAAGGCAGGATACCCTAATCACTGGCCGTTACAGGTCGTTTATTATACATTTCGGCACAGGAGAAAACAGTCCACTACGACACACTATCAGATTACCTCATTTAAGAACGACTACTGCTCGCAACCCAGACCACAAAGAATGCGGCCGCTCTCAGAAATTCAGATTATTGCATTTCTACCCTTCATTAGCTTGAGACTTAAAATCATGTGCGGTACAGAGCAAGCAGGCAAACCGCTTTTAAAATTAAAATTTCAGCCGAAAAGGAGTGTTAACGGTATTTCCAAATAACACATAATGCAGTTATAACTATTTATGATGGATCTAAATAACTGACTAATACAAAAACATGTCAAACATAAAAAAAAAAACAAAAACTAGCGATGTTTGACCAGAGCTTTTGGGTGACATAATTGACCACCATTTATAAGACTAAACTACAAAAACAGACTTAATTTTATCTATGTGCTACTATGCATATTTTTTATGAGCGATGCAGAAATATCTCCTTAAAGGAAGTCTGTCGAGTCAAGCTTTTCACAAACACAGTGGCAGAGAAGAATACCAGCCCACGTATCACTGATCCACCAAA
>CM049802.1:9931233-10180889 GCA_027422405.1 Ptychobarbus kaznakovi
AGTGTCACTTAGCGCCGGCCAGAGGGCAACAGTTCAAAGAGAGAGTGAGCTGGGTGAGGGGCACAGAGTAGCCCTGTTCCTCACTCTGAGGTGTAAAGTTCTTGGAGGCTGGGCAAGGCACCGATAATCCTCTCAGCAGTCCTGACTGTCCGTTGTAGTCTTCTGATGTCTGTTTTGGTAGCTGAACCAAAGCAAACAGTTATAGATGAACACAGGACAGACTCGATGGCAGAGTAGAACTGTATCAACAGCTCCTGTGGCAGTTTGAACTTCCTCATGCTGGCGGAGGAAATACAGCCTCTGCTGGGCCTTTTTCGCAATAGAGTCAATGTGATTGTCCCAATTCAGGTCCTGGGAGATGGTGGTTCCCAGGAATCTGAATGACTCCACTGCAGTCACAGTGCTGTTCATGATGGTGAGTGGGGGGAGAGCAGGGGGGTTTCTCCTGAAGTCCACGATCATCCCCACAGTTTTGAGAGTGAGGCCTGGGTGTGCGGTGTTAAAAAATAAATAAATTGTAATTTTGGAACAGAAAATAAATAAAACTCATTTGATTAATTTGTATATTCATTCAAATTAATAGAAAAAAGAAGCCTAAGGCTACAATGACACTAAGCAACAGTAGAACATGAATTAAGTTGAATCAAATTGATTGTGAAAGACGTTTCAACTTAAACTGACTTAGGAAGTCGTTTGTTGCCATGACTTTTTGATCATATTATTACTTGCACCGTTCCCAAATCAAGAATTAATGACCATTTCTACAGCCATTGCAAAGATACAGCAGAGAAAGATCGAGAGCGTTTATTTACCTCAGCAGCAACCAGTCTCGCATTCTCACATCTGCAGCACTTATTCTCATCTTTAACGTTAGATATGTCCTATTCGTGGAACACAATTAATGCTTAAGGTTGATTCAGTATTAGGCTACTCTTAATGGGAAAAAAAACCCACACACAACATCACAACACAATGACAAAGTAGCTTATATTAAACATAAAACTTTATTAACTGACTGAATAAGACAAACCTGCGTTGTGACAAATAAATAAAAGGTTTTTGGATTTCCCCCTTACTTCAAACGAATGCTTATTATAAATTATTGTTATTATTATTATTAATAATAAAAAGGCTATAGCTTACAATGACAAATTCACTAGGCCTATATTAAACTTTGACCTTTTATTTACAATATGAATAAGGGAAATATGTTTTACCCGCATTGTAACACAAATAAATGAATTGTCTTTGGATTTCCCCTTTCTTTAAAACGATCGTAGTTTGGCGTTCATTATTAGCTTATTAATTAAAACACATCAGCCATAAAATAGTACAATGGCAAATTCGCATAGGCCTATATTAAACATCTAACTTTTATCAACAAAATGAATAAGACAGCTTATAATATTCTAGCTTATAGAATAATATAGCTTACTTGCGTTGTATACGGTTTTTACTCTCTTTTAAAACAAATGCGCTGTAGTTCATTGTTTTATTTTTTTAATTGTATTTTTTTTCTTTATGAAAACAGCAACAATAAAGACAAACTCGCTTATATTAATCAAATAAATTTTGATTTTGGATCATAGTGTCCCGCATCACTCTTGTCTCATCACGTGACAACCCCCCCCCCCCCATGCATGCCATAGCATACTAGCCGGGAAAATATCTTTATGTTTACAGACATGATGTAATGACGCAGTGCCATGCTCGAAATCGCCCGCGAAAACCTACCCATACAACTCAAATTATAAAACATTATTATAAGCTAACCGTTGCGAATCGGGCTAAAGTGAGGCGATAGTTTTGAAATCTGGCTGGTTATGTACTTTCTCAAATATTGATTTCGGTTCATTTTTAACCAAAAAAAGTTACGGGTTGCAGCTTGAATACTGTGTTGCAATATAAAATGTTATATTCATTTATCTTGTACATTCATTTTCTATTATTTGCAAGCTCTGTGATGGATTCAATATTACTTATGCAAATTCTGCTGACTTGTCTCAAACATAATGTTATCTTGCTAACATGAATAATTGCAAAAATGGTTTATGTAAGTCTTGAAAGTATTAATAAGAATGTGTTAGAGCTGACTTTGATAAATAAAAAAATCTTAATTATAATTCATATTTATTAAATTATGTAAATATAATAATATGTAATAAAATGTAACATTTAATAAAAAAATATAAGTATCATATAGATAAATAATTGCAAAAAAATGAAAGTTGATTAATCTTTTGTGGAATAGGCCCTGTAAAAATTTCAGTAGTACAAGATTGTATTTCTGTAGCTCAAATAGTAGCAAGGAGCTTGCAACCCAAGGTTATAGGTTTAATTCCCTGGAATGCATGAACACATAAAATGTGAATGCATTGTGAATGACCTTAAATGCTTCTGTCAAATACATGAAGGTAAGGTAAATTGCAACGACTAGACCAGCCCGGGGAACGAAAATGTATACAATTAAATAAAAATAAATACATAAACGTATAATGTTGAGTCCTGAACAGTGCAGTTGGATGTGGTCAAATTAACCCATGCTTCTGTGAGTATGCATATTTTGTAAGAATTTGTTTAAAAATGTGCCAGCCAGAGCATTTCATCCAATCTACTTTTCTAAAGTTTACATTTTGGAAAGTATTTTCTTGCTTGTTTAGCTTGTTAACTGGGGTAGCAAAACAATATGCATTGTTAAAAGTGCAATACAAATCAATTTAATTAAAAAAAATAAAAATTGTAATGTTTTAGGCCAAGGAAGCAAGCAAAGTATAATAACAATCTTCCAATATATTCACAAAACGAATTGTCGTTCATTCCACAGTGTTCTACCTCTCCAGACCAGCCTGGTGATGAATACGGCCTGAGTGAAATTAGCTAGTCCTCTGCAAATAACATTGTTGGAATAAGTAAAGCTTAAAAAAACAAACCCTGAAGGGCACTGAACAAGGTGCATTGTGTATCAGTGAGCAATGGCACTTTAGGATACCTGCGCAGCCGGCAAAGGTCAGTCGAGTAGCCGTGCTTCACCAAGATAAAGGCCTGTGCACAGCGTGCATAATCATCCTGTTATGATAAAGCCCATTGTGTACAATTGTCCATTGTAATTTAAATTATAAAAGGAAGAAGATAGGAATATCTTCACTTACACTTGAGGAAGCAAAACACTTAGGGATCTCAAAGTTATTTCTTCTTATCGGTGAAAGGAGCAATGTCCTCGCTGTCTTGCTAATTAATAGGTACTGACTGAGTTAGGAAGAGGACAGAAATAAGAAGCAAAAATAAAGAGAAGAATAATATTAGTTGCAATGTTGTTGGCTTACGAGAAGATTTATTTATTAATTGGTGTTTTGAATAAGCTTTGAGTGGGATAATTGCCCACAACCAGAACTTATTGCAGTTTTAGTGTCAAAATGTGCCACATGGCTGCAGACCAATCTTTAACATTTTGCCCAGGGAAAGTTCTGTTTAATTAATATTTTTGGCCTGAAGTTAACTTTGAAATTGGAACTGCAAGTAGTGGACATTAAAACAAACTTTAGGAAAAAAAAGATTATATACATCAGTAAGAATATATATGTCTAAACCAGCCACATCTCCCCAGATGACCTGAGGAGACGCATATAGGAAGATGTTGATATTCAAGGACTTTGTTTTCATGCAAAGTGACTTATTTTGGCTGATAGATAATCGAACTGCTCACCAAGGGCATAGCACTGATGAAAACTAAGCAAGGGAGTGGGAAAAAAAATCATAATTTGCCTTGGGTGCCACACACTCAAATCAAGGCTTCAAATCAAGTCTTGCTTTTTCTATTAGTTGGTGAAGAAGTGAATGTGATATATATATACACTATATTGCCAAAGGTATTGGGTCACCCCCTTATAATGAAAGGTTTGACTACTTTAGTAATTTCCATGAGTACAAATCTTAATGTTTAAGCATATAATGATATTCTAGGGAATTGTGTGCTTCTAATTTTATAGCAACAGTTTGGACAGGACCCTTTTCTATTCTAACATGACAGTGCCTTATATATATATATATATATATATATATATACATACTCGCCAGCCACTTTATTAGGTACACCTGTTCAATTGCTTGGTAACACAAATTGCTAATCAGCCAATCACATGGCAGCAACTCAATGCATTTAGGCATCTAGATGTGGTGAAGGCGACTTGCTGAAGTTCAAACCGAGCATCAGAATGGGGAAGAAAGGGGATTTAAGTGACTTTGAACGTGGAATGGTTGTTGGTGCCAGACAGGCTGGTCTGAGTATTTCAAAAACTGTTGATCTACTGGGATTTTCACGCACAACCATCTCTAGGGTTTACAGAGAATAGTCCGAAATAGAGAAAATATCCAGTGAGCGGCAGTTGTGTGGACGAAAATGCCTTGTTGATGTCAGAGGTCAGAGGAGAATGGGCAGACTGGTTAGAGATGATAGAAAGGTAACTGTAACTCAAATAACCACTCCTTACAACCAAGGTATGCAGAAAACCATCTCTGAACGCACAACATGTCGAACCCTGAAGCAGATGGGCTACAGCAGCAGAAGACCAAAACGTTGCCTGGTCTGATGAGTCTCGATTTCTGCTGCAACATTCAGATGGTAGGGTCAGATTTTGGCATAAAGAACATGAATGCATGGAACCATCCTGCCTTGTCTCAACGGTTCAGTCTGGTGGTGTAATGGTGTGGGGGATATTTTCTTGGCACACTTTGGGCACCTTAGTACCAATTGAGCATAGTTTAAACACCACAGCCTACTTGAATATTGTTGCTGACCATGTCCATCCCTTTATGACTACAGTGTACCCATCTTCTGATGGCTACTTCCAGCAGGATAATGCACCATGTCACAAAGCTCAAATCATCTCAGACTGGTTTCTTGAACATGACAATGAGTTCACTTTACTCAAATGGCCTCCACAGTCACCAGATAGCAATCGAATAGAGCACCTTTGGGATGTGGTGGAATGAGAGATTCGCATCATGGATGAGCAGCCAACAAATCTGCAGCAATTGCAGAATATGTCAATATGGATCAAATCTCTGAGGAATGTTTTCAACACCTTGTTGAATAAATGCCAAGAAGAATTTAGACAGTTCTGAAGGCAAAAGGGGGTCCAACCCGGTACTAGCAAGGTGCCGTTGTCCTGTGGCAGCTGTCGCATTATCCAAGTGGATGCTGCACACTGGTGGTGGTTGAGAACAGACCCCCCCCCCCACATGATTGTAAAGCACTTTGGGTGTACAACAATACACAATAAAGCGCTATATAAATGCTTCATTCAAAGTGGCCAATGAGTGTATATATATATATATAATGAGGTTGGTTTAGTTGGGAATAGAAATCGGTTTGTTTATCAATTGATTTGTCCAAAATTGTTATCTACACAAAGATACAGATGCCGAAGGCACAGTCTGAGTACTTGACCACACATGCTGGACAACAATAGCAAGCAGAGATGAATGATACTGTCTGATCTTTGTGCTGTCAGCCAAGATTAAATTCTGATTGTGATATTCTCACTTTCAGATCATCTGTCTACTGGCCTCAAGCAGCCGAACTTACAACCAGCTGACTTTGACTACTGCTTCCACCATCAATATACACGCACATCTAAAAAAAAATTGAATATCGTGAAAAAGGTCAATATTTTTTGTCACTCATTTCAGAAAGTGAAACCCATATATTATATTGATTCATTACACATAGAGTGAAATATTTCAAGCCTTTATTTCTTGCTATTGTGATGATTATGGCTTACAGATAATGAAAACCCAAAATTCAGTGTCTCAGAAAATTTGAATATTACATAAGATTAATAAAAAATGATATTTTAAACAGAAATGTCAGGCTTCTGAAAAGTATGTTCATTTTTATACACTCAATACTTGGTTGGGCCTCCTTTTGCATGAATTACCGCATCAATGTGGCGTGGCATGGAGGCAATCAGCCTGTGGCACTGCTCAGGTGTAATAGAAGCCCAGGTTGCTTTGATAGCGGCCTTCAGGTTATTTGCATTGTTGGGTCTGTGTCTCTCATCTTCCTCTTGATAATACCCCATAGATTCTCTATCGATAGATTCTCTATGGGGTTCAGGTCAGGTGAGTTTGCTGGCCAATCAAGCACAGTAACACAATGGTCATTGAACCAGCTTTTGGTACCTTTGTCAGTGTGGGCAGGTGCCAAGTCCTGCTGTAAAATGAAATCAGCATCTCCATAAAGCTTTTCAGTAGAAGGAAGCATGAAGTGCACTAAAATGTCCTGTTTGATGGCTGCGTTGACTGTGGACTTCAGAAAACACAGTGGACCAACACCAGCAGATGACATGGCAGCCCAAATCATCACTGACTGGAAACTTCACACTGGACTTTAAGCAACATGGATTCTGTGCCTCTCCACTCTTCCTCCAGACTCTGGGACCTTGGTTTCCAAATTAAATGCAACATTTACTTTAATCTGAAAAGAGGACTTTGGACCACTGAGCAACAGTCCAGTTCTTTTTCTCCTTAGCCCAGGTAAGATGCTTCTGACGATGTTTCTGTTTCAGAAGTGGCTTGGTAGCCCTTTTCCTGAAGATGTCTGAGCGTGGTGACTCTTGATGCACTGACTCCAGCTTCAGTTCACTCTTTGTGAAGCTCTCCCAAGTGTTTGAATCGGCTTTGCTTGACAGTATTCTTAAGCTTGCGGTCATCCTTGTTATTTGTGCAACTTTTCCTACCCAAATTCCTCCTTCCAGTCAACTTTGCATTTAATATGCTTTGATACAGCCCTCTGTAAACAGCCACACCTTTCAGTAATGACCCCCTGTGACTTATCCTCTTTGTGGAGGGCGTCAATGTTCGTCTTCTGGAAAATTGCCAAGTCAGCAGTGTTCCGCATTATTGTGGTTTCAGTTGAATCGACCCCCAATAACTTTATATTTATCCCCTGGAACGCGAATTGTACCAGGGGAACCCCATTCGAAACGAAAATTGGGCTAGTTTTGAGTAGCAACTGGATGGCTTTTGTTGTGGAAACCTGGCAACCCTGTATAGGAGATATTTATACCCAATGTACTGTATGTCTGTGTGGAAGTCCACGGTTTCTGAAGTGCAGAGGGAACATAACTGTTTTTATCAGTTTTCTGTTTAAGGTATGGTATTTTATGTCCATCAATTTACACTATATGTAGTTTTCTCAAACTGCACATTCTTAAGTCACTTCCTAAATGTCTTTGCAGGATTCTTTAGTAGAGTTTTATAGAATAAAGTATGTAACTCCAAGTGTTCAGAAGCCAGACAAGCTCTCTGGCATCAAAGCCTTTCTGCCATAAAACCCCAGACTATGAAGCACCTCCATGTGAGTGACAGTTACTCAGCCAGCATCCCACAGCGAGCAGAGCTGACCAGCTACATGTCCAGAAGAGTCCTGTGAGGGTTGCTTTCAAAGATTCAGTCTGTCCTGTCTCTTCAACACCCACTGGCCAAGCACACGGAGGTCAGGGACCTTTCCTCAAGGTTTGCTTGGCCTTTGACTTTGAAGGCGAGTAAGGACCGTTAGTGGGACAAAAATAAGGAGGAGCAAGGACAAATTGAAGCTATGAAGACTTCAATTTGCAGCTGTCACTGTAAGAGAACTTTTGGATAAAGGGTTATGGCAGTTGTGGATAGCATTCATCCTCACTTTTATCTCAAAGGAGTGTTTTGAAATGGAATCAACTTGCAGCAAAAAAGCTAAATCAAAAGAAAAGTCACTGTTCAAGTCAGATGGCTTTTCGACTAGTAACTTAAGGCAAAAAGCTTTATCTGCCTCATGAGGAAAAGTTTTATCATTTCTTTGTGTGAAGCAGAGGCTGAAATTCTTCACTATTTCCTGAGAGAAAAATCTAATTGTCACCTTTATCTTTAATGATTTCGATACATGAGTCTTCATTTTAAAACAAATGCAAATGAAGTTATGTAGCTACACAAATCTGTTTTCTTCAGTGCTTTAAACTGACATCCTGCCACCCTGCCCTGACTGACTGTATGTAATGAGCACTTAACCAACAATCTTGTAGGACAAGAGACGAAACAATTGGATGGCGATCAATAGCAGTTCCACACAGCACTGTGAGAGGTCAGAGGTTTCATTTGGATTGCATGTCATGTGACACAGCAAGCACAGGGATACTACAATCCTGCGTCTCAAGTTCATCAACCGTCAAAAGGTTAGATCTAGCTCTCCAGATTGAACAGAATAATCAATAGACCTGGGTAGAGCTGGATTGCTTGCCGCTGGATTAAAATAACAGGGAAAAAATAATAAAAATTTAATTTAATGGAAATAGAAAATGTTAATGTGTAAATATCTCACTTGTGATACATATATTATCATGTGACACTGGAGTAATGGCTGCAGAAAATTAAGCTTTGAATTACTTTTTTTTTTAATTTATTAAAATAGAAAACAATTAAAAAATTAAATTGTAATATTTCACAATGTTGTTTTTACATTTTCTTCCATCAAATGCAGTTCAACTTGCTTTTAATAAAATCAACGAATCATACATTTAAAAAAAAACAACATTCCAATGACACAATAATATACACAGAAAAAATTGCTAAAATGTTTTATTTTATTATCATTATTATTATTATCATCGTCATCATTATTATTCAAGTTTAGATGTAACAGACATCTTTGCCATCTTTATTGAATCTTTTTGCATGTAAAAACCTACCACACAAAAAAGAAAGAAAATAATAATAATAAAAGTTAAGGTGGCAGCTGAAAAAAAAATCCTAAAATCATCATCTATGCACTTTAAATGCAGCAAGTGTGAAAACAATAACATTCTAAGAATAATGGTTAAAACATTTACATATTTATGCCCTTTGCCTTGACCTTGGCCAAACAAGCTTTCAGGCTCCATCAAATACTCCTTGTGTTTCAATATTGCTAAGACCTTCAAACATAGGCAAGATCTCTTTCATTTATTATAATGCAGTACCTGTACTTAGCATAACACATTTAATCTTTCTTCTTTGCAATAGAGTAACTGAAGTGCAAGCATTAACATTTTCAAATTAAAATGAAAATTTAGACAAAAATACAAAAAAAGAACTTATGTTATTTAATACCCAACTGTATAAAATGGTTTGTTGAAAAGCGACAGTCTATAATGATTTCAGTTATTTTAAGAGGCATTTGCAGTTAAGCAGCGTTGTAAGGCTAGTTTCTGAGAAACAGAAAGAGAGAGAGAGAGCACAAATTATAAATTTTGTGTTTCAATCTCTCCCCTTTTCCCCAGTTCATATAAATAATGTATGTATGAAGTCAGACTAGACCCAACTCACTGAACCTGTGACCATGAAAAGGAGCAAGTGTGGAGAAGTATCAACAACAGACATCTCAAAGTTGCTAGCAAACAAAAACTGAATCTGGGAGGTTCAAATGTTTTTGCTTTTTCTATTCAAATAAAACGGGAAACTGAAGATGCGTGAACAGCATTAAAATATATCAAGTGCTTGACTTGATAAAGTACGTTTGGATAATTTCTGAGCTCATTATTACTTTAAAAAATGTTTTTCGGTAGCTCAGGTAGACAGTTGTCCACTCCACATGATCAAAGTTGCAAAAGGATCATAAAAAACAAAGTACAGCTGGGTGAAACAACAATATAAATAATATTATGCCTCTTTGAGACAACTGCCATCGAAAGGCACCAGAAACACCTGCAGTTATTAAGTTTCATCAACAGTACACTGAATAAAATTGTTAAAAAACAAAGGTCAAAGGTGTTTTCAACTGCTCTTTAGAATTAAAGGTGGAACAGAATGAATTTAGACTGGCAGAAAGTTATTATTTTTATATTAAAGAGCACTGGCTCCTATAAAATGACCAAATAAAGCGCAGACTCATCAGTTTCCCTTGAATATTCAGTATCAGAAGAGCAGGAGAAAAATACAGGAAGACTTCAGTCCAATACAAGCTTCTTCATCAACTACAAAGCACAAGTACATGGTAAGAAGAGGCAACAGAAAACGACAACGCTTGGAATGAATAGTGCCCTTTTGTGGCCAAAAAAAAAAAATAAAATAAAAAAACAGTACTTTTGTTTAATATTCCACCTTTGGAGGAAAGGAAATTGAATTGTCCTGTTTTTGGGACAAAAAAAAGTTCAGGTGTTGCTTCATCACGACGTTTGCTACATTTGCAAATGTAAACGTTTGTCAGAGCCAAACTCAAGGCCCTTATTCAGATGCGAGTTCAATGTTGCATATCAACATCTCATGTAGAAAATACATAGTACATTATATCAGGCACTGATAATATGATTTTACTATTAACAACCTAGAATTTTTTTTTTTAAATGTATTCCTCCCCAAATTTCGAGAGTAGATAATTGCATCCCAGCAACTAAGGCAGCAGCTTAAAAGTTTTGATGGAATTCTGTGACTTGAGTTACCTAACCCTATAACTTCAACACAAAAAAAACAAGAACGACAAGAACAAACAGAAAACCATAAGACATTTAACTCGAAACAGACTATAAACTAATGTTGTCTATTCAGCCATACACATTCCCTGAGGATGCTGGATGTTTGTTTGAGGATGGCAGTCATTTATGCTGTTGCCATAGTGACAGACGACTGCCACATTTTCCTACACTGAGCCACACATGCAGAAACACATCCTCATTTTTATCAGAACCAGGTAAGAGAACTTTCCATAAATCTGCGAATACACTCGGCGACTAGAAATTAAGCATTAAATTGGAGTAGATGTACCTTGCTTGCTGAACTGCCTTGTCGAAAATTACATATCTAGACTAATGAAAATATACCTAGATTGAGTAGCTACATGTACCGATGTCTTCAAAAAAGCAGTCTTTGTTCGTTAAAAGTGTACGTGTGTGTGAGCTCCCACAGAAATGCTATGATGACTGAAGTTTCTTGCATTGGCTGCTTAGGCACCATGATCTGTCTTGGCACATTTCAAGCAAAAAAAGTTCAATGCATTCATTCGTACAAGTGCTTGCTTTACCTGCTGCTCTAATTGTGCTCGGACTGCAGGTTCGTAAAGCTCATTGGTTAGAGGGGTTGGCGTTCGCCTCGGGGGTGGCCCGGTGGAGGCCTCTCTGGATGTGTGTTGTGAAATCGTACTTATCGGCACAAGCGTGCAGGCAGATACTGCACTGGAAGGGCCCGTCGTCACCATGACAACTCATGTGCAGGGCGTACAGGACCTCGTCGAGGAAGACAATGCCACAGTGGGCGCATTTGCTCGAGATGTCATCTTGCGTGGCCTGATCAACCTTCTCCGGTTGGGCCACTGGCGAAGTAGAGTTCTCCTCTTCGGGTTCTTCCGAGTGTTCCATCTCCCGCTCCCTTTCAAAAGTGGGTGACACCCGTTTCTCCTTGGCGACGAGGGTCCCGTTGGGCGTAGTACTGGGTTTAGAATGTTTCATGGCCAGGTCGAGAGGCGTGTCACTTTCGGGTCCAGATGGGGTCGGTGGGGGGAAATGAGGCGGTAAGCTGAAGGTAGGGTAAGGCACAAAGCTTTGGCACGGACTGGGAAGGCCAGCCACGGAGCTCAGGTAGTGGCCCGGGTTGCCCGGCACAGACATCTTGCACTTAGTCCAGAAGCGCAACCAGTCCGCTTCGTTTTGCAGGTCGTTGTGGAGGAAGGGTAGGCTAAAGAACGGGTACTGGTACTTCTCGATAGGGCTACCAGGAGGGGAGTAGCTGGCCTGCTTTGACGGACGCATGTACTTCTCGATAGGGCTGCCCCGTTCAGAACCACCCTTACCGTCCCCTCCCTGAGGTCCTGCGCTGAGCCCATTGCCCTCTGCCCCGCCGTCTGCAGGGCTCTTGTGCATATGCAGGGGTGGCATGCGCTTATGGATCTCCAGCGTCTGGTTGACGAGGAACGCGTGGGTTGAGCGGGGGCTAGGGTGACTTTTGGGTCCTGAGGGACCGTAAACCTCGTATTTACCCAACTGCGCTTGGGCCTCGACACGTGATAAAGACCCATCAGATCCTGCTTCCTCAGTCCTCCTCTCTAACGGGCTGCCGTTGAGACGCTCCTCACTGTTGACACGCTGCTGCTTGGACCCCACCTGCTCAGATGGTATGGGGTCAGGATTCAGGCGCTTGCGTGTCCGTCGACGGATGATCTGCTCGCCGTTGTTTTGCTTGATAATGTTCAGCGGTCTGGGGGTCTGAAAAAGAGACATGGAAATTATTACAATTTGAAATTATGCTTATTTTTTATATAACGTTTTAGTAATTTTACATCTTTCTTATTATATAGGAACTAATAATTATTTGTATTTGTTAAACATTTTTTTTACCTTAAATATATTTTTGTTGAGAACAATTAAGATGATGTATATATATACTGTTTTCAAGGAGTAAGATTTTTTTATTATTGTTATTTACTTAATAGTTAAACTACAGCCATCAAAACCATGTGAAAACAACAATGCATTTCTAAGGATGTAGACAGGTTTAAAAAAAAAAAAAAAAAAAAGATGCTACCAGAGTTTCTGTTAAAAATGTAAAGTTTTTAATACCAGATTTGGGTATGGTTGGGTACAATCTACATGTGTGTGATCCAAACAAACAAATATCCACACGCACTCCCAAGTGTCTGTGAGACTAGTCCTGATCTATTTACTGCGCCATAAAAATGTCTCTGATCTAATATTGTGATTTCAGTAGTGATTCATCCCTTCTGGGACTCAGAGGACACACTCCTGTAATTAGGCTGGTTAGCATAATAATCTCCCATCAAACGGCTATTAATTACTGCTTTATTTTCACTGGACTTTCACTGTAAGCCTAGCTCAAAAATGAAGGCACTACAGTGAGTTCACAAATATAAATGAGTGAATTATAGAAGTGACTTTCAGCTTGACTACCAGAAAGAGACAGACATCTGTGTGTGAAACTGTTATAAATTGAGCTACTTTACAAGAAAAAGCCAGAAGTAACATACGTTCCATCTCATTTCTCATCCTTTATGTCTACGCTAAAATGGAAACTACTGTGGTTGGAGAGATGTGAGATATGCATATTTCCTTCAGTGGCAGACCTGCAACAGGAGGGAAAGAATGGAGCACTTGTCTGTAATCTATTTTTCTGAGCTCAGATTCCATCCGGCAGTGGCTCGGGGGGAAAACTTCAGTAAGGTGACGCAACTCATCTAGCTACACTGCCAGACACATTCTTCCAAGTCCTCGCTTGATGCAGAGATCACCCACGTCTTACTCAGAGCCAGAGATAATTGGCAGTAGAACCATGTTGCTCCCCTCTACCACCACCTTCTGACTGCTTGTTGACTTTGAGGAAGAAGCACATCGAGGGAATCAATCATGTATGGTAGCCACTTGCCTTTGTAGCACCCAGATCCACATAGGCTAAGGAAAGCAATCTCTCTCAAAGATGGGGAGGCTTGGGAAACCAGAGTGTTTCAGTAGAACAGAAGGAAAATATTTCTCTGGTACCCATTTTTCATATAAAAGCTGGAAAAATAATTTATGCAAAAATGTAACTCCACCTCAAATTAGCCTTTGGATCCGCACCTTATGTTCAAGGGAAAGAAACATGAGATGCATATTTTCAATAATGTTTGGCTACTAGGGACCGGAGTTCACTCTAAAACAAATCGTACGGTGTTGCTTAAGTTAATGCCCTGTGATAGATGGTGTTAAAATAAATGCGAGCACTCACTCTTTGGAACATGTCAGGCTGGCTGTCGGTCTGAAGAGAGGACGGGGATGAAAGCCAGACAAAAAGAAAGAGTGCCCTCTACTGCTGGACCACATCAGGCCCTCACTGCACAGAGGGCATTCTTCTCTGTTCTTTTTTTTCTCTTCAGTCTAATTTTGTAAGGAATATTATAATTAAAAAAATTAACAGTGCTTGATTCATCAGCTGGCTATGAGTTCTTGACTTTTCCATTTCAAATATCAAACCAGACAAGAGACATTCAATTCTTAAAGCCTTTGATTATTACTTCCTACTACAAAATGAACAACTGAATAGAGGGGGATTAATTTAGGTGGTCCCTGCACATTTAATATTAAAACATAAGCATTTTATAGTATGAAGAAAACCCAAATATGGAGTTAGTTTCATAAAATAAATAAATAAATATATAATACATGTGTATTAAACTAGAGTGTTTAAGACAAAAAAGGGGGAAAATAAAATAAATGTGCATAACAACACCACCCCTACTCCCCTCCAAAAAATCCCTTAAAAAAGTAATATATATAAATAAAACTATATGATAAAAGCATACAGCACAAATGGAAGACTAGTTCTAAAAGAAGCCTCTTTCGTAATAATATACTGTAGAGCTATTCAGCAACCCTGGGTATCTCTCAAATTATTTCATCTTACCTATTTTTGACAGTTTGAGTACCTTAGCTAAAACCTTTTTCTTAAACACTGAAATGTATTAAATGCTCAAAGGAGCCTATAAGGCCTGTCTCAACTGTGCTGTCCATGAACAAAATCTTGTTGCTATTCCAGCTATTTCTTTCAACCGTTTGGGCTTTCTTGATCCAATGGGTGGTCAGAGCTCAGAAGCTGCGAGAACTTTTTAGAGAACGAACAACATTCTTTCTGCGTCCCACATAAAAAGTTCCATGATGGTGAATCTGAAAAACGGAGGCAGCCGCAAGTTTTATGTTGGGCATTCGCACGGCTACGGCGCATGTAAGATCCTATTATTAGAAGATAAAATCTGAGAGACATTTATTATTGCAATGTGTTCTGGCACGAGGAGCCCAGACCTCCATTTAGGGCTCTCTACAGTGTGGTTTTATGAGGTGCTATTATGAAATGATTTCTGTACAGCATATAAAAGTTTTTATTCAAAAATATAAAAAATACTACTGGAAACTGACTGCCAGGCTGATATGAAGGACACAGTCTCCGCTGGACTGCGTTTGCACGCCATCAGTAAAACAGTCACTCGATTATTTATCAAACCAAGAACCTGAAAGGCTACGAGATATCTTCTACTAAACTTCCCCACTGCCTTTACTCCGCTCCAGAAATGAAACTGCCGTAGATGACTCAGCATCTTACAGCAGAAACCAAAAACAGAAACATCAGGCACACAAATCCTGTAGCCAATCGGCAGTGTTTCGAAGGATCCTGAGGGCTTGGGAGAGACGTTTCCACGTCTTGTTTATTAGCGTCTAGTGGAGTGTGACGTGTACACAACCTGATGGTCCACTGCAGAAGCTACTTTACAGTAAAAGAACACAGAGACTATGCCCAACTGGTCATTCAGTCCACCGCTGGAATGTACAGGCTTTAGATCGTCGCACCACACAGCTGTAAATATCAAAGATAAGCACTGAGCTAGAACTAATAAAATACAGATCTTTTGCTATTGCTAGTTTTGTATACAATATGAGGGAAATGCACATTTCACTAGCACTGTATGCAGTCATTGTACAAAATAAAAATATAAGCCCAAGAAGAGTAAAGGTAGCAGTTCTCATTAAAAGGTTTAAGGTCTTAACAGATTGCATCCAAAACCAATGTTGTTCATACATTTCATTCATTAAAGGTTCTGAAATATCTACAACATTATCTCACCAATACTGATAGTGCCACTTTAAAATGTGCCATTATCAAGACGATCAGTGACTCATTTTCTGTCAGCTATCAAAAATCTAAATTTTAAATGCATGATTGATTCTTTCCTGTGCTAATAAAGCTCATTTGAACACAGCGTTCAGTGGTTTACATGTCACTTCCATATAACCTGTGCACAGGAAATACTTCTGCACTCTTTTTTTTCTACAGACATGGGGCACACAACAAGCCTCAGTCAAGCTAAATACAAGATATGGGTTGAGCAATATATGTAAACATGCAATACAATACAATTATGTAATAAATTGTAGAACTTATTATTGTTCACTACATTAAAAAATTGAGTTATTGATAAATATTGATTATATTGATTAAAAAAATTTTTACTAAATATTTGTATTTCAAATAAATGCTGTCTATTCAAAGTATCCTGAAAAAAATTATTATAATTTCCACAATAATACTAAGTAGCACAACAGATATCAACACTGATAACAAAAATAAATGTTTCTTGAGTAAATCAGCATATTATAATAATTTCTGAAGAATCATGTGACAATGAAGACTGGAGTAAATAGCTGCTGAAAATGAAGTTTGCCAACACAGGAACATTTAAAACATATATATGTATATATATTAAAATGGGACACAATTTTAAATTGTAATAATATTTCACTTGTAACCAGCTATCGCCTGTGTGTCTGATTAGGCCTGAAGAATAACTGAGCCAATGTTTTCCACTCTCATTAAATTCATCACCCCTCGGCTTCTAATATCAGTGTGATCTCAGTAGTAAAACTGTCAAGAATTGTTCCCATTTCCCTTAAAGTCATGGCCACCCCACTTTTTCTGTCCCAGGAAGCCAGAGGAAAGACTGATGCGAGCTTCAGTACAGCTGCTGCATCAACGCATGATGGAACTCCAACATAAATGTCAAAGTTAGAAAAACTTCCAGCGTGAGGAAACGTATTTACTCCAGACAGTGTTTAATGTGGGGCAGTAAATAGAGCATACAGTATTTCACAAGCTCGGCTGTGAAGCGCCCATTGATTGCAAGCTCTCTGATGAAGCGGTGCGGACAGACGGGCAGATGTGAGCGCCTGTGCCGGGTCAAGTTAGCACGACTCAAGCCACCAGGTGGCATGGCCTCTGAAAGAGCCTCTTGTGGTCTGGGTGCTGTGGTGCCCAAATGCCTTACCCCAGCCGACCACACTGATTCAGTCAGCCCCCTGTTTCCAAGCCTGTGCCACCCAGGCACTAGTCCCGATAGCCCGAGGCCATCGAGGCAAAGAACGCTTCCAACATTGCATATCAAGACAGGGAGAAACCGTAACACTCACAGACTTGACCCAATTCTGAAGGAGCTCCAAAGATTAGAATGCAAAATCAACGTTAAGTCCAGCAACAGGCCTGAGCACAATGCTTTTTCTGTTTCTCCTGCTTAATTACTCACAAGTTGTCGAGACTGTTTACCCGTCATGTTTATCCAGACACCATTTCAAAGGAAATAGAAGAACACTAGAACACTTTCAAGGCTGCAGACAAAGCTTTAGGTACGACTGCAGATGAAAAAAAAAGCTAATTCAGAAGTCATTTAGTGACCGCGTCCAAAAACAAGTAGTTTAATTTCTCTGTGCACATTTCACACAGACTGAAGAATTAATAAAATAGTCACTGTATAGTATTTTTGCACAACTTTTTGCTATTTATGTCTCTGTTAAAGACTTATAAGCTATGGATCAAACCAATGAGCTATTAAAGAAATGACAACCTTACAAACTTTGATTTGAAGGGGACATTTTTTTAACATTGGACAAAAACACAAAGTTACAGACTGTGTACATAATTAAATTTCTTTGCAGAATCATGGGTAATACAGTTTTTAACAAGTAAATCTGCTGTAAAACTGAATGATTATTAAAAAAGCAGGCTGATGGCTTCAGCAAAAGCATTTGCTATTGATTAAAATCCTTGGATCTCAAAAAGTTTACTCTTTAACCTGTTAGCCAGCACCCCCCATTTTGGGACTCTCAGCTGAAAAAGACCTCCATAACTTAAAACTATAACAGTTGCTCACACACAATTTGGTGTCTTTGGAAAGAAGACCCTTTGGGCTTTATTATCCATTATCCAGAGTTGATAATGCTCAAAAAGGAGAGACTGAAGTGCCTTGAAAAAAGTGTACCACACTGAATAAAAAAATATATACATACATTTCATATAAAAATACATGAAATAAGTCCTGGAGCAATCCAAAAAAGTAATGGATTGAAAGTCACATGTCTCATGAGTTTATATTTCAAATCTGAAGAAGATACTATGAAAAATTCGATTTTCCTGAGACTATATCTAGCCTGCAGTTTTTTGAGCGTGAGTTATTCCATAACGGATACAAATAGAGATGCACCGATTGACCGGCCAGTGATCGGAATTGGCCGATTTCTCGCATGACCGGCACGGATCGGTGACCGGCCGGTCAGTCTCAATTCCGAGCCGATCCTTTTAGTGGCAGCGGCGCAAGCCGAGACGTCACAGCCACGCACACACTCACAGTAGATATCACAATCGCATGTAAACACAGATTGTAATGGCATTCAGTGTAATTGACAGATGAGGCTTTGAATAACTGAAATATAGATGCATACTGCGGTAGAAAAATAAATAAAAGAGATTTACAAAATATGTTTAGGTAAGCAACATTAGACGGCCATGATGTTTCCCCGAATAACAATATCAACACGACTGCAATGTGACACTGATTTTATACAATAGTATTTCAATAAACAAGGAGTTAAAATTAAGTGACTTAGATTTTAGACAAAATATTGACTGTTTTTGCTCAATTTCGCATCCGAAAATAGTTCAGATCAAAGCCACAGCAGAACTGTTGTGTGTCTCCGAGCAACACACAGCGGTGTTTGATTACTGAACGAATCCACGTTTTGAATGAATCGAGTGAGTCAATTGATTCAGTGGCCCATTCATAAGGACAGCCAATTGATTCGTTGCTGAATGAATCAGCTGAATAAATAAAAAAATGAATCGCTCATTAAAACAGACATTTGCCGCCACCTACTGGTGGTTTAGTCATATTTAAAAGTATCATTGCATTTTTTCAACATTTATTTGTATGTTTAAAAAAAAACATTAATCTTATAAAATGAATTATGCATTTGACATGTTGCAGTGTAAATGCCTTTATGGCACCTCAGCTTCATCAAACGGTCTGTGTAAATGCATCTAATACCACTTCAGATGCAGCTTCTGTTTCCTCAGCAGTGGAAATATAGAGTTTGTTCATACTAATTTCATTTTCATTTGAAATTACATCTGTTTTGTTACATACAGCAACTCATTTTAAGTTAACTATTTCTTCCTCTTTCCAGTCACAGAGCACTTTATTTTAGAGTTGTTTAAGTGAGAGAAAATCTGTAACTCAGTCCAGATTGGGGGAATTACAATGTTTAATAATTTATTTTATTATGTAAATATTTTTTCGTTGATATTTGCATTTATTTTGTATACAGCAGTTTGTATATGCTGTCAATTATATTTATTAGAAAAAAAATTGTGGAATCGGCAAAAATCGGTATCGGTAGGTCAGACTTCCAAAAAAAAAAAAACATTGCAAATCGGAATCGGCCAAGAAAATTGCAATCGGTACATCTCTAGATACAAACAATAACTCTCCCTGAATAAATGAGATGTAAACAAAGGAATATCCATCCATATAACAACGTTATTGTTTCGCTGGACTAAAGTTCTCTATGGGATGTTGTTCCGTGGACCCTTACCTCTCTAACTAAAATGGGATTTACAGCAGTGGATGCATTTGTGACTCAATATTACACAAAGCTGGTATGTACTGGTTTTGTTTTATGGATGTTTTGATGTGTACTGCTTACATAAATTTAGCAAATACATTCCTTGTAAGCTTTCCATCGAAAAACAGCGATCTATCGTCGATGCTTGAGGCTTAGACCTTCAGAATGATATATAGTTTGTCAAGATTAATTTTGTCCCATTTCATTTAATCTATTTGTAAACAATGGCATGTGCTAACAGAGAGCGTTCAGTGCGCCGGCGTCCTGGTGCAGGTTAACAGGTTAATAATAATAAGAAATTCATACAGGTTTGGAACAACATGAAGGTGAATTAAATAAAAAAAGACTCCACTAGAATGGGTTTTAAGGTTGTGCCAGTAGGCATTGTGTCTCATGTTTTAAGGTCAGGTATTTGTTAGGACTGTGGTAAGCGGGGCTCCCAGCTGGTGCAAAATTACTTCCATAGGGCCATTAGCTGGCTGCAAGGGCTGAGGAAGGCCAAAAGGGCTCTTCCCCTGGGGTCCTCGCCTGACAGCGTGGAAATCAAACCGGAGCTCCTACGCTGTCACCTCTCCGTTCATTTTGAACTTTGTTTCTGCGATTTGTGGGTGGGCTGGCGAGGCGTTCTCGCCATCCCTTGCACTCATGTTTTCTTAGTTCCCCCCTTACCGAGTGCAGCTTCTGATAGAGGCCACACGCGTTGCACACGTAGCCGCCGTTGGCATTCTTCCTCCACAGAGAGGTCTTGGTGGTCAGACAGTTGGCGCAGAAGACCCCCGACCCCCGCCGTCTCTGAAATCATAAAAAAGAAAGAGAGCCAAAATGAGTAAAAAAAAAAGCAGACTGTTGAGAAAAAGAGGGATGGAGATTCGTGCTCAGCATGGAGACGGGAGGTGAATGTAAAAGAGAAAGCAAGAAAGCGAGGCAGAGGGAGGAAAAAAGCACGAGAAAATATCCCAAGACTCAGCAGGATGTAGCTGGATATGGCAGCTCTGATGGTGAGGGACACAATGTATCCAATCAGAAAGCCAGGATGAGGCACAATTAATAGAACCAAGCAGATCCTAACACTAATTAACCTTCCCGTGATTTATAGGCCTTGTAAGATACCACTGTGTCAGTGATAACACACCACCAACTTCAAACTGGGTCGCCCATACCGGCCTGACAAATATTTTGATCTTTCAATAAATATCTCATTTCGAAGACATGTATGATAAGAACCTTTAAATGCATGGCTGGAACTCAGAATATCTAGTAGCTTAAAATATTGCACTCTACTGTGAGAGAAGGGGAAAAAATGAGAGAAATATAGCCACATGAATCATCCACTGGGAACGGACAGAACTACAAGTGAATCCCGAGAGTCAACCAGGGCAAATCACAGGAATTATCTCGATTATGGTCCCTGTAAAACTAATTTAGCCTTATAGAATGTGTACGATTTATTTAACTTCAGACGGCTTGAGCAGGGAGCACATTTCTCCTGCCAGAAAAGTACAATGCTCCTAATTGTGCTCTAATACATTTAGAATGGAAAGCTTTCTGCAGACATAATTTTGGCTTCGAGTCGGTAGAGCTTTTTTTGGCAGGGAAAGGGCACTTGATTCATCGGGTGTTTCACAACATATCAGTAAAAGTTTTGGGGCGCCGCCAGCTTCCTATAGGGTAATTCTTCCATCCAGATGCGCCATTGGAGGGCCCTGCATCAGCTAAACTAATTATGATCTCACCTTCGCTGATGCTTGCTCACTCTACAGTTCGACATCTCCCATTAATCATAGATACGTAGAAAATGAATGTGAAAAGAGAACGAGGGACGGTAGCCCACACAACCATAAAGAATATAAATGATGGCAATAACTTAATGAGATGGAGCAATGTTTTCCATGAGCTATCAGCAAATAAAAATCACTCTGACAACTGCCCTTTGCAACCGCAGAGCATCATTCTGATGCGCGCAGCATTTTAGGCCGAGAGAGAGGGATCCCTCGTCCTTCCTTATTGTGCAAATAAAAAGGTAGGTAAACTCATTGAAGGTGCATAAACCCCTTTCTAATGTCTTGCCGCAACAACAATGATACTATCCTTATATTACGCATTACACTTATCCAAATCAATAGTTTTATCATTTACAAAAAGTACTGTAGCACTACCATATTATGTTGATGCCTTTAGATGGTAATGCATTTAAATATTATATGGGTACTTCAATTCAATATTTAAATGTGTAATTCCGAATCTGTAGGCCTATGAGTTAAAGGGATAGTTTGCAATCAAATTGATTTGAATGTGTCACTTTTAGGTGAACTGTCCCTTTAAGACAGCAAGATGTCTGGAATGTCTTACAACACAAACCCACAATACCTTGCTGGAAAATTATCTCAAAATCAAATTATGGCTCATTTACATTAGAATCCGTGCTTTCTTACAACCTTTAAGCGAGAATGTATATATTTTCTGGTCTCAGTGGGGTTTTTAGAGGGCCACATGCTAGTCCTGACAGTTTAGACATGATTGATTGATTTATTTTTTCCTATCCTGTTCTAGCGTTACAAGCCAAACAAAGTGTCCGTCATCAGCTTTGTGGATTTCTCTCCCTGGCCTTCTAGGCTCCAGAGCCAAATCACTCACACGTGTTTCCTCCGCCTGGCCCACATACCTTCATCATACAACAGCCGCAGAGAGTTAATATACATACAACCTACACACAGATTGAACACAACTGATAATTTATCTTGTTGGTCAAATCATTCATTTGTGCTGGGCCTCCTGTTTAGCCATCCAGAAAGCTTATACGGTTATGTATACAGTGGGCCAAAAGCTTTGAATTTAAAACAATATAAATCAAAAGCTCTTGACTCTTAGAGCCAAAACTAAATCAGAATGAAAGGCTGATTGTGTCTGCATCTGACTCTGGTGTGATAAGCATTGTTTCATTGTTAGAATTAATTAGACTCTTAAATTATGTAATCTTAAGACTATTTTGATCAACAGGGAAAATAAATGGAGCAATGAAAAAAAAAAAAATCAGAAGGCAAAGGTGTTTTTATTCTATCCATAGTGTGTGTGTGTGTGTGTGTGTGTGTGTGTGTGTGTGTGTGTGTGTGTGTGTGTGTGTGTGTGTGTGTGTGTGTGCGTGCGTGCGTGCGTGTGTGTGAGAGAGAGTATTCAAATAAGGGAAAATATTACATATATAAATAATATGTCATGAAAAAAGTATTATAGAATTTAAATTATATAATTAACATAAAAATTAAATTGGAAAAAAATAATATTTTAATAATAATTTAGTTAATAAACATTCATGGTTGAAAAAAACACACTCAATTCCTCCAACATTAGCAGGTGTAGTAAAAAAAATAAAAATAATAATAATAATTTTCGACTAGCTACAGTAAAATTAACTTGTCTCCATTAAAATATAAGAAGATAAACTATTGCAATCAAATGTTCAGTGTCATTAAGTTTATGTTAATTGTAAAGTCAAGGCTTTATATATTAGGTTAAATATACAAGTGAGTTTTCTTACAGCAAAACAAAATATTAAATGGAGAGGCTGACCATGTCTGCTTGACTCTGGTGGTATTTGGTGAGCTGGATAACAGAAAGAGCATGATGTCTCTAATAAACAATCAATTACACACAAACAAGATTGCATGGATTTCAAGAACAACTTGTTGGACTGATATCCAGTCAAAGCCATTTCCAAAACAATCTAAAGCAAGTCGACAACAAGTACCTAAAGGAAAATAAAAAATAAGCAAGCTACAGTGACAGCCTATTACATTTTAAGTAGGAGGGCGGGATCAAATAAAAGTGGGAGTGTCAATAAGTTGAGATGTGAATGTGTTTGGGAGCGGGTCGTGGGTCAATTACACAGGAAAACATAGACATAGCCTTCTCCTGTTGAATGGTGCACAATCCCAGACTTCCTTTTCAATTATCAACTGGACCGGTCTGCCATCTGTAAAAACGAATGCGTACCTTTCCTTGCCAGGTTCTGTTTGTTTTTTATTTTTATTTTTTTTATCTCTTTTTCCCTCCATTACATCTCAAAAAAGGACAAGTTGGCGAGAGAAAAAGATAAGAAAAAAAACATTTGACTGGCTTGCTGCAGCTGCTCACCAAAGGAAAAGGAGGGGAGGCGAATGAGAGAAAGCCCTGATTGTCTTTGTTTTCCCAAAGTGTGGGGCGATTTTTCTCGCCTGCCATGTCTGGCCGTGCTGTGAGGTGATGCATTGTTTTTTTTCCGCGGGCTAGAGGGGCCGCAGAGAGCCCAGGCCCTGTCTGTTTCCTGGCCTGCTTCATTTTGTCACTGTATCTGCTCTTAGCACTGCTCCTGCTATCTGGTATCCGTCACAGCCTTCGCAAGATGCCATGCATTATCACTCAGCACTGTCACTGGTTAAACCACTAATCATAATCAAAACAAACTTTGCACTACCTTTCATCTGCACTCTGGATGAGGTGTAATAATAGGCTGGATTATGCTTTTTTTGGGATCATTTATTTCCATACGGCGAGGGCTACAAACAATGGTACGCATACAGGTGGCGCGAGGTTAGAGGTACTCGCAGTAAACAACAAAATGGCTGTTCTTGTTTGCATTGCGGGCTGTGATGAATGACCCTGCTTCACTCTGGTACTTTCTGTAGGGTGTAGCCTGTGCATTCTGTTTGTACGTGATTGATTACGCATGCCTAACACTAGGCGCTCTAGGGAGTCAGACTAATTTGGTCCTGGTGAGAGGAATCTGAAGTAATTAGAGGCAGGACCTAATTACATCTATTTATTTAACGAGCATGTTCCCACAATCCCATAAAGCTCTCCATTAAAAGCTTCTAGTCTCAGGTGAAAGAGGCGGGGAAGAAACATCACACCTTTCTGTCTTAAACCTATTACGGTAATCAGCTCCTCTCAAGGTTTTGCAACCGGTTTCACAGCCATTGTTGACTTGCGGTTCTAAACAATGCGGCGTCTCTGAAAAATGTCTGTGTTAGAGGTGAAAATAATAGCTTTCAGCACCAGGGAGATTTCCAGGCCTCTGCAACGTCAATCCTATAGTCGGTTTTGGTGAGATGGACAGCAAAATTGTGCCTAAAAGCAGAGACAGTTAAAATGATGAGGGAAGCAGGGGATGCGTGGAGACTGACACACATCACAGATGTAATATGTGAAAATAAGGGCTAATAACGCATTTGGCATGCCGTGTGGATGTAAGATAGATTATTCTTTGGTTTAAAGGGGGCGATTTGCACCGAAAGCCGGTGAAATTAAATTACATGTAATTCACTTAGGCAATCAGCAGGGCCTCTTACATTAAATACACAATTATTTAATCAGCTGCGGGGAAATTAGGTGAACCCCTACTGACAATTTCAATTTAAGAAATCCTGCATCAACTTTTCAAGGCTCAGGTAGTACCATCGAAACGCCATCGGCAAACATCTGGATACAATTGCAGACATATCGAAGTCCTATCTTTGGTGGAAGTAATACCGGGTTTACGAAAATCCGAAGTCTCTTGCTGAAACAGAGTCGTAATTATATAATTCAGTTTGATAAATAAGTTTTAATATATTCTGTGAAAGCTTCATTTCTCCTGGAACCTGGGAGGCCACGCTTCAGGGTAATATTCCCACATCACATTCACATTTCTTCACATTGCTCTCGGAACGCTTCACGTCAGGAAGAAGTCTTTAAAAAGCAGTAACGTTGGTCTCAAATCATCTGTAGTCAATTGGAAGGTTATTTATGCACTTTATGTGTTGGAGAATAGTTGTCATTTCTTTTACTACAGCGAATATTTCTCAGGGTTCTATTTTTTGAAAGTCTGTAAAATGTAAATTTCTAAAAGTTTAAAGTCTGTATGAGATGAGATACCTCAAAGCAGTGGGTCTCAAGCAGTGGCCTGAGGCCCAATAGGGGGGCACAGAAAACCTCCAAGGGGCCCTCAAGATGACTTATTTAACTTAAAACAAAACAAGCATTAAAATAAGCTGAAACAACTAAAAATCAAGATATTTCTTATTTTGATTCACTTCCTCCTGGTTCTTTCTTTGAAGAACCAGGGTTTTAACTGTCTGGGAAGACATGGATGTATTTGTGATTTCTAGACCTGGAAAGTCATGCAAATGAATACAATAATTTTTGTAATGAATACACATTTAAAACCATTTTAGAAATAGTAAGAACTACATTTTTTGTAATCCTAATGGTTAATCCTTTTCCAATAAACAATGAACTACTGGAAAAGTCGTGTTATTTTTTATTTCATTGGGTATAAAGTATGGACTTAAATCTTCTGGAATAAAATTTACAGAAATGTATGCCGAGTTCACACTGCACGATTTTCAATGTCATCGGATCACTGCTATCTGGGGTATCATTCAGCCGCTGCTGTGTTCACATTGCACGATGGATCGGCGACACAAGGCAACTCTGTCTGCTCCGAAAACTACAGCCAAACGCACACGAGAAGTGGCAAGATCACGCTGATATTATAGTCTATTAGTCATCCCCGAACACAATAATTAACAAAGATGACTTGTTAACAAACATATTTCTTCTGGGAATTTTTATATACACAAATCTACAAGTAGCCTACTTGAAAGCGAAACCAACGTGTTGTGCATTTTATAATGAGTTTAATTCTTAAAGTCTATAAAAGCCCTCAAAGGGATGAAAAATAAAAATGCAATAAATATTTTGTCCTTTAAAGAATATTATTTACAGGAAAAAGCCTTCATCTTCATCTAGCCTACCTGAGCTGTATATTCTAATGCCAAAATGTATGCACGTTGTTTGTAAATGGCTTTGTAAAAAATAAATAAATAAAAAAAGTCCTCCTGGAGCTTCCCGCTGCCCTGTGTCTTGCTCTCTCCTTGGCTGTAGGTCATCACTGATGTATTTTTCAGTCAGAACTCATTCACACAGCAGGATTGTGAATCGCAGACAGCTCCAGATATTTAGCATGCCAAATATTTTGTGGGTGTCGGCGACACATCTACGATGACCTCAGATCACATCTTTGATAATTCATACTGCGCGATTGTCTCTCGCGTGAACGAGCATCGATTTGCCTCCGATGTCGGGCATTTGTCTGTGATTTATCAAAACCTGTCGGCGAGTGAAAAATCGGGCTAAAATCATGCAGTGTGAACTTGGCATTAGGCTGCATTCCAGTTCATTTTTTTATGCCCTTCACTCAGAAACTTCCCTCCATCTCGGATGTACATCATTGATTTCATTGCATGAGTGCCCACTTCTGGCGGAATCCTTGGAATGGGCTGAATTGGAACGTCCTAAGCCCTTGATCACTTAGAATCCGCTATGGAGTTGGTTTATTGTTTACATTTTTCCCTTACGAATTAGTTTGATGCAGCATTCTGTGTGTGTATAGGTATGCTTGGGCTGTTATAAATGTAAAAACAAAAAATCATTTATATATTATAGAGTTGTTTGGGGTGGGGATAAATTAAACGCAATCTAGGAAGACGTCACAATCGTGTTGCATTGTGGTCTGTGGAGTGGCCTGAAGTGTGCATATGAAGCAGATTCACTCCCTCGGTCAAAATCGAGGGGGCGAGGGTCTGTCCATATAAACCTCCCCCTGTCACTTCACGAAGTGGAACGCACTTCAAAATGGCAGCAGGGAGTCCCCTGAGGTGAAGTGCTTAGGAAAGTTTGTGAGTGCGTGTCTAAAAGTGGAGTGGAACGCAGCCTGAGAGTGTCGGCCTTTAAATGTGGTTGCGGACAATGGGAGGTATTAGAATCAAAAAGGTTGAGAACCACTGCCAACTAGCCCCAATATCCCATATATGTTAAATATATTAGTTGTGAATTGTGCACTGGGAATGCATCTACAGGAAATGAAAGACAGAAATGGAGGAAACTGTCAACCTGCCACAGATGACCAGTTTCCTCGGCCCAATTTCAAGCCACCAAAACTCTCTGAGGAGATGGGCTTCAGCTTTCTGTTCAAAGACAGCCCTTCTGTTATCTCTATCCAAATCCCCATCCACCCCCTTTGTCCTGCCCTGCATCGCACCGCAGCGTACCCCGCTGATACACGAGACTATCTGAGGCTTGGCTTTCTCTCCAAATCAGATTGAATCGGAGGACATGATCAAAGACAGACGGGTCTCTATCTGGAAGTGTGAAGCACAGATATCCATTTACACTCAGAGGGCTTATGGTTGTAGTCATGAGAGTAGCCTATTGTACTGTAAATATCAAAGGTCTTCCTCCTTCTTGTGCAAATAGAAGGCAGCTTTATGTATTCTGAAATAATCTATTTCAGAGGCCGAACAATGCTCTGGTCTCCCCTTACCACTACAAAGGCATTAGGCCTTTTGACACTATCGCTACACCCGTATCCCTTATCTAGGTCTTCCTTAGATATGTGGTATCCTCTTTTGAGAAACAGTTCCGAGGACACATCCTGTCTCGGTGACAGGAGTGGAAATCCGGATACATCGCAGCTGGCCTCTAAATGTGTCATCTGTCACCTCCATAAGGTCCTCTTCAATGCTGTTTGTGTCGACTCGTCCTGGATGTCATAACATGGGGCCAGCTGACCCAAAACAATAGTTAAAGTGACTGACAATGATGGGCAGGAAAGAGAGCAAAGAGTTCAGGCATGACTTCACCGGCACACCTGCTCGTGTGTCAGAGAGGCCAGTGGGGTTACTGGCAGTCACAGAAACGGTGCCTGCTGATCCAGAAGCATTTTCTTGGATCTACAAATCAACATCTATTGAGCCAAAAACAATCAATTCTGGTCTTCGATCAGTATTTCAGTATCAATGTTCATCATAAGTCAAATCAAAGTCAAAAATGTCAAAGTGGAACAACTGTGCTGATTTTAAAATTAAGAAAAAATCTCATTAAAATAATTGAATTCTTGAACAATATTTTGACAAACCATTATTATTATTATTAGAAATATTATATACAACAACAAAACTGCTTCACTGGTTTTTAACATTTGTCAGAAGTCACATGCTGAAACATACAGGAAATTATATAATAGAAATAGACCCTCATGACTGTCTCAAGGTCAATAAGTATCTTTAAAAAATCATGTTAGACTTTTTTAGATTAATAATTTGTGATATTTGTAAATAAATTAATAGAATAAAAATATTGCAAAACACTTAAACTATATTAATTGTATTTTTACATATATTTTATAACCTTATGGAAGAAAACATAAATGTGTCTAAGACCATGCCACGTTTTAAATGATATTTAAGAAAAAAAAATGTATCTTATTATAACCACTCATGCATGTTATTGACCTGTATTTATTTTTGTTTAGGCCTTTAGCCAGGTCACAAGCCAAATTAGGAATATTGCAGAAAAACAGATAAATTGAAGGATTGAGAGGTAAAATAAGACTTCACCATGGAACATTTTCCAAATATTTTCTGGAGGCCTGGGGCAAATAATCCGTTGTTTTTCTTTTTCTTCTTCTTTTAATTCTTCCCCAAACTACGCAAAATAGAGACTGTGGGAAGTGCCACTAGCAGAACTCTGGCACACTTTGCTTTAATAGTGTGTGCTGTAATATTGTGTAGAAAGAAGGACATAGAAACCTCAATTCACCTTGCCCTGAAGGGGAAACACACAGAGACATGTGAAGCTGTCTATGTGTGGGAGAGAGACAGTCTATACTTCACAACACTCGGCACCTGAATGTGAGCCGCTCTGTTCACTAACAATGACAGCCTTTTTTCCACTCAACTAATGTTTCTCTGCTGTAAATTTCACATAAGCTTGCTAAAGTAAGCTGTGAGGCTGCTGTACGTTTGTGGCTTTGCAATAAACAACAAGTTACGAGAACACCACTGTTGAGAATGGCTATAACGAAGTAAACCACATGCACACACACTGAGGTATTCACACCTAGCAAAAGCACACAAACTCTCGCTTTCCATTTATGTGCAATTAAGCCAACTGGAAAATACTTGAAAATATAACCGGAGCTTTTCAGCTCATATCAGTTTCACTGTCAGACATGGAGCATCACAATAATTGCCCTGTAACTCAGAACCCAATATTTTACTGCGCTTCACCTCAGAGAACAGTTTGGCAAATGTACCCACTCAAAAGCAGAGAGAGAGAGAGATTTTGTTTGAGATTTTGTGGTGTAGGCAGTCACTGCGTGGGATCTGATATAACAGTGACACCATTTCACTTGATAAACATGGTCAGATCTGGTTGAGGCAGTTTGCTGCTCCTGGATCAGGGGTTCAGGGTAGGCATCAGACATTACGTCAAATATAAAAGTGACTTTTGGAATGATTTTGGAGATTTTTTTTCCTCTTAAGCTGACAATTTGAATGAAACTATCAGACTATAATTAACGGCAACATGTCATTTATGCATTTTTCACTCACCAGATGGTCTTAACATTATTTTTCAAATGGTCAATCATCAGATTTGCATCATTATATTATACAACAATGTATAATGGACACATTAGAAGAAATCAACTTGGCAACTTTAAAAAAAATGTGTATAATGAACTTTTCCCTGATTGTACTTTAATTACTTCAAAAGCCCTACTTTTATTTGTTCTCTTACTTTTCTGAATTTCATCACTTGGTAATCAACAATATGTTATAAAAAAACTATGTTCATAACTCTTAAGAGATAACAGAAATATTTTTTTGTATAAATGCCATAATGCAGAACTGAGATTATGTTGAATAAGACATTAACAAATATCTTTTTTTTTTACAGGCAATAACAAAGTTGCTTTTGCATGTGACAGTAAACAAAATATAACACTACTCGTTTCACACCAATTAAACTGTGATATTTATACCCTAAATGTAAGGTTTTGTAACATCTGACGAGGAACTTCTTGCAAAATCAGGAACAGCTTCTCTTTCTTGGGGCAGCTAAACTAACTTTGTCATCATGAAAAATAACCAACATTAGTTGGTTTCCATCCAAAGTTACGAATTAAACTTGTGCGCAAAATTGGAATATTGCATAAGAAAATAGCAAATAAAGCTCCGTTTCCATCCACTGAGTTAAAGAGAACAAATTTGTCACTTCCTGATTAACTTGTGCTAAATATCATGAAGAAAACGTAAATTTGCTGCAGTAGGAGAGGGTACTGTATATAAAAATGTGTGTATACAATAAATAACGAGCTTCAGAATGCGCAGACGAAACATGGTCATGTTATTTTTGGAGCCTACGTTTGAGTTAATTATCAAAGCACTTGGAAGAGACTTTGCTCAAGTATTTTAGAATGACAAAACTAGCATTTCAGATGCTGTGCGATGAGATCGGCCTGTTGGCTTGTCCGGTTTTATGCTGACCCACTGCAAAGTCACATTTTTTTTGATGCACATTCAGGAAAAAATAAAGTATTTCAATCGTAGTTTTGCGCAAGTTTTCTTACCGGATAAGACATTTATCCGACTTAGTTGAGTGCATATATCTTTTTAAGCGCATTTTTTTGAATTTATACGCATCTTGGTGTTTCCATTCAGAATTTTTATGTGAAACCTCAAAATGCACGTGAAAATCGGTGGATGGAAACAAAGCTATTGATAACAAAGCACTCAAAACTACTATCTCAATAGAACATTTGCAGGAGACAGAAGATGAACTCAAAAATGACAAGAAAGACTGGAGAGAAAAGGGGGTAAAGTAGATGAAAAAATGATAAGCTGCGGGAAGGCAATGCCCCACTAAGCTAAAATTAGCAGTAGTGTGACAAACTCCAAGGGGCTTAGACTGAGATCCTCCATCATGTTGCCCAGAAATCATTCACCCACTCAAGAGTACACAGGAAGGGACCATCAGCCAGCAACTAACACTAATGAAGCCTTCATGGAGCTTCTATAGTTCAGTGCCCATCAGCTCAAATAACTATACATCGACACTGAGCACAGACAAAACGCTCCTGACTGACACTACAGCACAGCGGCGTTTGGCTGTGCATTAAGTTAAAGTACAAGAAAACCAAAAGGAGCAAAAAGGCATGAGGAACATTTCAGACATTATTTAATAATGAACAATGTTCATTGACTACACTGAGAAGTTGTTCTCTTTGTCTGTTTGAATGGGTAAAGTGCAGCTTAGCGAAACCACTACATGATTTGATAAAACGAACGCGATGTGTTCATTGCGCAGCTCGGCTGGGGAATGTTCGGTAAGTGTATCATTCGTCGGACTGGCTTTGCAAGTAGAGTATCTAAGCAGTTTCATGGGTTGTAATTGCCTAGCAGCCCTGGACAAGTGAGCTTTCTAAATTAGTTGAAAACTGCGGTAATGAATGGCACTTTGTTGTATTAAATACGGGGCTAAATGGCTGGACTATGGCAAAGACATATTGGATGATGGGGGCAAACACCTCCATCAGTCTGCAGGCAATGACTGAGATTCCACTGTAAGAACCTCATGAACCCAATCAAGTCATATTAAAGCTCTGATTGAGAGGGAAGTTCCTGGAAGTGTGATTGCATGGAGAAATAGAAGGAGGACGAAACAGCCCATGATAATTATTCCAATGTAGAACATTACAGCATTATAATCTGATAATTTGCAATGAGAAGATAAAAATACTAGGGCTGTCAATTTAATATGTTCATGCAGTAAAATTAGGTAAGGGCTCAGTAATAGGTTTTGAAATATGTCTTTCATGTTCACCCTCTATATGATTATAAAAATACAGTAAATACAGTAAAAACGGCAAAATTGTGAAATATTTTTCAATTGAATATAACTGTTTTCTATAATATATTTCTAAAATATAATGAAATCCTTTGATGGCAAAGCTGAATTTTCAGGATTTGTTTGATGAATAGAAAGTTCAATAAAACAGCATTTATTTTAAATATAATTATTTTGTAATGATGTAAAAGCCTCCACTTTTAATCAATTTAATGCATCCTTGCTATTATTATTATGCTATTAGTATTTATTTTGGAAAAAAAAGAACATTAGTGTATAAAACATATTTAGTAATACATTATATTACATTACATTATAAAATAATAAAAATTAACATAGTGAAGTGAATACTATTTACATACAGTATAAATAAATGATTACAATTTATATGGTCACACTTTATTAGTGGTGCAACGGATCACAAAACTCACGGTTCGGATCATATTACGGATTTGGATCAGCAAAAAATAAAAAGTTTGCTTTTCATTAATTACTAAAAGCTTACTTTAAGTACTTCTATACCCAGCAGAAACTACTAGCTTAACTACTAAAGTCAGTAATAAAACAAGAACAATTACACAAATAACAAGCATAGATGAACAGCCTACAACATAAAATGATAAATAAAGACAGTAACAATAGTATTCAGGTGCAGAAATGTAAAAATTAAGTGTAAAATACAATAATGATTACTGCATAAATTAAATACAGATTATTTTTTGTTAAAGCTGTGGTGTTGTTTGATTAGCAGACAGAAACAGGTATTATAGGATGATGTCTCTTTAAGACTAAATGCAAGGACCCAATACTGACACACATCCGGTTTCTTTCTCAGCTGTATACGTTAACTTAAGACATAACCGACTGTATTTACCAGAATAATATATTTTACCAGATATTTTAACATAACTTTGTGTGTATGTATCCATTCGTTGAGGCGTTGTCTGAAATGTGGTATCTGAATGACGCTTCCCTTTCTCTCTCTCTCTCTCTCTCTCTGCGCGTGTGCATGCTTCAGTGTGAGTGGGCCGGCAGCGGCTGATCACAGAAAACGGAGCGCAAGTCCCAAATCGACTTTAGCAAGACAAAACTTTCACTCTATGATGGTTAAACGTAACAGTTAATCCACAAACACATGCGTGCTGAACCGTGGGGACTGGTCCGTCCGTGTGTGTCGTGGCCTAATGGATAGAGCGTTGGACTTGAAAACCGAGGTAACCCAAGGTTGTGGGTCCGAATCCCGGCTCCGGCAGGAAGTCCACGACTGCTCCCCGGGCGCCGCACAGTCGGCTGCCCACTGCTCCAAGTGTGTGCACTTGGATGGGTTAAATGCAGAGAACACATTTCACTCCTCATTATACTCTGTATTTTTGTGTATGTGACAAATAGCTTAATTTGTTGTATTTTGTATTTGTATCATCTACGATCCATTGCACTCCTACACTTTATTTTAAGTGGTTCTTGGCCTCCACGTCGAGCATTTAAAATCCTTTAATGCACAGCAAGCCTTTGATTGCCCCTTACTAATAAACAGCAAATATGTTATTACAGGCATGCTAGTACATAACTAATTAATAGTGAGAATCGGTCCCTATACTAAAGTGTTACCATTTATATGTATATATAAACATACACATTGACAAATTAACTTTTAATCAAACCTCCTGACCTCAAAATATATATTGACATATGTGATTTTTTTAAATTAAAAAGTATAATAATTCGACAGTCGTAAAAAAGGGAAAAAGATGAAATGGAAGTAAAGGAAGAGGATATGGAAACAGAGGATAAGGAAGTAAAGTTTTTCTGAAGTCGGTCACAGCCTCTTGGCCATGTTCACCTTGACCCCGCTGGCCTGACGAGCTCTGTTCATTTCCCAACACTGGGCTCCTTCCCCACCACTGAGCTAATCAGAGCAGGCAGGTCACACAGACCAGTGTCCGCCAAACAGGCCAGCAGTGGAGGAGGAGAATCTATTTTAGGACATGATTCTGGGCATCCATATTCAAAGAGACACATGGAGACATGAACGGTGTAATTTGTTCCCTTCCTTTCAACCATTATGCTTTTACTCTACTAGTAAAATGTAATCAGTCATTTGTCCGAAAAGTTACTGGAACAAAATCTATGGCATCCGAACGGGAAATACTTTAGTTTTCTGTACAGGGTCACCAAGAATACAAAAAGTTGCAAATGCAATACTACCCAGACCATTAACTCACTGCTCAAACATACAGATATGATGAAACCAGCTAAATCTGATTTAAAACAATTATACTTATATACTCCATGTGCTGGACTGTTCCTCAGGATCCAGATAGCACAGTGTTTTTAATGGGCGCAAGCAGCGCTAAGGTCCATTACTAATTCCATCTGGAAGAGTGTCGAACTACAGGGCCCCCATCTGCCCTCAGGCGAATTGAATGACTAGCCTGTTTCCAATTTTCACACTAACTCTAATATCGAAAAGATACCTACATCCAACCTCTTTCTCGTCTGGTGAAACTGACCCTCTAAAAATGAAAACACATTCAGCATTTTTTTTCTGTGCCTGTTACACACTTTCTGTCTTTCTTGACCTTTGCTGCTAGCTAGCACTCAAGCAAGCCATTGTTAATTACCTCTCCAAATGCTTAAATGTGCTGGTTTACAGACACTTAATTAATGTAGCCACTGTAAATCCCATCTGAGGGCACCAGAGGCAGGAGATGAAGGGGTTTGGTGTGTAGGCATTTTTTTTTACACTGATTTGTAATAAAGTGTTGAAAGTCAAGCACACAAATATTCGACAGTCTAGCACAAATGAGAGTCTTGACTCTTATTCATTCAGTAAATTAAATCCAATATCTATTACACTGAATATACTTTTATGTTTGCACCTTGTCGTAAACCTGGCACTGAATAATCAAGATATTGACCTCTCAAAAGTTACAAATATTGAATAAATCTCACCAATAGAATGTGGCATATAGAAACAAAGAGCAAGCATGTGAACTGCTGTCAGGTTTCATAAAGTGTGTTACTGAGTAAAATACTCATTTCACTCTCCTTCACTTACACCGATTTATAAAATGTGACTTCTACAGTCAGAGGAAGTCAGCGTGAACCATTAAGTGCCTTTCAGTGACACTAACACTCGGTCTAATGTGGCCTATGGGATCAGTGATTTTACCGTTGAACCCATTGTTTCATTATTAGGGGCTAGTCTAGCTGTGCAGCTGCTGTGAGTCCCACCAGCGCTGGCTCAGTGTTTATAGATGAATATAGATCACTCAAAAAAAGGAAAATTCTCTCAACATTTAAAAAAATACCTTTTTGAAATTTTCATCATTGATTCTGTTAGCTTCCTGTTTAATATACTGTGAAGCTAATTTGAAACAAATTCAACTGTATAAAATCACTATAAAAACAAAGATGACTTTGCTTTTCTGTTCCACAGAAGGGAAAACTGACATTAAGGTGAGTAATTTATATTAATATTTAATATATTAATATATTTAATTTATATATAATATATAAATTAATATTTTTGAATGAACTATCACTTTATACATAATTGGAATTAATATTTTGAGATCATTTATATATTATATCCTTATATTTTTATAAACATGTTGAACTATATAAATATGCATAAAGTTAAACTATAATAAACAATTTCTTATTTTTGTAAATAATTATATAAACTACAAACCAGAAAAAATACAATACAAAAATAAACAAAGTACAAGATATGTTGAAAAAATAGCAAATATCAGTTTATTTGTAAGCTCACAAACATTTTATGACTTCAATCAATAAAGTCTTTGGAGCTGAACTGCTTCATACTTTGAGAATTAAAGGGGTTATATCATGAGATATATAATTTTCCTTGATCTATTGAAATAATAAAATGTAATGCAAAAAGTAATTTCAGAACTCCAGACATTCTCCATTGTTTAAAAAGACTATGGAAATACAGCTGTAAAAATTGAGAATGCATTTATTAAATATTATTACATGCATGAATGAGTGATCAGTCTTTTTATGAAACGGATGGAAGGTCTGAATGTTCTATAGGAGGTAAATCCTGACCACAAGCTGTTTTCTCTGGTTACTGAATGTCGCTGATGTGTATTATGGGAGATGGCTATTCTCTCATTCTCTCATCTCCTATAGAGATGAGCACAGCAGCTGTGATCAATACATGAATTACAATTTTGTTCTTTTTCTCTGCTCTTGAACACACTCTGTGGGGAGAGAGTGCTCATTGCATGCATGGAGTTGGGCTATGCTAGTGGGCTTACAACAAACAGGCGCAGGCTTGAGCATGACCCGGTGCGCGTCGGTGGCTGAGTGGATCGAAGCCTATCTAGCGTGGGCAGTGATCAAAACAGCCGTGAAGGGAATTGAAGGAAGTGGAGTGCCGGGTCACAGTGTTCTTTTTCACAAAGTCTTATGACAGTGAATCTTTGAACCAAAAGAATTACTGATTACAGAACTAGATTTCTGCTCTAATTATTGAATTCCGATGCATAGGATGACCCTCGGTTTGGGTGTAGAGTGATTGGGTTACTGATTTATATCAGTTGGCAGTGCAAAGTGGAAGAAAAGACAGTCTCAACTCACCAGAGACCACTGAATGCGGTAAATGCCATCTAAACATGCACTATAAAAAACTAAGACATAGCCATTCTTTTAAAAGTTTTATCTAGGAAAACAAGGTTTTAGTAACTCTTTAGATTTGGAAACACAAGTACACTATATGAGCTTTACCTCAATACACTCCCAATTTGGTGCTTATTGATAGCAACTAAGGTAGTTTTTATAGTAGTTATGTAGCGGTAAGGGATGTAAAATACAGTCTGGCATTAATATGTGCTTTATAAGTACTACAGCCAATATTTTACTAAGTTTTCTTTTTTACAGAAATAAAAGCTACATGTGATTTGTTGTTTGATAACTTTAGACCCATTTTAAGAACTATTTTAAATGGTTGAATTGTAAAACAGTTTACATTTCTGATTAGATGAGCTGCATTTAAAGCTACTCATTTGTTCTACATAAAATAATGAAAAAAGAAAAGATCATCAAATACATAAAATTAATATATATATATATATATATATATATTGCTTGGCAACTGTAAACGGTTAAGCTAAAGAACTAAATTACTTGGCTTCACATCCTGACTAAAAATGCCCCTTAACCTTGGTAAAAAAAAACAAAAAAAAACCCAGGGCAACTCAAGACTTTGAATGGTCTTATTGCTTTATCGAATGGCCTGAAAAACATTAAACATATCCTTGAAGAAACGGAAAGTTTCACTTTGTCTGCCAAAATGTCCTTCTACTAAGCAATCCCTTGTTGGATCCATCAACTTAAGTGGCTAATGTATGTGCAATACAGAATTCTCTTCAGTCAGATCAATAAAACTGCTAATAGTCTTAAATACTTTACAAGCTTTATTAACCTAACACCTACTTTATTTCCTTTATGACATGAGCTCTATTTCAGACATAATAAACCCAGCAGACACGTGGTCTGAATGTCTCGGATGCACATTACGCAAAAGGTGGACGCGACGGACCCATCAAAACACACGGAACCAGTTCATTTCAGGTGTCACTGCTGTTGATGTCACTGGTAAGAGACCTTGTGACATCCTGGGACTCGAGGGACCTAATTCACCTTTGTAACTAGAGTCTGTCAAAATGCCAAACTCGATCGATAATTGAGTGAAAGGTCAGTGTGGCCTCTCTGAGCAGGATTCAATACTTAATTACCAAGAGCTGACCTGCTGTACGAATTTGAATGGGTATTTAAAGCGAGAGGAACATTTGCCACATGACATCAGCAAGAATGAATGAAGCTTCAGGTATTTATAAATGCTTAAGGAAACACACACATGTGCATCATTGGTTAAATCTGACAAGGTCTATAGAAGGAGGAGGACTTCACGGGGATGCTAAAAGACAAATAAATGGGTATGCAAAGGTTTAACCATTTATTCATTTTATTCCTGTTATTTTGCTCGGCTCAGATGTGACTTGTGTGTTTTCAATTGCACTGCTGGATATCCCACTGTGAGCAATTACATGCATGTGTGTCTGCTCCAGACAGTTTGACAGACCGGGTAATATAAGTCATTATGTGTGGTCTATTTGTTGATGCTGTGTGTGTGTGTGTGTGTGTGTGTGTGTGTGTGTGCAAGATGTACGCAGGAAGAGTCCACCCTTTCTACACTTAGATTTGAGATGTACACCTATCATATGACTCCGCATCTGTCATGTCAGGGCTAGTCAACTTCAGAAAGGTCAAGAGTCACAACAAAATAATTAATTATTTATAATAAAAAATAATATATTATTATATTGCATTAAATAATATTATTATATTGTTTTTCTGTGAACACGTTGAAACACATTTGAACAAAATGATATATATACAGGTGCTGGTCATATAATTAGAATATCATCAAAAAGTTGATTTATTTCACTAATTCCATTCAAAAAGTGAAACTTGTATAATGTATACATTCATTCCACACAGACTGATATATTTCAAGTGTTTATTTCTTTTAATTTTGATGATTATAAGTGACAACAAATGAAAACCCCAATTCAGTATCTCAGATAAAGAATATTACTTAAGACCAATACAAAGAAAGGATTTTTAGAAATCTTGGCCAACTGAAAAGTATGAACATGAAAAGTATGAGCATGTACAGCACTCAATACTTAGTTGGGGCTCCTTTTGCCTGAATTACTGCAGCAATGCGGCGTGGCATGGAGTCGATCAGTCTGTGGCACTGCTCAGGTGTTATGAGAGCCCAGGTTGCTCTGATAGTGGCATTCAGCTCTTCTGCATTGTTGGGTCTGGCATATCGCATCTTCCTCTTCACAATACCCCATAGATTTTCTATGGGGTTAAGGTCAGGCGAGTTTGCTGGCCAATTAAGAACAGGGATACCATGGTTTTTAATTATTTTAGAATGTGTTGGATGCAAATTAAAAGAAATCTGTCCTCAGTGCAAAAACAGCTTCACACATTTGGTACAACCAAACAACAGAAATCTCAAAACTGCATTGTATTGCATTACTGCATTATACATTCAGATAAGATGAATCACGTTTGAAGCTATTCAAGCATAAAGTCAATATACCTGTACACCTGTGACCACAAATCAGATGAATATTTATATGAATGCACTAAGGTGCAATGTGATGATGACAATAAAACAATATATATATATATATAAAATATGTTGAAGGCTGTGTATTAAGTAGCGCTGGTTTATATTACAAATTCTATTCACCTCTCTAAAATAATGCTTCTAACAAGTAAAACATTGACAACAAACAAGGCCACATTCGCAAAATTCTGATACCTTTTGTGCTGATGTCAGCCAACATCTGACAAAAGGTACACCTGGTTTCAACAACAGATTACTTCAGAGAATGGCTAAGATGCCAGAGCATAGGCAGAAAACTCGAAAATCAATTTAAGTGATATGGAGGCCACTGCCCATGCAAGAGTGGATAAGAGAAATAGATTTTATGCTTCTTGTAGGTGGCCACCTTGACATTTGCAGGTACTGCGAAACTGTGAGTAAAAGAGACGTTTTCTTAAAAAGTGCCTCAGTAGTGCACCTCATCATAACGGAATAGTTCAACCAGAACTGAAAATATTCATTGATTAATCACGCTCATATTGTTCCAAACCCATATAACATATGACTCTCTTTGTAAAATTCAACTAACACTTGGTGGAACACCTGCTCTTGGGTTCCAATGGAAGGAAGGATAAAGCCAACCTCAAATGTAAAGTGAACTGAAATTGTACTTTAATTATGTATTTAGCTAATGTAAATTTGTTTTCCTAAAGTTTAATTTAAAAATGTAAAATATTACATAATATAAAAAATGTATATGTGTGTGTGTGTGTTAGTGATGCGCAGATGCGCTAAAACATCACCCGAATCCGCAGCTTCAAATAAATTATCCATCCGCCAACAGCCCGCACCTATGTTTTTGTCATATGAATAGTCAAAATCTGTCAGTAGGTTAGTTGTGTATAGGTTTATACTGTTTTACTCCATTGTTGTATGTATGTATTCATGTAGCACCGTGGTCCTGTGAGGCATGACATTTCGTTCCACTGTAAGTCCACACATGTAGCGGAATGACAATATAGCTCAACTTGACTTGAAACAAGGTCTCAGGACCCTCAGCTTTTACAATTTAATTTTTAAATAAATTCAAACAATAAATACCGTTTTGTGGCTCTTCAATGTGTCATGACAGATCACTGTATTGTCTCAGTTCAAACACGTGAACCGATCGTCTTTTCATATTTACTTAAAGCACGAAATGAACATGAATAAATATCAGAAAGTGTTTTATTTCAACCACGGAACACACCATTTTTTCCACTAATGTTAATGTACTCTCTTGTCTGATGTGTGGTTAAGGCTAGAAGGGAGACAGCTGCGGCTGCTGGCCATGCGTATTTACATATTTTCCAAGCCGACAATCTCACGTGAAACCTATGAAAATGGTTTTAAAAAGCACATAGCGCCATAGTTTCATCACTTTACAGTGTTGCAGTGACAGTCTTTTTGAGTAAGAGACCTGTCATAGTTTAATGAGTGGGAAGATGAAGCGACACGAGGTTAGCTGCATTGATAACACGTTCATATATACAGCTCCCGAAGTTCACGGGATTTTGTCCAGAGAATGAAAAGAGTACACGTCTTAACATATTATTTTATTATTTAACACTCTGTATAACTTAAGCGCTGCAAGCCATGGATACAGCGCCGGACATGACAGGTTTTCTGGTATGCAAAACAAGTACTTTAAAGGAATACCTTAACTTATTGCTGTTAATGTGGCAGCCAACAACAGCTCAGCTTAACCCTCTGCATATTTTTATATTTAGTTATATTGAAAAAGTATTTTTTACCCCATTTTAACATGCATTTCTATGGAGACAGGCCGTAGCTGTCGGGCAAGATGGCGGATAGCAGGAGCGGCGTAATCTCTGCATTCTGATTGGTCAGATCGCCTGTCAATCAAGCTCTTTGCTAACGGTCAATTATGTCCTGAATTTCAGTGTGGTATTGAGCATATAACAAATTACTCATTCCCGCAGCTTTCAACTTTAAAATGAGGGAAATTACTGCAAAACATTTATTTAATATAGGTTAGATATAATAATATAATAGGTTAGATGAGTAAATAAATTTACACAAACCATCAGATCAAATCAGTCATTTGAAAACAGCGTGAGTGATTCAGCTGTACCGCGTCTTCTCTCTTTGAAGTTCTCTTCACAACTAGAGCTGCACTCTGCTATACAAGACTTTAGCTCTCTTTACGGTACAGTTGACAGAATTGTCAATTGCCTAATCGGTCATTGTTGCATCGTTACAACAATTATTTTCACATCTTTTTAAGCCATTCGGTACTCGCGCTCTCCTTTTCTGTGCGCTCACAGTCACATCCAAAGCGTGCTCTGCGAGTACCATATTGAGTTTGCAAGCAAATCTTGTTGCGAAGTGGCCAAATACACGTCGAAATGGTCATCCTGGAAAGTATCCTGATTAGCGCTGTCAGTTAATGCAAACAGTTGCGAAAGAAAACGCATGTGTATCCGTGAATAGGTCTTGTGACAGCAGCCTAATAAAGCTGTGCCGTCTGTCATTAATGTTAATCAAACAACACAAGACAGAGGAAATCCCTCACTGCTCTAGATTGAAGCCCTATTCTCACAGAATTAGTATTATCTGGGGACCTTGAGTGATTTTGACATTACCCCCGCACATCTGAATTTTGTGTAGTGCATTCGCACGGCATAAGCGACGCCTGTGATTTTACTCGAATTTACGGACTTATCTCCTGGATACCTGGATGTCAAAGCTTTGAGAGGCCCGCTCTATGGTCCGGTTAGATGAATTTTAAAAAAAGAAACTAATATGGTTTCGTGCCCTGTGTCATTTACATTTCACCAGGTTAATATAATATCTCAAGCTTTTATGCTTGATTTATTTGTAACACATTAACCTCGAAACCTTTTCAGCTTTCTCTTTCGGCAAATTGTATAGTTGTATGGTGTAGTATAGCGTTATGTCAGTACCCAAAATGCTATCAAATATATACGACCGGTAAAATGCTGGCCAAATCACAGAGATGCTGATTCGCACGGGACTAACATTATGACAGGACCTCTGTGTTCGGCGAAATATGGTAGGTCATTTGGGGGAAATTTTTTATGTTACAAATTACAGACATGGCCGATTCGCACGGGATTAAGATCACAGATCATCTGCCATCCGCGCATCACTAGTGTGTGTGCATTGTACAATATGTAATAAAATAAAATAAAAAAAATTACATTTCAACTCAGGCCTCTGTAGCTCAGCTAAATGGGTAAGTAAATTATACAACAGATTTTAACATGTAATAATACATAATAAAGCTTAAAAATGACAATAATATATAACATTATTATGAAAAAAATCAGATGCAAAACAAATTATATCTGTTTATCCTAAAGCCTTGTCTGCTTACCCATTAAAGCTCACAGGGGTGTGTGCCAGAATTTTCATTCTTGGTCAACTACTCTGTTAAGTCAAGAACAAATGTTTTAATTGGTAATTAAACCAAGTGATATAAAATGAGACAGAAGAGAGAGAGATCTGGGAGAGAACCAGAGTCTCCAGTTTTCAATTCCATTGTTTTATATCCCCTGTGATATATTCTTCATGAGAATAAAGACTGTGCTCAAGCATGAGGAGAGGATGAGGGAGAAGAAAAACCCCTCAGAAATAAGAGCTGAGGGTTGCAGCTGCAGCAGTGCTATTTAGAAAGCATTGCGTTACTGCGAGAGGGGCTTACTAGTATCAGACATGGTAAACCCATCCGATATTAATGTCCTATTCCTACACGCCCTGCGCTGGGAAAACAGCAGCACTCGTACAGCATACAAACGCACTGGGATGATGACAAACGACAGGCGAGCTGTGAGCTATGAAGGCACAGGCGCATATGCGCATGCTGTGGCTGTGAGTGACGTCTGACGCAGTGGGATAGCAACTGACACGTCTGAGAAAGGCTTTTATTTAACTGCTGGGCTGTGGGCTGGCAGTCACAGTTCTAAACATGTAAGACAGAGGCTTTTAATGCAGAAGCAACACGTTTGATTCCTTCCTGTTGTATGCATCTATTCCCTTCCTTGGACTTTCTTTATTAGCAAAAATAGAAAAAAAGTAAAATTACAGTACACACTAAGAGGAAGAAAAGTGTTCATTAGGGTCGGCACTCTTGTCATCACCGCCAGCTGTTAGGTCATGCCTAGGCCTGTCAGGATAACAACTTTTTGTTGTGCAATATATAGTGCCCCAGAAATAATTGCGATAAGCGATATAGTATAGTATATTGGTATAGTACCAAGTCGGTACTAAAAAAAGGAAAACGTCACGGTACCAGGTCTTTTAAAGTACCGGTGGTACCGAGGACCCCGGTCAACCCGGTTCTTGACGGAACCTAGTTTAAAAATGGAATTTACAGTTTAACACGGAATGTCATGAAATTAGTCAAGGTTTGGATGAATTAATCAAAAGTAGGTCATTACACTTAAATCAAATCGCGATATGGACTAATATCTGTAAATATTAAGCCGCAAAAGTCGATTCAAATATGAATCGCATGTTCTGCGAGTCTGTGTGAATGAATGAATGAATGAATGGCAGAAACACGCGGTTTTGTTTACTAACATTACATACACTGAAGCGCGTGTGTCGCTTGCAGTGATTTCCTTTCCTGCCGTCTAAATGAGTACATAATGTCATACTATGTCATGACATACTTTTGCGGCTTAATATTTACAGATACTGGTCCTTATTGCGATTTGATTTAAGTGCAATTACCTACTTTTGATTAATTAATCCAAACAATACATAAACAACATCACCAGAACTGCTCTGAGAGTCACTTCACGATAATTTTACCATTTAATTTGAGTAAAAACAGCATCATATAATTTACACACAGAACTTTAAAGGTTTTCTCGGCAACCCGTCAAAATAAAAGTTCGGTTTAGACATTGTGGCAGAAATATATTAGGCTACTATTATTTAGTAGAATGTATTTGATACTACTACGTTTTAATTTTAATAATAAATCCCCTTTATTTACCAAAAAACTAAAGTGAAAAATTAAATGACAAATTAAATTTGAGTGATACTTGTTTGCGGTTTTCCATACTTTTATTACTTGTGGAAAAACTTGAAACACAATTTTAAATAAGCAAAAAGAATGACATTGATTTTTGTACTTTTTTTGTTTGACTTCATTAATAAAAATAGTATGTTTTTTTAATTAGCATGTTTTTGTGTTTTGCTTTGGTACTGAAATTGGTAGTCGATATAGTACTAGTCGATATATTGCATCACCAAAAATTATTGAGGTCATGTACATATGTTGCGCAATAAGTCGATAAATTGATTATTGCGACAGGCCTAGTCATGCCCTTTGGGTGGGTGGCCAACTCACTCCCATTGTGTGCCAGGGGTGGGACTAGGGTAGCAATGATTTACCCATCTTCTTGCCTCACCACAAACATGCGCATATAGAGACAAAAACACAGCAGTAGTTTCTGCACATCTGCTGATTGACTTTCTAAAGGGCAAAATACTTGTACATATAGGACACAGTTTTGAATGAACTCATCCAAGTAAATGCCTGGACAGGAGGTACAAGCTAAGTGCTTCACCTCTTTCACAGTGACTCAGCATTTCTGAGGGAGGGGAATCCCCCACACACCGCTTTCTTACCCGTTTATTCTCATTTCCATTTTCCAGTTCTGTGAAATGGTGAAACTGTAATTCAGTGATTAGTTCTCAAGGGCTTCACAGATGCATGCACATGTGTGCAAAAACTCACACCAATACGTTTTTTATATATTAGGGAGTGGAAATGGCTAATAAGTCTATAACTACCGGTGTCACATGGACTGTTTTAACAATGTCCTTACTGCATTTCTGGATCTGGGAACATTTCAGTTGCGTTGCTGTCTATGGAGAGTCAGAGAGCTCTCAGATTTCATCAAAAATATCTTAATTTGTGTTCTGAAGATGAACAAAGGTCTTACAGGTTTGTAACGACATAGGGGTGAGTAATTAATGACAGAATTTTCATGTTTGGGTGAACTATCACTTTAAGCAACGTTTTTCTTTCTGTTTTGTAATTAAGAACCTTAGGTTGTCAAATTAAATAGTAATGTAAATTAGAAGATTCAATTTAAGCTCCAAAATATTCAGCTTATATTCAGCCCTGAAAATCCTGCTGATAAACAACTCTGGAAGTTATGACGTGAAATAAGTACTACAAGGTTTTAAATGGTCACATACTTTATTGAATAAACACTTCCCCGATCTCTCACACCTTTATTGTCATTTATGAAAATTAAAATATGATGTCCGCTTTGTTTAAATATGATGATATTTGGTGACATACACTAACAAAACTTTGTACTGCATTAGAATGGTACCATTTTACTGGTTTTTTTTTTCAACTAATGTATTCCCGTAGTTACAAACTACTTAATGTTTGAATATAAGGGCTGTTAATCTTGAGGAAAGCGGTGTTTATTTTTTTACAGAAAAAATATCCTCTGTGTTTCATATTATTTAGCAGTTATTTAATATTATTATTATTATTATTATTATTATATTTAACATTTAAAAATTGATTTGGTTAAACATTTCTTTATTTGTGTGGTCTTTACTTATTTGGTGAAAAGTCTAAGGTAGCTTAAATGATATATTTTTGAATATACAGGCCACTGATTTTGTTTTATGCTTGAAAACATTTATAATTGTAGTAATAATAATTTGTTACATTTATATAGCGCTTTCTAGGCACTCAAAGCGCTTTACATAGTAAGGGGTATATCTCCTCATCCACCACCAATGTGCAGCATCCACCTGGATGATGCGACGGCAGCCATTGTGCGCCAGAACGCCCACCACACACCAGCTTACTGGTGGAGAGGAGACAGAGTGATGAAGCCAATCAGTGTATGGGAATGATTAGGAGGCCATGATGGTCAGAGGCCAGTGGGCGAATTTGGCCAGCATGCCTGGGTAACACCCCTACCCCTACTCTTTTTTTTTTTTTTTGTATTTCAATAAATACTTGAGAAAACACTCCTGTTCTGTCATGATTTCTTTGTACCATTGTTTTTGCTCGGTCTTATGTAACTATTTATTTTTAGTTTGTTTAACTTAAACCATTTAAGGCAATCGGTTTCCTCAAACCATTTAAGGGTGCTTTCACACTAGCACTTATGGTGCACACCCGGGTTCGATTAACGTCAGAGTTCGGTTCGTTTGGATGATGTGACCGCTGTCATCCGACCTCGGTTGCGCACCCGTGAACCGTACCCGAGTCCGCTTAAAAAGGGTGGTCTGGGATACAGTTCAAGTGAACTCCGGTACAGTTCGCTGCTGATGTGAACGCAATTGCACCAAATCGTGGAAGTGAACCGCTTTTAATGACGTAGTATTTGATAAAAATGTGTTTATGCGTTTATACACTTTCCTGACGAGTGTGATTGACGCGCTACAAGCGCGTAACTGAATGTTAAGTTCAGTTTACTCTAATATTTGAGTAAGCCAACACTAAAAAAATAAGTTAAGTTAACTCAATTTAAATTAGTTATAGTACTCATATGTATTAGTTTTAAAACTTAAATGGTATAAGGCAATTGGTTTCCTCAAACGGTTTGAGTTACCGTAACTTGTCGGGTTTTACAGAGTAGATAAAAAGACAAATAAGCAAACATAGACAGAATAAGAGAACAATAGAACAACAGACAGATAGATAAAAAATAGATATATAAAAATAGAATAACAGACAGAACAATTCAAAGACTAACAAATAAACAAACAGACACAGAAATAGAGAACAATAGAACAACAGACAGACAGAACAACACAAAGACAAACAAATAAGCAAACATAGACACAGAAAAATAGATAGAAAAATAGATAGAACAACAGACATACAGACAGACAAATAGATCATATAATTCCAATTCAAATTCCAATCAACTCGCCACTTTGCCACTTCTCCCATGACACAGCCCTTCCATCTGTGTTTTGGTAAATGTTAACTTATTACCAGGTGCATGCTTTTTAAACGACCTTATCAGCTAATTCCATGAAACAACACAAACACTGAATATTGAAGAGAAGCCTTTGCGCAGTGAAGCCCGTGGAGAGCATCAGAATGGGGATTGGTTCCAGCGATGTGCTCCGGTTGATAATTCTTCTCTAATGCAGTCTGCCGGCATGAAAGATGACAGACAGCCAGACAGATACGTTCACGAGTGGCACGCTAGTTAAGTATAATGTCTGGGAAGATGGTGAATCTGCATGGAAATCAAAGATTACTATGCTGATCACTCAAAGAAACTGAAGCACATGTTGTGGAAAAAGGCCAGTTGGAATATCTGCCAGAACGGAGAGCCGAGTTCCGCGGACCTCCAGACGATAATCAGAGGGGGACAGAAAGCTGTGCTGTGGATGGAGACTCACAAAGAATACAAGTGTGTTAATAGTCTTTTCTTTATCAATGGCTCCAGGCCAAAGTGGGAAGCAAAAGAGAAAAGGTTGGGTTTTGACTGAGTTTTAAAGCCGGAGATAGTGAGCCGTGTCCATGTGAGAGGAAAGCGAGAGAGACAGAAAGTTCAGGGCAGGCTCAGTAAGAAAGAAAGGCCCTTTTCTCTTCTTGTCTAGAGACGGCATCTTCGACAGGAAATGAACACAAGCCTTGACTGAATCAGCTGGTGCTCATGCCCACTCTCTGCTTTTCTGTTCTCACAAGAGGATACAAGAGCTCTTTTCCAAAAACTAGTGAGCTGCCTCGCTTTCTACTGCCTCCATAGACAGCATTCTAACCATCATGGAAGATCATATGTGACTTATTTGGAACACTTCACAATGGCATTAACTACACAGAAACGGTCCTCTGCAAGGGATATTAGACTCACGATTGATTTCAATGGAAATAATAAACTGCACAATACTTAAATAAGCATACAACACAGTTTCTGTTATCACCATTAATGGAAACTAAATGAAAACTTTTCCATTAACTAAAATAAAAATTAAAACTAATATGAATGGAAAAACTAAAACTAAAATACAAGTAATGGCTCCAAAATGTAATAATAAAATAAAAATGCTAAAACACTAAAATAAAAACTAACAATGAAGAAGAGTAAATGGTAACAAAAACTGAATTTGTTTAAAAAAAAAATACATAGCAAACACTAATTTAAATTGGAAAACAAACTAAAATAAAATAATAATTACTTCACAAGTTCTTTTGAACTTTCTATTCATAAAATAATTATTATATTATTTGATGAATAGAAAGTTCATATTAAATAGCACTACTTTTTAAATACTGATAATAAGAAGCTAAAATCAGCATATTAAAACGATTTCTGAATGATGATAAGAGATGAAAATCCACCTTTGCCATCACAGGAATAAATTACATTTGAAAATACAATAAAATGCAAAATAATAAGACATATTTCACAATATTACTGTTTTACTGTGTTTCTGTCAAATTAATATGCCTTGAATTAACATAAAAAACAAATCTTAGACCGCAAATGTTTGAACGGTAGTGCTGCACTCAAATTTGGCCCTACAATTTCCCTGAAGAGACAGCACAATCAAAATGCCCTCCGTTTGCCTACTATGCAGGCAGCTCACCAGTGTTAATTTTGGCAGGCATTTTTTATTTAGTCTTAGTCTTGAGATGAAAATGATTAATAGTCTTAGTCACATTTGAGTCTTTCATAATTTTAGTCTAGTTTTAGTCGATGAAAAGTCATTGCATTTTAGTCATTACTTTAAGTCAAACTGCAGTTACCAGCATTTATTTTGGTAGCTATTTTATATGTCTTCAAACAAAATAGTCATTATTTTTTCTCTCTTTAGACCAAATCAATTAAGCTTATGAGAAATTTGAATCAAGGATTGAAATTGGAAAAACATTTAAATTTTTTGGTAGAGATACAAATTAAACACATTTTTTCAGATACAGTAGGTTTACTTCACAAGTACACATTTATTTAACATCTTTTGTTGGTTAACATTGATGATGACAAATATGTATTTAATTAGAAATGCTGTCCCTTTAAGACGGAAGGTATGCATGTAATACTGACACATTCAGTTTTCACCCACCTGTTTACATTCACTTAAGACATAACCGACTGTATTTACATGAGATACTCTACATGATAGACAGTTGGACTGCTGTGTGTGTGTGTGTGTGTGTGTGTGTGTGTGTGTGTGTGTGTGTGTGTGTGTGTGTGTGTGTGTGCGTGCGTGCGTGCGTGCGTGCGTGTGTATTTGAGCACTGAGAACTGAGCACTGATCGCGCGCTGTATGAGAACTGAAGAAGTGGAGCATGTGCGAGAGTAAGCACTATCAGCGCGATTTCGCCTATCCCGCCTTCACTAACTTTAAGTTAATCGACAACTAATTGTGACTCCTGGGAAAAACGGGACGTCTGGTCACTCTATCCAAAACCCTTCAGGTGCTGAGGCTATTGTTTCAGATCGCTAGTTCGTGTTTTGGTAGCCTATCCGTCCACTGCGGCTGTCATACTGAGACTGATATGCAAACACCCCTCATCTGATTGTAATCCAATGACAGGGACGCACATTATGAAAGACAAGACAGATAACTTAGCCTATAGGATGTATTTTGAATGTCCGGTGGTCCTCAAATAACATTTTAGTCCCGTCTCGTCTTGTTGACGAAGACGCGGCATAAATTTCGTCATAATTTCGTAATCAGATATTATTTTTAGCTCGTCAACGTCTCGTCTTAAGTCACAGAAAAAAGGTTCGTTAATGAATATTTTTAGTCTTCGTCGATGAAATTAACACTGCAGCTCACTAGGTTTTGTAACAGCGGCAAAGTACTGAGAAATAACTTTTTATATATTTTCCCTCACCTGACAACTTTGTGAACTTGTCTGCCTCTAATTGTCCTCTTCCCTGTACATGAGTATGAGCATCTCTATCTCTCCTGTCACGCGTCATCCCCCCACTTCCTCTCAGCTCCTGCAATGCTATTGAACCAACAACTTGAGGACTATCAAAATAAGAATACAAGTCACTGAATGCTGCTGATCAGCCAAGCAAAAACGTCTGAGAGCCTCTCACTCTCCCCCCATCACCTCACATTATCCCTCTCTTTTACACTCTGCGAGCGTTCCTGAGCTGGACACTGTCCAGGATCTGTAATAAAGTGCTAAGCAGAAGACAGGAAATACTGGAGAAGTCGAACAATGTTATGACAATACTTATAACTTTTACAGTTGGGGCCCAGCTGCACATCTGCATAGCATCAGGCTCTCACTGGCCCAGACAAGAGGAAACCATTTTTACTCCTGGTCTCCAGTGCCTCCAAACAGATGTTATCACTTTACCAATAGCCTTGTTTTGTTGTCTTTTTTTCTTTAACACAGCACAAAGAAAAACACAACACAAAATGGCCATTTTTCAAAAGAGGAAATGGGAGTCATTGGCGTTCGGAAGGGTAGGGAGGGCAGCATGGAGAAACAGCATGATAGATTAATAATAGTTACCGTAATTGATTTAGCATGAAGGAATCCGTGGCGATCTCCAGAGGGGAGGTGAACGGCGTTACCGCTTTGCCTCACAGGAAGACGAGCTGTCGTGCTAACAGAACATGCTAAGCGGCGATACGTCTCTACGCTCGAGAGCTACTCAACAGCCTGTGAAATTAGCCTGGCCACCCCACAGGTAGTCATCTGTGTGCGATGATATCGCTGTTTCTTGACCGCAAACTAAAGTCAATATAAACTTAAATGATATTTTTAGGTTGCAGTTTGACTTTCTGTCAAACTGTCTATCTTGTTATGCTTGCTACATCCAAATGTAGATACAACTGCTTCCATTTCTACATAGTGCGAAGCTTGAAATAATCAGAAAATAGCTAAGCCAAAAATCACAATGCAACAGGGAAATAAAGAAAAAAATAGACCTCCAGGCAGATGCAGGTGTAAACTCTGGTTGACGGTTTGCTTACGTCCCATGTGAACAACACAGGCTTCCAACTTTCTGCAAGTCTTTGGAAAGAAAGTTAATTGTTCACAATTTGACAGCTAAAAAAGGTAGTCTGTTCCGACTGGAGTATAGTTGTGTTCGTCTGCTTATAAAGTGAGTGAAAACAGCCTGGCTGTTGCCATTATGTGATAATGAGTTTTTATTAACATAGCATGTCTAATCACAATCGACACCATGAGCCCATTTAAGAATGCTTTGTTGAATGTTTTTTAGAATAGCACTTTTTTGACTCCCCATGCAACAATGGATTTGCTCCAAATTCCAATTTAATCACATCAACCCGACTCTGCATATCCCTATCGTTTTTCCCTTCGTCTTTTATTTATCATTAAATACAGGTTAAGCTTACGTTCGCTGGGGATTTGAGTTAATTCGTGCTGCGCCGGCCTTTGCTACGATCTCTGCTATACCTTTCACTGATCCAACGAGAGAAAATAAATCAAAATTATTAATTTATACCACAAAACTTCCAAGACGCCCTTGGGCTTGTAGGAAGAGATGCTTGTCAAGATTGACGCCACTCACCTTTCTGACCTTTATTTACAAGATCTCAATACAGCAGCTCTATTGCGGACATACACTAGCTTTCAACGTCCTCTCTGGTTTATCTGCCGCCATTCGAGGAGGATTACAGGCTTAAACCCAAAAGAAGTCTCTTCTCCCTCCTGGTAAACACAAACCTGAGTGAACGGCTGCAACAAACTGACATTAAATGAAAAACAGTCCTTTGAGAAGCAAACTTGGATTGTTGAATCAATGAAAACGAGCGGATCTGAATTCTGATGGACAGCAGCTTCTGTGTTGTTGTCCATATTTTGTTTCATCACTGGGAATAAGGATTATTATTTGAATTTTCTCCTATTTTAAAGTATAATCCGCCATTTCCACAGAGGCAAGGCCAAAAGAGGGCTGATTTCACACGCGCTGCCTTTCACACACATGCAGAGCATAACCGTTTCATTCGGACGGCAGGTTTTACAGCTCAATTTGAGAACAAGTGTTTCATTAGTAGAAAACAAAAAGCAGACAGCCTCCCTCAGTTTGTGAGGAACGGCAGCCAAATCAGAAATTGGGGTTAAGGAAGTTCTGCATAGCAGTCCAAAAAAAAAAAAAAAGCATAAACAAGAAAAAGAAAAGAAAAAAGAGAAGGAAATGAGAGACAGAAAAAGCCATAAATTTAGCTACTTTTAACAAAACCTCCCAACACTACATGCTTTATAGTCCTTTGCATAGTTTAGCCTATACTTAGCCACAGTAGAACAACTGAACACAAAAGTTCAAAGTACAAGACAATGAGCATGTTGAAAAATCTCAAAAATTAAATGTAAGTAGTGCTTACCCAAGAAAACCCTGCTGCCAAGATGCTGGAGTGTTGCTATGCAGTTGCAAAGGTGTATTAAAAAAAAAACAACAACAACGACTATCTATAACTGAGATTAAACATTCTTTTAATGCAAATTTCAAAATTAAAGATCTTTACTGTCATATAAAAAAGATGCTGTATGCGAATTAACACAAAATCTATCTATCTATCCTCTATGTATTATTTTGTATACAAATACTGTGTACATTACACCCTTTAAATTACATTTACACCCTGTATATCATATTACATATTATATAAATAAACATGTATAACATTTCAAAATGATATGAATAATTTAGATATTTATGTAATTTCAGGGCATGGTAATTTTAATGTTATTAATTCATTAATTGATATTTTTTCTGAAAGCATACACAAGCGATAGTAATATTAATACTGCTCAGAAAAGTACAACAAATTATTAGCTAAATAAAGCTATTAAATTCAATATCATATTACAGTATAACACATAAACCTAGTAATGCACACTGAAAGGGTTAGCAGGGTACACTCATGTGTGTGTCAGAACGTCAGTTCACACGGATCAGGAAATGATGGCGGCCTGGAGGAACCCCCAGTAAAGTACACAGAACATGAAAAAGCATCTAGGCAACAACGCACAGCTGTTTCATGTGCACACAAAAAAGCTCCTCGGAAACACTAGGAAGCTGCTGCCTCACACACTTTTCAGTCTGCGTTACCAGACTACTGCAAAAACTGCTTACGACATCTGGTGATAGCTGAGGGACATCTGCTTAACAAGAAATACAGGGTGTGAGAACTGAAATGAGGGAATGAATTGTGAGAGAATGATTAAACGAATGAGTGAGTCAGTTTGCCAACCTTAGTTTCTGAATGCAACGGTCCTTTTTCCCCGTCTTCAAACGTGAAAAGGGATAATGCTTCCCACAGTTTACTTTGACAGACTAGAAAAGAACAACGAAAAAAGAAAAATGACGAGGAAAAAGGAGGAAGAAAAGTAGTAATATGTAAACCTATTAACTTCCATCCATCTGTGGGCTGTACATTACCCTCAGCTGCCCTGCAGGCACCACATCTACACACAGGAGCTTAAAGAGAAAAAAATGAGCCAGGCGGAACGCCGAAGAGCGAGCGTACAGTCTTTCCAATTTCCAGTCGGAGCTCATACACACATGTATCATTTCTCTACTGATTAGGGAAGAGGGATGGTTTCACGTTGAAGAGTTTAAGTGCAACAGACTTCCAGCTGTAGAGCCGATAAGGGATGATATAAAAATGCTGAAGCATGTTTGTCCCTGTGTTTTAATCTTCTCTTCTTGTAATGTAACACTGGCTATGGGGCTTTGCCTTGAAGCTTTTATTTAAAACACATGTTCCCAGCTCTCCTCTTAAAAAAGCCTCCCTTATCTCTCCATCAATCTACAGACACTGGCTGATTCATTCTGAGCGTGATGGAGGCCAGGTTTTACATTTATGCGCGAGAGTGTGGGTGGGTGGGTGAGCGAATATATAATATTGCATTATTCTGGTGTGTGTGTGTGTAAATATGTATACATAAACATATATAATAAAATAATGGAATATTGTGCAGTATATATATATATACGTACTGTAGACACACAACTGCTCTAAAGTTAGAAATAAATAAGTAAAAAAATATAAGTTTTTGAAACTAGTGCATTCTCACTAAGGCTTCATTTATTCAATTAAAAATGCAGCCAAATAAAATAAATATTTTGAAAAATATTACAATTATACAACAAATTATTTCTGAAAGATTGTGTGACACTGAAGACTGAAAAGGCCGCTGAAAATTTTGCCATCAGCTTTGCCATAACAAGAATAAATTACATTTTATAATATATTAAAATAAAAATCAAAATGTTATACTGTAATAATATTTCATAATATTATTTGTTTTTATTGTATTTTTGATCAAATAAATAAGAGACTTATTTCAAAAACATAAAAAATGAATACACACACAATGGGCCTCATTCATGAAACTTGTGTAAATATATATGAGTAAATTCTGAGTAATTTGCGCGTAAAACAGACCTTCCCGAACACTTCGTAAAGGTCTGATTTGATGTGATTTGATTTTATCTGATTTGATTTGATACAAACATGTGTATGTTAATGAATTCCAATCATTCGTAAATAGGGCGGTCGTGCACGCTCATTCACAATTAGCATAATCCCTGCCTATGAATTACAGCTATGCAAATTGCATGTCCAGGAACGCAGTGGAATATTCTGGTCTACTTTCTCAGGTTTGGCTCCAGTATATTGCATAAACGCAAAAAAAGACTAATAAATAATAATTATTAATATTTTATTATAATAAAACAATAAATATTCAATAACATGTGTTCACCAAAGAGTTTTTAGCCAGCTGAAAAAATGTCAGGTGCTCTTCTTAAAACAACCAGCCGGTAGCACTTGAAAACCTTTTGGTGGAACAGCGTTTTTCTAGCTGAGACACTTTAGTTGCTATGATTTGGAATACCCATGCCGGCAACGTATTAACAGTATCTCATTTTTAAGAATTTTACTAAATATAAAAAGCAGTAACCAGTAATATTGACTTCTCCATTGTTGTAGGCAGTCGTTGTACAAGTAGGATGGTTGGTCGTGATTTGTCCCTCATGAACTCAGCTGCAAAAAAATTCAACATTTAAAAATAGGGCAAGGGCAAATGAACTTGTAATTATTATGGCAGTGCATCAAAATTCATTGTCATCAGTTTGCCAAAAAGAACAATGTTTTATGCACCATTTACATGTGGTAGGGAGCAGGTGTACATTTCTTTCGTACCAACTAACATTTTGAAAATACAAACATTTTCATGAATTCAAAAGTTTATGTCAGAACGGCTTTATGATTTACACAAAAAATATTTCTGCTCGTGTTTCATGAATGAGGCCCGATGTTCAGACCAAACTGACTGGTAGATTTAGTAGTTGTCTAGTAGTTACGAAAAAATAAAGTGCTATAATTGCCTCTATCCATCATATCCACTTTATTTTCCCAACACAGAAATAAGTTACAGTACAGGTAGGGCATGAGTGAAACAGAAAGAACAAAAGAAATAGAAAAAAAAGATACAAAAACAGAATGAATGATCATCTGGGACTTGCTTTGTTCTTTACAGTTATTATTTTAGAATTGCCTTAAGTACATTGCTGTAGCATTATTCTTGTAATCCAGGGTCAAGCATGAACCAAAAAAAATGTAAATCTTACTGCCACAATGAATGCTGTGGATTGTAGCCAGGGTGTTGCTATGTGGTTGCATAGGATTTATGCAAAATTATCAAGACTCCCACTTGAGTGGAACCCATTAATGTCCACCATATATTTACAGTCAGTTACAAACATAATAATGAGAGATGAACAGAGGCAAAGAACATAATAAAATCATTAAAACATATTTCACCTGAAGACTGGAAGCCTGGAGAGAAATATATAAGAGAGAAAGAAAGGCTCTTGACATGTCAAACGCATCCTCTAAAGACACACAAAGAACTTTAAAATGAGAAAATAATACGTAATATATCCTGCTCAAGAGGCCTGACAAAAGCAGTATTTCACTCAAATACCCATAATGCTTCTGGGCTCATGGGAAAGAGAACTCATTCAGTGCTGCGCTAAATGGATCAAACACTAAAAAGGTTTTCTTATGTCTCTTCCAACACTTAACAAGAGCACATGCTACAGATCCTTCAAATGTTAGAACTAAAATAAATGATTATATTCAGAATTATTATTGGTGTAATTTATTAGAAAAAAATACAATTAAATGCTACAATTAAATAGTTAATATTATATAATAAAAATATATTTAGTAAGGTAGGCATATATTATTTTTTTAATCGTAACAAATCTTGGAATTCTAGATAATTATATTTTTGAATTCTCCGAAGGCATTCAGAATTGGTGCTACCCAAATATATAAAAGTTCTTTGATAAGCCAGGTGGCGCATTTATTTATATAATTACATAATACACTTAATATTTAAATCAATAACTAAAACATTAAGTATTAAATATATGATGTAATATACAATGTACACTATATACATAATGTTTATATAGTAATCATCTAATCAACTCATTATTTTTTTATCAGTTGAGACAAAGTCACTGCTATATGTGTGATATTTATTTGGATGCACGACTGGAGGATGTGATGTACTACAGTGGGCATTTTCATTCCGACAGTGTTATGAGCGAGTTTAAACACCTCCAGATCAGAACGCAGGGAGAGAATGGCCTCATCTGATTTCTTAGGGGAATGTAAACAGCGTTTTCAACAGCTTGCCTCGTCTGGTATCAATCAAGTTCAGACTTCATGACTAAAGGCTGCTTTTCAGTACAGATAAAATATGGCTGTAAATTAATGTTTGTGTGTGACAGTTGTGGTCAGAGTTGTTGGGAAAAAAATGGAAAGAGAGAAAAGAGAGAATGGAAAAAGAGACACAAAGACAGTCAGGGCAAGGAAAAAAGGAAGAAAGTGAGAAATAAACAGACAAGCAAAGTAAGATGTTTCTCAGTTAATTGGACACAGATAACAGTATGGCTTTGTGAAGAGGAATATAGAGATATGTGTGTGTGTGTGTGTGTGTGTGTGTGTGTGTACACAGCCAGATGAGGGTAATGAAAGCAGTCAGAGTCTTGGTGCTGCTTGGCTGCTTTGTGCCTACTTTGAGCCCACACCACTGGCCTGATAATCCACCCGTTACCATGGTGCTGGCCTTGAGGACCGCTATTATTTCCCTCTTGCAGAATTTACCACTTTGCACAAAGAAGCACACTCGGTCCCTCATCATAATGATTCCTCGCTAAACGAGCGATAGGAAAAACTACATTGGGAATGAATGCACATCAACGACTGGCGCTGTTGTTCGACAGCGTAACGCCACACATCTCTGTGCTCTTTAAAAGCTCAGGGGTAAACACAGGAACAACACAGAGGGAGGATATAGAGGAGAGCAGGCAGGGAGGAAAGGAAACTAGTGTCAGAGACATGAGTTATTGTAAACTGAATTTATTATGGCTGCAAATTTAATCTAATTCATTTAATGATTTAAAAACAACATGAAATTATATTATATTTGAATGTTTTGAATATAAATATTTATGCATATCATTGAACAGAAGCCTACAGTTACCTAAAACAGCCACCTTAACTACAGTTCATACAATTAATCTCTCTCTTTCTCTATATATAAATGTAATCAATATTTTTCAAGCATTTCAAACCTTTATTAAATTAATATAAACGTGACCTGGGACAACAAAACACAGGTATATTTGTAGCAATAGCCAAAAATACATTGTGTGTGTCAAAATTATCGATTTATTCTTTTATGCCAAAATTGTTAGGATATTAGATCATGTTCCATTAATATATTTTGTAAATGTATTATCGTAAATATGCATTCCTAAAGACATAATTTGGACAACTTGAAATGTGATTTTCTCAATATTTAGATTTTTTGCACCCTCAGATTCCAGATTTTCAAATAGTTGTAATATCAGCCAAATAATGTCCTATCCTAACAAACCATACATCAACGAAAAGCTTATTTATTCAGATCTCAATATAACAAATTGACTCTTATGACTGGTTTTGTGGTCCTGAGTCACATATGATATTTTGAATGTTTCTGAAAAAAGTCTCTTATGCTCGCCAAGGCTGCATTTATTTGATAAAAAATACAGTTAAAATAGTAATACTGTGAAGTACTGCAACTTCTATTTGAATATATTTTCAAATGTTTTTATTCCTGTGATGGCAACGCTGAATTTTCAGCAGCAAATACTCCAGTTTTCAGTCTCACATGACCTTTCATATGCTGATTTGCTGCTCTGATTTGTTTTATTTATTTTTTCTAAACTGCAATGCATTTTTTCTTTCACAAATGTTTTATGAATAGAAAGTTCAACAGAACAGAATGTATTTGAAATAGAAATCTTTTGTAACTGTATAAATATATTACACATCCTTACTGAGCAAAAGTATTAATGTATCTTTTTTAATGATTTGTGTTTTTTTTTACTATTTACGTGTGCTGTTTTATTCATCCTTTATTCAGCTTTCAGCGTGTGTTGAATTGCATATATATCTTCATTTTAATTCAGTGTTTCCTCTAGGGAACTTGCAGAAAATTGCATTTCACTGCCAGCAAATGCTGCTCCATACTGTATTGATGTGCATTTGATAAAGAAAACCTTGCATCTTTACACTTGAATGAGAGTATATGGAAGAAGAGACTATGCTCTCATTAGCACAACATTGTTGATTCTGGAAATACTGCATATATTGCTTTAAGTCATGTATATGTATGCACTGTGGGAAAAAAGAAATCAGCCAAATTACAAGACGTTGTCACATATAGCCTAAAAATATATAAAGGCTGCATATTAGTACTTTAAGATAATGATTTACACTATTTAGGGGTTAAATACAAAAAGTCTCAGTTTTCCAAAAAGAATGGTACAATGAGAGTGAGAATGTAGAGAGGGAAGAGTGATATTTCTAGCGGTGTGGCTAGTTGTGCAGAAACAGATCACAGTTTCTGACTCATCAAAAGCAAGCACAGACAACCAAACAAAGTCCACCGGTACATCCGTAGTCAGCAGCTTCTGCAAACCATCATATAGCTGAACTCCTGCTGGACATACCTACAGTATATCTGTCCTTGGGGAGCAGGATGGACCTGCCGCCAAAGCTAAAGAAGTCTCATCACATTCTGTCCCCATGCTGATCTGTGCTCCCCGGGCTCTCAAATGAGAGCATAACAAAGCTGCTAGAGGATGATTCACTGGCCCCGAGCCTCTGGGGAAGAGTGGGTGCATACCACATCACAGATACTGAAGAGAAACGACAGAACTGAGACAGTCTGATGACATGAAGAGGTCAGAAGGATAACGGACGGAAATGTAACCATTAGTGCTGACAGTTTTTGGAAAAGATAAATGTGAGGGTTTAAAATGCAAATGGTCTCTAATAATTTGAGAAAGCAATCGGTTAGCATTTCCATTCAACTTAAAGGCAGTTGAAATGGGCTCTCTGGATACAAGCCAATCACCTGAGGCGTTGTGACTAATTACTCTGGAGTCATATTCATATTATCAGAATATTTAGCTACTTTTAAACAGGCATTCAAAATGGAAAAAAAATCTGTATTCACAACATCTACCAGTCAAACAGTGTAAAGCCTACAAAAAAAAAAAAAAATGAATGAAAAATGGAGCTGTTTCATGAAAATAAATTTTTCCCCTCTATTTTTTTTAAAGATGATTTCAAATTCAGCAAAAAGTCCTGTCATGCATAATCTCGGAAACTGATCATTGGATCACTGTTTACATTGACCGTTGACTACTTACAGAACCTAGTAGCAGTAATATTATCTGTGGCTACTGTTAGATATTGTAATGCTTATTTGAAACAACCCAACACATTTCTTAAACATCTTAACTTTGGGGATTTAAGATTTCAAGTTAGCGGTTGGAGATTCACTTTAATACAATTATTTCAATGATGTATTGAACTTTCTCTTCAGGAATTCAAATTTGAAATGTGTGTCTTTATAAAATAAGACAAGAAAATTCATAAGAAATGTTTTGGGGAATATAAATATTCTTAAATGTATTCTTATTTTAAAAATCAGAAGAAAATACTAGTTAAAATAATTTGATTATTAAGAATGTTTCATAAACCTAGCCCCAGGTCTGCTGAATCCAGAACGAAAAAAAAGGTAAAATTAAATAAATAAAGTCACTAAATACTAAACAAAGTTCAGTGCTATACCCTTAGAAAGTCAATTCATAATTGATGTGTTCTGCTGCAGTGCCTAAATTCACTCTTATATATAATAGTGTATTAGCAGACACACACATGCCTGACTATTTCATCTGCCATGAATAATAAATCGCATCGTACCTTTCCTGTCGAAAAGACGTTCGTTAATTATGTACACCTTTCTTTCTTACCCATTTCTGTTTCGCAAACAATAAATAACCTTTGCTTTCCAAACAAAACTGTTCTGGGAGGAAATCTGGTGTACTCGAGTACCCAGAAATAGATGGACCGGTCCCAGTGGTGCTGTCTGAAGAGGGCAGCGACACAGCTGCTAATCAATAGCAGTCACAAGGTTTAAAAAGGCTACAGTGGCGGAGTCACTTTGACCAGAGTTCGGCTGCGACGGAACCTTTTGTTTGAGATTTATCAGTGGGTAGCACGCGTCTGCGACCTCCAGTCACTTTTCCATGCAGGAAGGGAGACGGCAGAGGGACATCTGTGGGGAGTTAGCATTGAGAAAGCGGAGAGACGAGGATTAAGGCAAATTTAATTTCAGGATTTGCTGCTTTCCAGGTGATCTTTCTCCCTCTTGTGGAGAGAAATCTCTTGCTGGACTTCGATATTCTATATGTTTTGGAGAAAGGAAGGGAGGTCTATTGAATGCACAGCAAAAACATTGTTTTTGTTTTTTTTGCGTGGCTAAAAGTGCAGTTGTTTTGCAAAGCTCCTGGAGGTATTTTTCATCTGAAAAGGGCCGGGGAGATAAAAGTGCAGCTGGCAGGAGGGCTGCCAGCGCTGATCCTCCTTTCTACAACAATGAAGTTAAAAATAAAAAGCCAATGACCAGGAGGGGCCTTTGCAAAACCGGACTTATTTTTTCCTGCCGGATTTCCCAAGGGTCCCATTAACTGCGGGCCCATCTCCGTAACACACATTAAGCAACTCGCCGACACAAACCGACATGCATTTCATGAATTATCTATTATAAAAATATAATCTCTAACTCTATGCACACATAAGAAAGAGTCAAGCATGCTGAAACAACAACGTGCTAGCCGAGCAGGAAGTTATCCCTGAGCAAATAGTCTGCGGTAGTCCAGGCCTACGGGCCAAGCTCAGCAAACACAGAGGAAGCTTAACATCTGTAGCCATGAACAACCTGTTTGTGAAAACACACAAATCCCTAATTAGGCTTCTATAAAAGTGAATATGAACACCACGTTTTCGATCTTTCGTACTTTCCAGAGCCGCCCGATTAAGTGGCAGAGGAATGCTGAGAACTGTGCTCGCATTTGATCAGGAATGGGTTTTACAAGCTCTCTGAGAAATTCTGTTGGACGCCATCAATCTGCATGCTGAAAGTGTGGGACTGTTAAAGCTGGCTTCCTGTATTCTGAAACACAGAGACAAAACTAGTTCGCTACAGCGTCTGTTAAGCAGCACACACTACATTTGGGGGCAGATGCCATGTCTAAGACATAAAAGCATACAAAAGTTTACTGTGCACATTCTGGCATCATAAAAATAAAGCTATATTAAATCTATTGGGAACACAAGAGAAAATGCTTCTAACTGAAATGAAAATGCATTTATAATTTAATGCTAAATAGTTATTAACAAAGTATTTTATCAGCACAAAAATTTGCAAAAATATATTAACTGAAGAAAAAAAACTAAATTTAAATAATAAGCATTGTTATTGTTATTATCATCATTTACACATGCTTATTATAAATTAAAAAAATATTACTACTACTAATAATAATAAAGATAATAAATTATATTATAACGTATTTATATTAATATTAAACATTAAGTAGCATACATATTTGTTCATTTTATTTACCCTAACCATAAACATTTGCTTTTTTCTAATTTTATTTAATTAAATGTGATTTCAGACTTTTCCACTGCACACTATGGTACTGAATAATTATCATACTTAATGTGTCATGGTATTTACATATGATTTCAACAGAATACCATGGTATTTTTTCTTAAATACAAAAAAAACTTAAGACAGAGTAAATAAACAGTAATATCATTTTTTTCTTTCTGCAAGCATAGGGTTAAAAATTATTTACTGATTGCATTGTTGCATTGTCTTGTTAAAATCAATTTAAATAGAAGGCAAATGAAGTCTTGATGCATCAAGTGTCACGAAGAAGTAGAACAATATCCTTCAAGGACAGCTGTGTCTCTATTATGATAGTTTGTTTTGTCCTTGACAGCACAATACACTATTAAACCACCATCTTTCCTTCACTCATGATCTCCAACAATACATGCAACGAAAGCACGCTGACATTCTCCCTCTCTCTATTGAGCTTTCAGTCTTCCTAAGGTGAGGGCACAAGTTCTGCATGGTCAGCCAAGGGTGTTGTCACGTCACAGACTGGCCTGCCAGTGTCATGGATTTCAGGGTTTCTATGGCAGCAGTGGTTAATTCCCCAGGCCCTGCATTGTCCCTTTCTCATCAAGGCTGGCTGACACTCTCTCTCTCTCTCTCTTCTCTCTCTCCTCTCTTTGAAAAAAAAGCTCCAGCCAGGCCCTTAGCCAAAAGCCTTGGAGATAAGCTGCTAATAGGAAACAATCTACAGCTAATGCACACATTCCTCAGTGAAAGCATCTTTTAATAACAAAAACAGAGTGCTTCCCCTCTTCTCGTTTTCTTCCCCCTTCCTCCTGTCTCCATGGCCCCTTTCTAAACAAAGCGGCCGAGCGAGCAAGATAGCGGGAGAGAACAAGAGAACGGGCCATTTTCCTGTTGTTGAGAAGCGCACAGGAAGACAATCAGAGCATGCTGCTACCTGAAGAAGAATTGGTAGAAAAGCGTAGGTGTGGCATCTCGGCACCAAGGCTGCGAGCGATTAAATGATTATAGAGGGAAATAAAGAAAAAGGAGCGGAGAGCAGGCAGCGATCTGCAACAAATGGGCAGAAAGTCAGACCCCCGGCATACGCAGACGTACACGCTTCACGCCGGCTTGTTTGTTTGCCCCGCTGCCACGTTTTTCCTGCAGATGCCGGGAGCGATCCCAGAAGCCGCCACTGCGCAGTGTGAGAGCGAGCCAAAAAACACGAGCGCCGATCTCACCGCGATCTGTGATTCAGCTCGCAGATGTGCGGACAAGTATGAGTGAGAACGAGAAGTCATGAGAGCCGGGCGGCTGCAGGTCCATCTTGCTGTGATTATGGCTGCAGTCACGTCTGACGTTGTAATTGCAACTGGCTGCGAGCTGTTGTGGAGAATCACACATATGGATTTGCCCCTTTTATTTTAGGGCTTCTGCACATTCTCCTGATTATGTCTCCTCCTCTCTCGCGCCCGTTCCATCACTGACACCATCGGCGCAGCCAAGCCCTTGATAGACGGCTGTGCTGCGCGGGAGCCGTTGCCGAGCAACACCTGTAAACAATGGGAATGTTTGTGCTTTGTTTATTCGTATCACGCTGAGAATCGTCGTGCCAAATCAGCTTGTGTTTTCTCTAAACAATCTTGGTGTGCTGTCATTACTTGATACCTGGAAAAGCTGTCAGCGCATTCGCTTAAGATTACCTTACAATGCGACTGCCAAATAGTCTGCAAGCAAACCGTCCCCCCCCCCCCTACAAAGGCAGCATTTATGGCCCTTAATGAAGCATAACAGCCACCGTCAGCACTCATGCTAACATTATGCCACACTCGCCTCAAATGCCACCTGCGCTGAGTAATATGACTAATGGCACGACCATGCATAAACATTTCTACAGTCCTATTTTTAGCTCAAAGCTGAAATGATTGCACAAAGCTTTTTGTCTTGATTGACTGAAGGGATAGTTCACGTTTAAAAAAGTAATTTACACACCCTTATATCAATCTAAACCTGTATTAGTTAGTTTCTTCTGCCAAACACAAAAAGTTTTGTTTTTTTAAATGCATACAATGAAAGTCAGTGGAGTCCAAAGTTGTTTTGCACCTATTTTGCTTTCGTTTTTGACAAAACGTTTGCCAAATTACTTAAGAATTTCATTCTTTAAATAAGTTTTCCTTTCTTTTTTCTTTGTTATAAAATCAACTAAAAAAATAAAGTAATGCATTTTTATTCAGATATTATTACATCATTATAAAAATATGTATTCAAATTATATTTATTTCAATTGCATTTTTTGTCAAACTCGAATTTTTGAAAAACAAATCTGTACATGTGTTGAGGTTTCTTTTATCTCTCAAGTGGCACAGTTATAAAGTGGCCATTCTGAGCCTGAAAGTCTGTCTATCTGTCCGTGGATAAATATCTTTGGTAAATAGCTCCGAGGCTTCACTAAGGAATATAGTTTGGATCAAAGAAGCCATGTCTTCCTGTATAAAAAGCCTAGGCCACAAGCTTGCTTGTTTGTCTAAAACAATTAAGATCGTTATGAGGGGGGTTCCTGACAAATAGCTACCAGCTGATAGTGCTTTGGCAAACTCCAGAGGAAGCTGGCGGGGTAGTAAAAAGCAGGGGGCCTAAGATGGGGTTCTAAATTAATGATCGGTCAGGGTCCGAAGCCCGCCTAATCTTGGCCAATTGCTCCTTAATTATGTAAGATGCTGCCAATTTGAACTGTCGAGCAAATCAAGATCAGCATGCATTCATCTCCCCCCTTGAATCTTGATTGAGTCTGGTCATTATTCGGACGGATCTCATTTTCACACATGGAACCAATATGCCGACCAGATGTTCATTTGCAGTCGGGTACAGAGCACAACGTCTCATCTACACGCAAAGGCGGTTCCCCTCAACACTATGGCTGTCAACTCACACCTTAGACAGGAGCAAAGGACATGAAAGAGGACGAGGGAGAGATTGACGAAGATATAGGATGAAAAAAATATCTGGTAAATCCACCGTCAGGTCAATGACTTGTGTCGTGTATAGTTAAAACATATGTCTCATTGCAGTCGGCCTGGCTCTAGAGTTGGACCTCTTGTGTTCAAACAAGCAAGTTTGGTCAGCAAATCAAAAGCATAATTCATATAAACATTCAAATTATGCAGTACCATTTTTCCCCATCTCTCTCATCTTCTTCTGTAGGTCATAAATAGCTCCGCTCTGGTTTCAGGCCCCGCCTCCATTATTAGGACCACCTGGCTGTTTCTGGCACCGTTCATTGAGTGAACCAGGTTTTTTCAAATGACGCCGCATATACAATTGCTTCCTCATTAAATACAGAAATTATCTGTAGTGAACTATTGCCTATCCAAATTTAGATCTGCTCTTATTTTGAGTGAGTTTAAGGTATAAATGACAATGTTCACGACACCGGAAGAAAGAGGAATTATTTATCTTCAGGCCATGCTAAAGCAGAAAACCATGTGGTTTGCATTGCTGTTATTTTTAAATAAAAATGTAATAACATATATATATATTTAGTTCCTTTATTTAACCAGGAAATCACATTAAGATATTGCTATCTCTTCTTCCAGTGAGACCTGGTCAAGACGGCAGTACATACAGTTTCATACAAAAGAATCACAGAGACAGTACCACAAATAACACAATCACAATTCATAAATAAAATCTGATCATGACACTAGTACAACTGATCTAGTACAACGACTGTTGATATGTAACATTAACAAATTGGAAGTATAAGATGGACATTTACCTAAGAGAGCCTTTATGATAAATAAATACATATGTAACTTTCTCCTTTGATGTAAAGATAACCGATCTAAAGATTCAAACCGAATACAATGATGCGTCCGTGACTCTGCCCCTGTGATAAAACGTAATGCTGCATGATAAACATAATACAATTTTCTAAGTAAAGCATGCATATATAGATGATCACCATAATCAATTATGGATAAAAATGTACTCTCTACAAATTTCTTGCGGGCCTTATAAGGGAAACAGTTTTTGAGACGATCGATGAAGCCTAGTTTTGGTCTAAGCTTTTTCAACAACTTATCAATATGTATATCAAAAGGTAATCTTTAATCCATCCAAATACCTAGATATTTATAGGAGCTGATTATTTCTATAAATGAACCATTCAAGGTTGTAATTGTCAAGTGTGTTACCTTAGTGCAACCGTGACTAAAAATCATATACTTCGTCTTATTTGATTTTAAAACCAATTTTAACTTTAACAACGAGCGCTGCTGTTGTTCATATGTTCACTGAAATAAAGCTTAATTAAAAATCAGATTAGTTAAAAACTTAAGCTAACTCAACTTTAAGTTGAAGTACTAAAATTACTAAAACTAAAACAATAAATTATAGCTAAATAGAAAAAATACAAAAGCCCATTAAATTACTAAAATTAAAATTAAAACAAAAAAAATTATTTCAAAATATTAAAACATACAATAATAGTATGCAAATAATACTAAAATAACACTGTTGATTTACCTAAGCAACATATCTGAATGGCAACATTTTACTAAAGTCATACATAGAAAGTTGTGCTGTTAATTTAGTGCAATTAATTAAACAAAGACTACAAATAAAATTACAAAAAATTCTAAAAGCTAATAATAAAAAAACTGACTATAAATAATATCAATTGTCCTAGTTTTAACAGCTCAGGTGTCTCAGAGTTGAGCAATGGCCAACTTCGTCCAATATCAGATTCAAACAGCTGATTTACAGATGTCTTATCTGTGTTTACCTGAAATTCAATGAGAGAAAGCTGCAGTTATGTTAGAAGCACCAGATACTGCAGCGTTATTTAGGGTGGAAGAGGATGAAACGTGGGGTTTCCACCATGAGAAACCAGTGGAATCACGACAGAGGAGACATACACTATATTGACAAAAGTATTGGGTCACCCCCTTCTAATGAAAGGTTTGACTACTTTAGTAATTTCCATGAGTACAAATCTTAATGTTTAAGCATATAATGATATTCTAGGGAATTGTGTGACAGGACCCTTTTCTATTCTAACATGACAGTGTCTCTGTGTATAAGGCAAGGATCAAAGAGAAATGATGATTCAGTCAGTGTGGAAGAACTTGACTGGTCTGCAGAAAGACAAGTCCTAATCCCAGCTGAACACCTCTGCTGTGACTTTAAATGCAGACATTGAGCCAAAAATGCATCACCAAATATCAATTTGCCTGGTTTCTCAGCTTAGCTTAGCCTGGTTGTTAGCCTGCTCTGGAGCAGGCTAGCTGCAAAGAATAAATCTCCATAGTAACATAATTTAGCTTAATTTAACCTGCTTTCATGCAATTGAGTCAGGGCTAAATTCAACCAGGATAACTGGAAAATCCCAGCTTAATCTCTTATCTTGCTTTTGTGCAATACCCCTCAGATGTTTGAACACTGAGATATTTACATTTGAGTATTTCAGCACCCTCATCCCACCTCAGCTTTCTGTACATTTGAACAAGATCTACATCTATAAGATGAACATAATACCAAAAAAAAAAAAGATTGGAAACATATCCGTCATGCAGAATTTAATGAGTGATTCAAATAAAAAAACAACACATTACACAATTAAAGATTAAAAATAACTCTAACCGACATCCTGTCAGTGAACAAATTATGCTTGTCAATGACATCATAGGCACGCTCGTGTTTTGCATAGCGTCTCCAAACCCATATAGTGTTACACCCTCTCGTTTTATATTTTGCTTGGGTTCAAATGTAAATAACGTCGTGGAAAGGTGGGGCTGGGTAGTATGGCTGACAAAAAAGTTTTATTATCACTGACATTTATTATCATTATAAAGGTTTTGGTGAATGAAAGCAGACGTGGGTGGTAAAGAGGCAGGTTTTCGGCATTATTTAACAAGGTGATTCGCTGCAGCTGTGGCAGGAACGTTTGAAGGGTGGGCACACAAAACAGCGAACACAGTCCAACCTGCTACCACATATAGCAACATAAAGAGAACCATGTGTGAATCCAGGCTTTCATTAGAAAGATAGTTTCACATAACATCAGGTTTTGATATCAATTCAGAACAGAAAGCCTTTTCTTTGTGGCTTAGACTCCATACGTGTTACAGGTTCTGTGTGAATATAAACTAAACGAGGAGTGCGACCACACATAACAGAAGGTGCAGTGTGCTTGACATAAGTGCCATTCAGACTCAAAGTCGATAAATTAATAGGTCATTGAAAAAAAAGGAAATAATGGCATGGAAATTCACATGGCGCATGGAACCAACGCTGAGCAAACATGTTATGAGCAGCTGGCCGTAACTGAAAGGACTTGATTTAGGATGGTGGAGAAGGATGTAATCATTGCAGACAGACATATGAGTGAATTACCGCCGATTATGTCTTGCTTCAACTTTAAACACAATCTGACCATTATGGGCCACGGAACAGCAAACTTTGCTCACAGCCTCGCCATCCTTTCCATTCTACCTCCTGCTCAGTGCAGCCAAACCCCAAAAACCGGACGAATACACACACGCACACTGGCCTGGTCTGGAGTGGCCGGCTGGCTACACAAGGGTGTCAGTTTGTTTCTGTAGCAGTCAAATTTCCCATCATTCCATAGACAAAAATAAACAGGGGCGTCCTGGAAGACTGTTGAAACGGTTCAGTGTATTCCGCCCCCTCAGACGGTGAGGTCATGCACGGCTCTCCATTTGCCCACATACTGTAGACTGCAGCAGGTAGTCACATTCCCTCCCTTCTTTTTTTTTCTTCCCTCCCGTCCTTGCTCATAAAATGTGGCACTCTGTTACAGAATTCGTCTGCGAGATGCGGAGGAAGGTTTTCCACTTCCTGTCTGAGCAGCATTAGCACTGCTCTCGAACACAAATGGATGTGAAAACATAAACACACTTGTTCGATGACAAACAAACACTGACATAAACAAAAACTAGCTGAGAACAGCAATTAGAGAACGAAAGTCTCGATATGTTCTGTTTAAGCAGAACAGTCAACCCATAAACTGAAACAATCAGTGTCGATAAACACCAAACAGAGCACAAGCAGCGGAAGTACAGTCAAAGATTGATGTGTGCAGGGTTGCAGGCCATGTGACATTTCCACAGTGCAGGTGAGGAAGAGTGTGTTATCCTTGAATCAAACTTTGCTGCACTTCTTCTACAAGCCAGAAAAGGACAATTGGGGATGTTGCAAAGACAAAAAATTCAAAACATTGCAAGTGCATTGAGTTAAAAAAGCACTGAAATATCAAGAGAAGATAATGAGGGATCTTATTTAAAAAAAATAAAATAATACAAGTAAATAGTCTTTTTCCTTTAGTTTATTCCACTGAAGTCTCTAGGTACAGCCTGTTCTCTTCTTTCCCTTTTCTGGTCAGCAGATTGTCATTCCGTTGCATCTCACCCAGAACTCTGATCCACTCAGCACTGGCCGATGAGGAAATTATCACCTAAGTGCGGTGCCGCTGATACAGCTAAAAGAATGTTAGAGTAATGAGATGCAGGGAGGAATTTGTGATTAGAGCTCACTGATCTATATAAGCCATTACTTATTATCACCAAAGGAAAATAACCTTGGTCATCTTTCTGCCAGTGAGGCCGACTTCCTGAAAGGGCAATCTGCCCATAATCCTGCCAAGCTTCCATTCTGCTATGAACAACTGGGCATAGAAAGCATAGCCGGGTTAAATTAGATGGAAGGAAAACAACTAATGTGTTCATTATGTGTTGCCGATTATACCATCTAGAAAATAATTTACAAAATGTATTTGATTGGCAAGATATAGAAACACTAAGACACAGTAAACGCTGTGTTGTGATTTAATCTTTTGAGGTAAATTGCAACCTCTCAAGCACTCTAGTTGCTAACACACAATCTTGTGGCATAAAAACCAGCAGTGTTACAGGAATCTGAAGACTTCCAAGAATAAGGTACACTTTGATGTCTAACAATTTTGAAGCAATAGCAGCACGATTTTAGTTTTTTTGTGAGAACTACAAGATGTTATATATATATATATATACACACACACACACATATATATACATATATATATATATATATATATATATATAGATATAGATATATAAACCTAGCACAAATAACTATTTTTAAACATGTCACATTTCTAAAATTTTAATTTTGACCTTCTCAAATGTATCCAAAAAAATAAATATTTTAAGTAGCATGTTTTACATTATCTGTTGAACTTCTATTTAACTGCTATATATCCAAATGATCTGTTAAACTGTTATTTGTCACTTTTGATTATAAACTAATTTTAATTACCAAAAACTAAATATATATTTTTTTTTCAATTTGTTCAAATTTATTTTAATAAATGACTACAAAAATGTTAGTCCCAAATTGGCTATAGTCCCTACTGAGTGACAAATAACCTTAAGCTATATTTTAAAACCCTTTTTATTTTTATTTTTTTATTTGGTAACACTCTACAATAGGATTAAACAGGTTAACATATGTAAGTGCACTCAGAACAATTTTTGCACCAGTTAATACTGCAAGTTAATTTATATAATTCATGTTTGTTCAAAATACCTTCATGTACCTTCAGAAATCTAGATCAATACTTGCTTTAAATATTGTCAGTTCATGATACCTTGATGATAACTACTATTATAAACTGAGAAGTGTTCCTTTAAAAAAAAAATATATATATATATATATATATATATATATTTAATTTTCATTTAATGTTAAATTCTGTATTTAGACCAACATTTTGGTAAAAAGGTTGTAAAAACTACAAAACTCAAATAAAAAGAATAGAAAAAAGCAGCTCATATAATATTTAGTTTTACCTCCTGATCAGCACTTTCTTAAGGTTAAGTACCTAATTTCACTGACCATTTGTTGAAAAAGAACAAAAGAAAATGGCCCTATTTTGTACATTCTTCGTGGAAAGTGTCCTATATGCCAGGTTGGTCTAGAGATTTTCCCTGTATCCTGTGGTGAGCACTCTAAAATGCCAGACAGTGAACAAATTAAAAAAGAAAAGAAAGGAAAAGATGTTCTGGCTTCCTGCGCTGAAACTCACACAGTCGAAGGATCATGACAAGTCATGCGGGGAGGGCAAGTAGGGCATCAATGACTCCTCCTGGCCGAAGAGAAAGATTAGAGGGCCTAGTCATTTGTAAAATGTCATCAGTAATTACGGACTTATGATAATGATGATAAGAGATAATTCATAATTCGCCTATTTTTTCTCCTTGACAGGAAGCAGCCTCACCTATCACATTCATCTGCCCTGGTGGGGTGGAACTACGTCTATGTAATATTCCTCCTCAGGACTGGCTCCACACCATTACAAAGGGAATGGAGTAAGAGAAAAAGAAAAGGCTATAGAGAAGAAATTAAACAACATTGGAGTCCCAGAAACATACAGTGCGGCTTATCAAAGCAGCTGTCACTAAATATAATTTGAGGCAGCGGGCAGAAATGTAAATGATGGCAGACCTAATGAATTTCATTTCAGGCCTGCCCAAAGTAGACACACTGTTTATCACAACCCTTTCTCCTTGCAATGACTCATTTACGCTATGCTTGCATTTGCCCGCACTTCCATGCCTGTGAACCTCTCGCAGAAAATTGAGTGCTATGGTTTAGGGCTGAAACGATTCCAATGATACAAAAAATCATTGAGGCAAATTATGTGCCTTGAAGAATCGTTTTGTCCATGTACTACGGGTGCACTGAATTTTCGGCAGCCTAAAATATATACCGCACCACCCAGCAGTGTACAGGTTTCCCCTCTCCCTCAGCCGTCATCACTGCGCCGTGTGACGCGCTCCGCTCTATCATTCTGCTCAGTTACCGCTCATGCTCACCGGAAAAGCAGAGTCCACTCAAACAACGCGCCGAAAAGAAAGGTATATGTAACGTTGGTATACTTGTTGCTGTTTGCAGTAGAGCTGCTGTGCTGTGACATGCAGTACAGCTGATCTCCTTCACTGGTCTGCTCTCTGCTATACTCTGCTCACATGCGCTGATAATACATGTTTACTTGATGTTTCTTTACACAGAATCATAATTTCTATTCATTCCCCACTGATTTACGCGATCTGATGAGCATTATTACGCAATCATATCTCTGTATGAATGGAAGACAGAGACGCGCATTTTCCATTACGACACACACACACAGACACACTCTCACACACACAGACAGAAGTGCACGTAACGTCTCAATGAGGACATAAACACATGAACAACATCTCCAGAACTGCTCTGAGTCACTTCATGAGTGTTTCATTTGAATAAAACTATTCTCATATCATATACACAGAAATGTAAAGGTATTCACAGCAACCCGTCAAAATAAAAGTCTTTATCTTTTTTTGCAGACATTGCAGCAGAAATATTTGTTCAGCAGAATGTATATACGACTACTACTACTACTAAAATTATGAAAACTTGAATGATCACACAACATTTCCAACATGTTTTAATTTTGATAATAAATTCCCTTTGTTTGCAAAAAAGTTTAATTTTCAAAAATGTAAAGATAAATGAAATTGATATGTTATGCCTTAATTTGATAACCAGATACACAACACAGAATTTCTGAGGAAAACATTTAATTTGGCTATTTAAAAAAAAACAAATAACAATAAAACATTAGGTGAGAGAAAATAAAACATAACTTTATAATTGTCATTTTCTTCACTCATATAATTATTATAACACCTAAAATACATTGCATGTAAAAAGTGTTGAATTGTACATTGTGTGCACATGATCAGGATGGCATCACCTCCGCTGCATTTTGAGAAAGAAAAAACCCTGTTTGCAGGACAACATTATTTGGATAATTAGTCAAAAACAACAACAACAGTTATATCTGATTCTGTTGCATAGAATTGAATAAAAATAATACATTGATATTTAATATTAATATATTCTCTGTCCAATTTTCTTTCAATAAATGTGTGGTTATTTTATTGGCTTGTGTTTTTTAAATTCCGTGTCATTAAAATGGAGTTAAATTAAAAGTCTTACAAAATTACTTTATAGTATTTAATTAAATGAATAATTATTACAAAGCATTTTCGGTTTTCGACCAAGCACATCCAGAAATCTGTTTCGGCCCAGAATTTTCATTTCGGTGCATCCTACCATTTACTGTAACTACATCCAGAGCACTGTGTTTGCAACCACATGCTCCTTTAAACTATTGTACATACACACACGTGTGTGTGTGTGTGTGTGTGTGTGTGTGTGTGTGTGTGTGTGTGTGTGTGTGTGTGTGTGTGTGTGTGTGTGTGTGTGTGTGTGTGTGTGTGTGTGGGCATGTTTATGTGGTTTATGAGGACACAAATTTGTATAATGACATGGGTATGACATAGGTATTACAAGGAGAAGGTGATTTATGAGGACATTTTCAGTGTCCCCATAATTTAAAACGCTTATAAATCATACAGAGTGAGTTTTTTTGAGGGAAAATAGAAATGCACCGTCTCCTGTGAGGGCTAAGTTTAGGTGTAGGGTAGGTGTAGGGCAATAGCACATACGGTTTGTACAGTATAAAAACCATTACGCCTATGGAAAGTCCCTGTAAACCATAAAAACCAACATGTGTGTGTGTGTGTGTGTGTGTGTGTGTGTGTGTGTGTGTGTGTGTGTGTGTGTGTGTGTGTGTGTGTGTGTGTGTGTGTGTGTGTGTGTGTGTGTGTGTGTGTGTGTGTGTGTGTGTGTGTGTGTGTGATTCTTTAAAGGAACATGCACACTAATTTTTGCCTCTCACAAAAGCCACAATTCTTCTAAGAAAACAGTAAAGGCTTATGTCATGCTTAAGCTTTAGTTGGGATCAATACTATTATTTTGATTTATGTCTTAATTTTAGGTTGTACTATGTTTACCTTATTTGTACCTTATTTGTATTTGCATTTTGAATGTAATATGGCAATTAAATGCACTAAATGGGTTTAGTTTTCAGTTATTAATATATGCTATTTCAGCAATAAAAAATATTTTTTTTTCTAAAAAGGAAACAAATTACTTGTTCATTTTAAGATACTTGTCTTATTTTATCTTGTATATTTAGGATTGCTCTTTAAAAAGAAAAAAGTATTTCTTATCCGATTACTCGATTAATCGATGGAATGTTCGGTAGAATACTCGATTACTAAAATATTCGATAGCTACAGCCCTACTATGGTTAAAGAACTTAAGGTGTATTTGTCACATAATAAATACACGAATGGGAAACACAATACAGAGAGATTTATCTTCACTAGATGGCTAGCTGCAGGAGATACATGTGTTTGCAACAGTAAAGAGTAGCAAAGAATAGGGATGCATCGATCCGATACTCAGGATCGGTATCGGCTCCGATCCGGTCATTTTCTTTGGATAGGGTAATCGGCGAGACGAGACCGATCCAAATCCAATGTTGTGCGTATACTATTCTGTGTTGTTGTTAAGCCCCACGAAAGCCACATAAACACATCATAAAGCACCATAACGTTTTCGTGCATTATATTTAAAGTGTTTTGAAGCTGTTCCATAGTTTAATCTGAGGTACAGGTGAATATTTAAGTCGTTAAATTCAAGTTCACGTAAACTCCTCTCAGCTGCATCTGTCTGTCATCCTCCATTCAGCATTCAAACTGCGCGTTGCGTTCGTTTACTAGTCAAACTCTCTTCAAGAGCGCACAGTCATTGAGGTTTAAAACTGTTAAAAGAAAAGGCTCAATGAACTAACGCACAGATTTAATACACTACTTATCAATATATCTTCCCTCTGTACTTTTCTATGCGGACTCGGTCATTCTACGCATGGGATGCGCATTGCGCCGCTCTATATTGGAGCCTTTCGTTTTATAATACTCAGGCACTCTTTCTTTACTTAAACTGCATATGACAGAAGTGTCAAAAGTTTTCATGCACGTCCTTTAAAATAAAAGTCTCGCATCAGAAAAGCATTTAGAATTAAATTTGTGTTGATGTCATTTCTTTGGCTGTATACAGTCCGCGAGCGACTCAGAACGGTCTTGCAACCCACTTTTGGGCTGCATACCCAGCACTTTTGACCCACCAGTTGAGAAACACTGTAATAGATTGAGTTTAACACACAGAAGAGTGGCGATCAGGTCAACACAGAGAAGTATAGAAATTCTACATTGATAAAAAAAATACCTTGCTGGTATCGGATTGGATCGGTATCAGCCGATCCTCAGAATTTTCGGGATCGGATCGGTTCTGAAAAAATGGTATCTTTGCATCCCTAGCAAAGAATGAGCAATACTGTGAAAAAACAATGTTAATCTAGTGCTGCTTTATACAGGAATGAAGGAACCACAGGGGGATCGAAGGCAATTGTAAATAACTAAACTTCCTCAATAACACATTTAAAATATGTGCATTACAGTTCTCCTAATGTCTGAGAAAAATGGTTGATCATTTAAAAAAAAAAGATAAAAAAAGATTGATCTATAATGTGATTAACTATAGTGAGTACATTTCACACAATGTTTCCAATTGTTTTGGAACCACAATGGTTGAATCAATGTTTTGAACAATAGCTTTGGATGATTGAACATAATTTATGAAATTTCATAATACTCCAAAAAATATTTTGAAGGAACGTTGAAGACAAACACTTCTTGGGTTCTCGTATTAAAACCATCTTAAAGAAACAAGAATGTTGCCCTGTGTACAGTATCCAAACAAGCCTATATGCAAAACATATCCATATGCAACATAAATATGCAAAACAGAATCTAATAGATCCTTAATGAAGAACACGCTTGTAGCAATCAAAGCTTACTGCTCCTAAGATACAATCCCTCACTTAAATGATATTCATCAAATGTGTGTAGATCGTGATTTCAGAGACGGGCAGTGTAGTTTCGATGTGCTAGGGGAAATAAATTGCTAGTTCCTTCGGTTTTGTACAGGTGCAGGGAAACCTGACTGAGAGAAATGAATTGGTATTTTTGGGGATCAGCAGGAGAAAATGACACCAGTTGCTCAGCTGTTCTGCAGTGACCCTGGAAGGGAATTGGGGTGACAAAACTCGGTGGAGCTGGAAACGGCACGGAATCTGGCGGTAGGGGCATGAGTGCATGGCAGTATTGGGCGACCCTTCTTCACGCTTACTGCAAGATACCCAGGGTATCTGCGCATGTGCTAGCTAGTGCTGCACCTCAGAGAAATGAATTGGTCAGCAATGACACCAGAGAGAAGTCGGCACGAGAGATGCAGAAACGGGTCAGAGAAAGGTGAGGCTACCCAGAGAGGTCTGGCTCCCTGGAGAGAAACCATCTGTCTGTAGAATGGTACAAAGCATCTCACCCTCCTCACCTGTGCCACCAACCCCTCCAATTTCTTCCACTCCACGTAATACATACACCAAAACAGTCATTCATTCTTAATCTCCCACATTCATTCAACCACACAACAGCTCCTCAAACACGCCAACAACTTCACAGAACAGGTTTGGTAAAGCCTGCTAAGAGAAGAGGATGTCTGGCCCTTGGGTAATACAGCAGCTGTTGGATTTCATGTCACTGTGCACCTCCGCGCGTCACCTGCCTGATGTGCCTGCTGCATTCCGCAAGGTAATCACACATTTGTTTGCTGCCAAGCGCAGGTGTTTTGTGTCTGTGTGTTTGTTTAGAGGCCTCTGGCTCCTCCCCCTTATCCCTCGCTCTTGAAATCGCAACCGGATGAAAAGTCTACGGGAACATTTCTGAAGCAGTGTCGTCTCCTAAATCCTGAAGCTTGGCACCTGATACTTGGATTCAGCAGACTAATAGGTAAGCCCTCTCTTCATTAGGCTGCAAAGTAAAGCTAATCAGCTGCTACCCAGACTCCATCTCCTTTCTTCCCTCTCTCCATAGCTTTCCTTCTCCTGCTATCTATCTGTACGGCATGAAAAAATGTGGAAAGGAAGAGAGAAAAGGGGGACTAGAGGTACAGAAAACCAGGTGAAAAAATGAGGAAAGAAAGAAAGAGAGAAAACAGTGAATGTCACCTTCCTCAAAGGCCCAGTTAATCCGACACTCCGCACAAATTAAACGGCAGATTGTATTCGTTAAGGAACTAAAAGGGGCTCCTGTCTCTTTGATGTGGGCCAGGCGGCACTGGACGCTGGAATCCACAGCCAGTCTTGGTGTCAGATTGGGATCAAATGTGGTCAGACTCCCATCTAAATTGCAATCTGGGATGGAAAGAGTTCCAGGGAAGGTGACCACACATGAAGAGAAACACAAGGAAATTGGTCAAAAAAAAAAAAACTGAGCCAAAAGCCAAAAGCTTGGTTTCACATGCCTATACGCTTTCTCTCGCATAAGATGATGCAAGCAGATCGTCACTGGCCTTGTACAAGAGTCTCTGGATATCACATTTAAAAACACATGTTTTCACCAAGTTTTGTAAAGTTTTGAGTTTTCGTTTAGGTTTTATAGGCTTTTGGGTATATGTGGCCACGGCCCTTTTGTATTTTTTGATAATTATTGATCTAGAGAGTCCAGAGAATTGTTCTGTAGTGGTTTGACTGAGATTGATCAAAAAACCTAGGACTAGTTCGCAAAAGTAGGTTTTTAACATATTTGTGAATATTTAATGAATGATTTCATTGACAGCATTAGTCCAAGAGGCAAAGTTATTCAGAATTAGGATATCTATCATATGATATGAATATCTAGTGTATGTGTGAATATATGAACATGTTTTAAAATGTTAGGTCATTTTCTATACAAATATTGTGCTTTTGAGGCCTTTTTAACTGTTATAGCGCCACCTATTATCTGATCTCCATGAAACTTTGCATACTTGTTTAGAGACATCTGACACGTTTTCACCAAGTTTCGTAAAGTTTTGACTCTTTGTTTAGGTTTTATAGGCTTTTGGGTATATCTGGCCACGCCCCTTTTCTAAATGACCCCGTTATAGCTAACCAAAGGACAAAATTCAACTGTTTTTCAATAATTATTGATCTAGACAGTCCAGAGAATTGTGCTGCAGTGGTTTGATCGAGATTGAGCGAAAAACCTAGGACTAGTTCGCAATATTAGGTTTTCAACATATTTGTGAATATTTAATGAACGATTTGATTGATAGCAATGGTTCTTGAGGCAAAGTTGTGCATTATGAGGAGATCTATCAAATGATATGCATATTGTGTGGATGTGTGAAACACCACGTGATTACAAAGCCAAAAAATGTCGTCAAAATTATTACAGACCTTTAGGGCCATGAGTCGAACATGCCTACCGAGTTTTGTTTCCGATCGACCTCCGTTAACCTTGTCAAATAGGTGCTTAAACTTGTTTTTTGAGATACGCAAATGTCACTTGTGCCACTTTGGACCAAGTCACTTCATACCAATTTTCAAGCCGATCGGACCAAAATTTGCCTAGTTATAGCTGATTATGTGTTTTTTATGTCTCATAGCGCCCCCAAGTGGCAGAACTGTGCAATGTTTTTTATTTGACCAAAGATTGAGCTCATACACATGTGTTCCGAGTTTGTTGAAGATATCTCATTTCGTTCAGTAGTTATGCTTCAATTAACATTTGGCTAACGTTGCATAGACGCTAATTGGCATACTGTTTCACGCGAAAATCAGTGTCCAGTGAATATTTCTGCAGTGGTTTGTTTCCGATCGGGTGAAAACTTAGAAAAAGTAACCTTACAAACCTTGCAAAAGTAGGTTGCGGACATGACTCAATTTTGCGAACAAACCGTGCGTTTTAGAGAAAATCTAGATCGGTAGACTTTTGTTCAGGCTGACCCATGGATCGCAACAATGTAAAGTTTTTGAGTGACAAACGGTGTACGAGCAACGACCAAAAATTTCTGAATTTTCTGTGTAGCGCCCCTGTTTGGCCGATTGGGGCAAGCCTTTGGATCCGAGTAGTGAGCAATACTACTATGATCTGACCAAGTTTCAGCTTTCTAGGACTTACGGTTTGGGCTGCACGATCAGTTTTACCGGAGAAAAATTATAATAAAAAAAATCCTTACAATTACAATGCACTACATGCTTGAACCCCTAATTATTCAAATGTGCACTTGAATAGTATATAATATAGCTTAGATTATATAAATGTGTTTAAACCAAAATAAAATAAAATAAATACAGTTATAAAACATCTACTGAACACCTATCAATTCATTCAATTAAAATCAGTCATACTCATATTTGTTGACTACTGTTTGTTTTTTTTTCTCAAAATAATCAAATAAAACAAAAGGTAATGATGGCTAGATCAAGTCACATCAAACACTATTCTATTCTAAAGATATTCATGCAACACTAGCATTCAATGCTATTCAGTGCTACAAAGATTGAGGATGAAGTTTGTAAAGTCTAAGTAGAGCCCACTGGGAGCAAAGTTCAGTATAATCCACAGGGTTGTGGATGGAGGCTTAATTAGGTAATAACAATAGGACTATCTTTAGAGATACTGAAGTGAACTAAGAGGCAAAATAAAAGGATAACCGCATGATTAGTCTTCACAGATGAAAAAACATATCCGTTTGCTCCATGGGTTGACCAATGCCAGCACCAAGCACAGTGGGAATATCAATCTGGGGCAATTAACATGACCTGCAACTGGCAGGAGGTCAGCTGCAAAAAGAAAAGCATCCCTTTTGAACACAACCCTAAACAATGATTGTGTGGCAGGGTGCAGCCACAATGCACTGGGGGGGGGGGGGGGGGTTAATTGCTGATCGCTGGACAGGCTAGAGAAGGTGCCAGGAGGCAGATTCTGGGTAGCATGCAGGAGAACATTGGACCAGGAGTAATGAGCTCTGACATGAGGCGACGCTGGCAACGGGCCAGCAGACCGAACCCTGCCACAGGGGGAGAACGTCTCCCTATGGGTATGCGGCAAGACTAGAGGAAGCTGGAATTCAGAGTCAAGGGCAAACAGGCATTTTAGAAATGGGGAGGCATGCTGTTTTATCACAAAGTTAGACGTCAGAGAAAAGGAGACTACTAGAGACTGCTTAAAATACAATGACCTTTCTTAACATTAATGTTCAGATGCATAAAGATTAGATACAGTATTTTAATATATAGATGCAAACCTATATATACAGAATTGAACAATGTTCACAATTGAACATTGAAAACAATGTTTTATGTCTCATAAATGGACAAAAAATATACTAAATTCTGCTCCACAAGAAAAGCTGGCATCCAGATTCCTTACAATTATTGCTCAATGATGTATGTTGAGGAAAATTATGTTTAAACATTAATGTCAAATATTCTTAAGGTTAGCCCAGTGTAGATTAAATCAACTACTTTCAAATGTGGACAGTCAAATGTGATATAAAATAAAAACTAATAAAGTAAAAAATGTATTAAAAAACATCTTTCCTTTTCATTCTGATTTAAAGGCTCATTTTGTTGGGCATTTTAAAAGCTAGATCAAAACAAGCACATGCATTGCATAAAATAACCTCAAAACTGTGGCTTTTAAAAAAACTGAATTTTAACTTCATCCCACTCTATCTACTTTTACAAAGTTGTGGTAACTTAGTCATTAAGTGGGAGGCTGAAAGAAGGCGACGCAGATCCTTTTTTAATTGTATTTTTTATGTTTTATTAATGCAAACGACTAATAAATGTTGGCCAAAGGATAGAAACAAAAAGTGACTATACAGCGGTACATAATTTGAACATTATCTAATTTGTGGAGGTGGGAAGACAACAACTAAATTATGATAATGATGAATCACAAATGTATCATTGTTATGTGCGTGAGTCCAAACATCAAAATATATATTTCTTTCTTCAGAAAATGTTTTCCCCCACAAGATGACAGAAGATCAATGTTTATGTAACTACATAGACTTTCATTATAAAAAAAAACAAAAAAAAAACAAGAAGACCATGAAAGAAACAAGCAATTCTCTGGTTTCTAAAAAGGCTACTCCCAAGCCAAACCCCTTCATCACAACGTCTCTGTCTGAGTTATCAATCTCCTCTCCGAGTCCGAGTGCTGAAACAGGTCTGTGTGAGCCTTGGCTCCAGATTGGGTTCTTCAGGTTCTTTGGTAAGGAACCCCTCCCTGGCTGAGCAGGGTTTCATAATACGATTGATGACTCACACGCCAAGTCATGGTAACTCAAAAAATATTGTGACGGACTTCAGATCCCTTCTGAATCCCATTAAGCCCAAGCAGTCCCAAAAAATATTCTGATTCAACATTTCCTGAGGGCTAGAGCGAGGCCTCCACCCCGAAGCTTTCACACACTCACTGACACGCCTAGCCTAATGAATTAACCACCGAACGTACCACGCCCGGGCCTCTTCTCCTGCCAACCGTTTTCCAGAACCATCCAGGGAGGACGTACCCCCTTCCCCCTTCCCGCCCCCTTTCCTTTTCTTTTTTGGGCCAACGCGTTACATCAGTGATGCCTTTTGGATGGGAGATGCACAGGAAGGAACAATTCCCAGCAAGGGCCTCTTGTTACTCAGAGCTCGACTTAAAACGTAGGCAGACAAGGAGGCTAGCGAGCGGAAATTGTGTCAGAGAGAATTGCGGGAGAGCCACTCCTTCTCGCTGTCAGCCAACTTGGGAGATCAAAGAGGAACGTGGAGCTTTAATGTACACATAAATATTCAGAACACATTGCCAAGCTGTTGAATCCACACCATCGCACGACCTTGGGTTTGGAGAAAAACATTTAACCGCAGACCAATTCTGCTCCAAATGCCAGACAGTAAAAAAATGTATTACATAAAAAAAGCCTTTTGTAGAACTCTTGTTTTAACTAGCTGTGCATCTTTAAGCAGTCTCCGCATGTCATTTTTCACTTGCTCATCTTTAACAACTTGCATGAAGAAATATGGATCGCTACTCATATCATAGTGACACTAAAGACACTGGCACAATTGATAACCCTGTGGTGTCGCCCTCTGCCTGCTAACTTTTTGAAGAGAGAACTCCCTCAGCCGCCCTCACTGCGCCGCATGACGCTCCGTTCAATATTTCTCTCTATCATACAGCTCAGTTACCGCTCATGCTCACCGGAAAAGCTAAGTCCTCTCAAATAACGCGCCGACAAGAAATGTCTATGTAACGTTAGTATACTTGTACTTGTTCCTGTTTGCAGTAGCGCTGCTGTGCTGTGACATGCTGTGGTACAGCTGATCTCCTTCACTGATCTGCTGCCCGCTATGCTCTGCTCACATGCGCTGATAATACAGCTTATGAGACGCGCGTTTTCCTTTTGCACACACACACACTGAATCGCGCATGTGACATCTCAATGTGAACATAAACACACGAACAACATCTCCAGAACTGCTCTGAGAGTCACGTCATGAGCGTTTCACCGTTTCATTTGAGTAAAGCTATCCTCATATCATATACACACAGAAATGTAAAGACATTCACGGCAACCCGTCAAAATAAAAGTCTGTTTTTTTTATCAAATCAAATCCAATCACTTTTATTGTCACATCACCACAGCACATGTGCCTTGGTGAGTGAAGTTGGTTATGAAGTGGGTTATGAAACCCTGCTCCGGACATTGCAGCAGAAATATTTGTTCAGCAGAATGTACAAACTACTACTACTACTACTAAAATTATGAAAACTTTATTTTTTAAGGAATGACCACACAACATTTCCAACATGTTTTAATTTTAATAATAAATTCCCTTTGTTTGCCAAAAATTTTTTAATTTTCAATAATTTAAAGATAAATGAAATTGTTAATATTTAATGCCTTCGTTTGATAACCAGATACACAACACAGCATTTCTGAGGAAAAATAAATAATTTCATGAGGCTATTTTAAAAATAAATAACAAAACATTTGGAGAGAGAAAATAAAAAAAATAACTTTATAATCGTCATTTTCTTCAATTATATAATTATTATAACACCTAAAATACATTGCAAGTAAAAAGTGTTTGTTTCGGGCAGTTGAAGGGTACATTGTGTGCACATGATCAGGATGATACCACCTCCGCCTCAGAGAAAGAAAAAACCCTGTTTGTAGGACATACATAATTTTGATAATTAGTCAAAAACAACAACAACAGTTATGTCTGATTCTATTGCATAGAACTCAATAAAAATAATACATTTATATTTAATATTAATAAATTATCTGTCCAATTTTCTTTCAATAAAAGTGTGGTTATTTTATTGGCTTGAGTCTTTTGCTGGGTGCTACTGTGTAAAACTACTCTTGTTTATTTTATTTATTATATTATTTATTTATGTAAGTTTTTGTGCACACAAAAAAATATTTTTTTCCTAGATTTTTGATTACTTGTTGTGTATTTATTATTTAATGTATAAATATTTTTGTATTTAAATTCTACAAGTGCACTGATTGGAGAGGCTTGTTTTGTTTAATAAATGTTTAATTTAAGCAATTTTATGTATCACTTTACTTCTTATTACTTGACTTACATTTTATGAGATGAAGAAAAAAAAAGAAGAAAGCAAATTGGCCAAACATATCGGCCAAAAAAATCGGCATCATATATCGGCCATCGGCTGCCCTAATTTCTAAATATCGGCATCGGCCTGAGAAAAACCCATATTGGTCGACCTCTACTAAAGACATTATACATGCTGAATTTAATACACTCATAACACATGCTTCTGTGTAGCCGAAGCCACTGTGTCAGATTCACCATGCTATCTGATTGACGTGAGACTGTGGCATATGGGAAGCCAGGTGGCACAAACACAAATACATTGTTACAGATATAAGAGAGCCATTACTTACAGGTCACATGTTACGTTTACTGTAACCAACACGCATTTCATGATGCATTTTCATATTCTGACACTGATGCAGATGGAAATTGACAGGAATTTTAAACCAGATTTGCATTCTCTGAAGGAAATATTGATGCTTGCAAGGCTGCAGAAAGAATATTTAAAAATGTAGAATCCTTTGTGAGTTAAATGTCACAGAGCTGCTCTGACAGTGTCATGATACCTAGCATTTGACAAAAATTGTTAAATGTGTAAGGGCAATAAAAATTCTGCATGCAAACAGATTACTTGCAATAGAAGTAACTAAACAAATATTATGATTATGTCACTGAATACTGAAATTTCAAAGTAAATCAAAAGGGGATTTTTTTAACTTTAAGGTTGAAGTATAAATTTAAAAAGAATATTAATAAATGAAGACAAAAAGCTTCAAAAATCGAATTTAAAAAGAACACAACAGATGTGAGATATTGCAAAGATCTTGAAGAAAGAATCTTGAAAATTCCATGTAAATCAATTAGATTTGATAAAGTCTTCACAATCAGACTAAAATAATTTCAAAATGGATCACAAAAAACAAACAAAAAGAAAACACATTTAAGACAAACCCCTAACCAGATTTTTTGAGTGGTATCAATATAGCGGTGAAAAGAAAGAAGTAACAAGATCTCTTATGTGAGTATTTAACTGAAATAATCCACCAGGCCAGGTTAGGCAGAGCACTGCTTCCTCAAAAGGCCGGCATAGGTCATAATTTCCATCATTGAGGTGTGCAGTGCAATCTGAATTCTGAGGGTAAAGGGCACAACGCCAGCTGACATTCATTAATCATGAATCCAGGATCATGGGTAGAGGCCTTGTTACCTTGTTTGTTTAAACGCTCTTGTACTACCCATTATATCTTTGAATTGGATTTGAGAGTTTAGTCCACGACCCAAAGTTCTGAAAATGTATATGTTCCAGTTTTTGTTTCGTTTGTCTCTCAGCGTTGAGGACCACAATGGCTCTGTTATTGTGTCTGCAGCTCTCTGGGTAACGACCTTAATTAGTTTGGCCAGGTTTTTAAGCTGCAAAGGGTCTCTGCACATACTGATTTCATTAAAAACCCAAGTAAGGATAATCACACACACACACACACACACACACACACATTCACAAATGTATTTGGTGTTTTCATTTTGTATATTCTTTCTACATATATTTTAGACCTGAGGTACAGAACTTGGAAAGATGGTTAAAAAAATGTACTTATGAATAATACTATAACAGGGATGATAAATCACAATGTTAATTAAGTATTATTAATATAAGACTAATATTGACTTTATTTATCCCACAGAGGACACTTATACTAATGAGGGGAATAAACTAAATTATTATTGTAATCAACTGTCATCCATACTTATTCATTTTAATAATCTTTATTCATTTGATTTTACATATGGCCTGAGAAAATAAATGTCTATTATTTTGGTTTGTGAGATCGAGATGTTACACATAAACATTTAGGAGGACAGAAACTTGTTGTCAACACTGCCCAGACTTTCATTAATAAAATAGCTTAGAAACTGGATCACTACATTATATTAATCAGCAAAGAGGGGGTAAAATGACTGTTTAAATAACTCAACTCAAATCTTCATTGTTTGTAGTGATGCAGTGGTCGCAGGTGGTCCTTGCCTTCACGTTGCGCATTAAAATTGTTTATTTCACAACGAGAACAAGTTGGCTAGCCGTGCATTATCCCTTATGTATACTCTTTAACAGCAATTTGTATGGCAATATTTAAATGACGCCCTGGTCATTCTTGGTGTTCCCAAAATGGTCCCATACTATCGACTTCAGACATTCTCTGGTGGAAATAAAGGTTTGGTTCCTCTGTCATAGTTATTCTAATGTGTAATAGCATCCGTGTCTCTGATAAGCACAATATTTTAAGCTGGTGCACCGCTATTGTAACTTTGTTTTTGTTTTGCGCAAGCTGCAACAGCTCCGTTCCGTGCAACAGAAACACTCTCTGTAGCGGAGCCTTTACGATTAATTAACCGTGATGTTTAAAAGAGTGATTAATAGTAAAACCAGTTCATCGCTGCATCCCTGGTCACCAGAGATGTTTAATCCACAATCATTCTGAGCATTCCTGTATGCTGGCGTTCACATCAATTCACAAGTCATTCTTTTAGGTTAGGCTATTTTCATTCAAGTCAATATAAAAGCAATTACGCGATGTCTAGCATCTTTTTACGTTACGGAGCATAGCAAATAATTTGGCTGCAAAACGGTATCCATTCACATGTTTAACTTTTAGTCTACTTGTTACTGAGAAAAAAACAATTAATACAGTCACATTTCTATATGCAATAGCCTATATGAGATAGCCCGCGATCACTAGATTTTATACAGGTGTTACTGTAACGATTTTGTAAATGGTGATCAGCAACCAAATATTGATAATGTGGAAGTTACTGTTGTTTGCCTTGGTGTGACTTCTCACATGTTGCAGACAATGAAAAGGCAGAGTAAAGCAACTTCAAAATAGGGGTAAAAATCAAGTTTGAGCTCACAATTTTTAATGTAGATAATTTTCATTGCTAAAACATCTAATTGCCAAATTTCCAGTGTCCTACCTATAATTAATTTGGCTGGACAAATAAAAACTTTAAAGTCATTTTTCTGTTTCACACTCTAGCCAGTTAAGGTCTTTTGCCTTTGTAGGGCAGAACTGTATCATAGATGTTGTTTATTTTGCTCAAATCTTGTTATAAAGGTTTATTTGTCAGGCTAGACCAGCCAGTGTGCATGTGCAATCTTAGGAGCAGGCCTCAGAATGCTTGATGTGTCTATAGCAACCGGGACTTCTAACGGCAGCTGCAGTGACATGCTGACTTTACCGATTAGGGATTGGCTCTTTTGCTCAGAAGGCGGGGCTTCGCTCGATAGAGCGGCCATACTGAGCGTTACTTTTTCCCAATTCAAAACTATATGAGTGACACGTCCTGGGTATTCTATAGTCTTTGGTGTTATGTAGTCAATACATCTCACATTCGTTGATCATGTACGTATATTCATTAAGTTATCTGTACAATTTCTTAATCTGCAATTAAAAAATAATATATGTACACAAAAGTTTGCTAAAATACAAAAAAATTATATTAAAAAGATATATGTATATTTTACACTATTTTATTATAATAAAATATGAATATATAATAAAATAATTTAAGTATAAAAAACAATAAACAAAGACAAAACAACTAGGTTGGTGTTTAATAATAATATTAAATAGTTCATATTTAAATAAAATATTCCATAAAAATGTATAATAACAACATCACCATCATAAATTATTTATATTATTATTATTATTCATTATATAATATTATTATATTTTTATAAAAATGTTATATTTAATTAATTATTTTTCAAATATTTAATTTAAAAATATATTAACGGATGTAATTTGTTTGCTAGTTTGTGTAGTGAGGCCAGTGAAAATATTAGCAGAGCAAGTAAAAAATCTGACTGTGCCAGCAGAAAAGAAATCCTTATTGTTCAGCTCGGTCACGTGGCTAAATACCTGGAAGATAAAAAAAAAAACAGAAGTCCAGAAAGAGTGGACAGACATAGACCATCACTTACCCGTAAGAGAGACTGCGACTCTTCCTTGGCACCCTTGCCCTCGGCAGAAGTTGGGTACTGCTGCTCGGCTTTCTCTGCACTGCTCGTCGGTGTCCCTGGCAGGTAGGTTTTAGCATCTGCTCTGAGGCTGAAGATCAGTCCAGATGAGTCTCTAAGCATGGTCGCCCCCTTCTGCTGCTTCTGGTCTTTTACCCCAGCTGCCACAGCATTCAGCAGACCCAGTGTGGCCTGGGGGAACGGGGATGGGCTTCCTCTAAGGATCTCCCCTGCACGTTCTTTGGGCACCCACACCAGGCTCTGCACGTGTTGCTCCCCACCTCGGACTCCACCCAGCGCTTCAACCCAGCCTTTTTCCTTCTCATCCTGGGCCTCACTCTTCACGCCCTCTGAGCCGGGAAGCGGCTCGGCTCTGCTAGCCTCTGGAGGCACCAAGCTATAGAGTTTCAGATCACCTTTGCTCTCCTCTTTGATGCGGAGGGTTGAAGGGGCAGAGCAGCCGTTGGCAGGAGCAGAGGCTGGATCCGCAGAGTCCTGGCAGTGGGCGGAGTTGAAGTGGTCCAGCAGTGCCGTGGTGTCCGTGGCAGTGAAACTACAATGCCGACAACGACAGCAGCCGTGAACTCTCCTGCAAAGAGGATAAGAGACAGTCTCAGCAATCATGATTTTAATCATTCTTCATGGATCAAACAGTCTTTTCGTATACTACCATGCTATTTTGCACCTAGAGAGCCATCTGAGAGACAAAAGACTAATCCACATCCTGAGTATGTGCACTTTCTCCTTATCAGACGTCTCTGCCCCCCTGAGCATGGTCTGAATCTCTGTAATGTTGTGTAATTACAGTTTAGTCAGCTATTTTCATCTGCATAATGGCTCTTTGTTCTGTTCCAAATAAAGGAAACAAAGAGCTGCTCCAAACTCTCCGCAAAGGAAAGCTAAATGAACAGTCTGCTAACATTTAGGTAAATTAATGTGACATTCTCTCCAGAAAAAAACAATGATTTTCTATAAGCTTGTACTTCCTGTTTGAAATCGACCACTGTCAAAGAAGTACGGGTGAGTGTACCCCACCCAAAAAACAATGTTTATTTTACATGCATCAGCAGACGTGCTTGAACAATGGCCATTCATTGATCGGTTTGGCTGTAAGTGCTAACTGTACCGCAATGGAGTATTTACACAGATTGAGAGGTTTCGAAAGCAAAAAAGTCCTTAGTGTTGAATGTTCAAGGGCAAATTAAGTGATTAATATATTTTGCCAAGATCATCTGTAAGTTAAATAATAACTATAGTAAAAAACAAACACGTTAGCATGCTCAAAAAGTATCAGGAATTCAAATTTTGTTGTATAGTTTTACAACGGTTCCTCAAACCTAAGCAGCGTTTCAAGAGTGCTGTTATCTATTGATTCCAACAGAAAAATGATATTACACTGGAAACTGGAAATGGAAAAAAAAGTAGTGGTTATGCACTGCTTGATGCTTTGGCATCATTTAGAATTATTTTTGGGGGGGAAATCCCAAAAATATTTATAAAATACTGGCCAAATTTCGTCTGATATTTGAGTTACTTTGTATTAACTTCTTGTTTATAGAATTGCTGTATAAAAGCACATTATGCTCCTGTAATATTCCTTAAATATAAAAATACGACTCGCCCAATAAAATAAAATACAAATGACACAGTGTTGAAACTCAAGAGTATTCTGTGCACCGACAGTTCAAAAGTTGGTGGAAAGTTTTTTTTTTTTTTTTTTTAATAAATTTAATTTTTCAGCAGGTATACCTTTGCTTTGATTCATCAAAAGCAGCAAAGACAGTGAGGGTAAAGACATTTATAATGTCACAAAATATTTATATTTCATATAGATGCTGTTCTTTTAAACTTTCTATACATCATAGGATCCTGACAAAAAAAAATGTAACACGGTTCTCTCAAAATAGTAAGCAAAACAACGAGTTACACATAAAATAGGATATATAAAACTGAAAATTCAAATTTTCACAAATGTAGAATTCTACAAAAGTGGCTAAATGCAATAACTGTGGAACTGTTATTAAACTAAAATAACTGTCTAGCTGTTTTGCTCTCTCTCTTCTTTAACTTTTCATCCATCCTGGTTCGACACAAAGTATCTTCTTTGGGAAACGAAAACTGTGTCTGGTGTTATAAATGCCCACTAGAGCCCTATCCTTCAAGCTGAATCTCAGTGTAAGATTTTCCTTATTGTGAAAAAGACAGGGGAACCACAGATCTAAGATCTGTTACCCAGTAAACAGCCTCTCACGATCTGACACTGTATCGAACCAGGATGGATAAAAAAGCAGGAGAAGAAGAAAGAGAGCCAAACAGCTAGATGCCCCTCTAGGCACCAAACAAGGGACAGAGTGGAAAAGTGCTTTTCATCATTGCTGCTAGCTGACTTTCCCAGCATGCAGTTCTGTAATTTGTTCCTCATAGGTACACGAAGGCAGGGGCAGATCAAACATTGTTTCATTCCAGCGACCGGTGAGGTGTGAGAAAGCGTACGATCCATTGCATGTACCCCTGATTACAGACAACAAAATCTTAGAAAAAAAAAACACCCCAAAAAAACATTAGGTACTCACATACAATTATTACTTTGTAAAATCCCAAAAATAACACAACTGCACATTTCTTTTGCTATATTTAGGTCAAATTAATTTAAAGAAAAACATCTGCACACATCTAGACATAATTTAACATCTGATGACTATATAAACTTCTGTGAAGTTGTTTTATGAGGACCAGTTACCGTAAGCGACAGACACACAGATACATTCAGTTATCAGTAATCAGTCCCAGACACAACTAGCTCTCCCCCCATCACCACCAACCAAGACTCAACTGTTTTTCAACAAAGCACAGGCAGCTTCCAAAACAAATCGTATTCTTTGGTCACTGACACGGAGCATAAATGCGTTTGTCAAACCCTGCAACCCAGAACTGATTGTTTTCTGGCATGACTTCTGTTAACAGTGAAGTTTTTAAATAGTAAAGTTGATGTGAAACTTTATTCTTCTAACATGCATTGCCTTCATTAACTTAATCGCACACGTTTATATCTTGCATTGACAGTACCATTATTTACAGATTTTTTTTATAAATTACATATTTATTGTATTTTGCGATCAATTATGCAACGTACCTATCTATCTATCTATCTATCTATCTATCTATGCAGTAAATGCTTTAATGGTACAACTTCATTAGATCACAACAACATATACAGCTGGGGTGCCCAACCCTGCTCCTGGCATTCGACTGTCCTGCAAAGTTCAGCTCCAACTCTAATCAAACACACCTGAAGCAACTAATTAAGGTCTTCAGGATCGCTTGATAATCAAAGACAGGAGCAGGGTTGGGCACCCCTGATATACAGTATATGTGCCAGTAACATTTGTGACAAATAAATGCTAATCTTATGAACCTTCTATTCAAAGAATCCAGATTTTTTTTTTATCATGGTTACCACAAAAATTAAGCAGTTTTCAAAATTATTAATTTGATAAGAAATGTTTCTTCCAAAATCAGCATAGTAGAAATAGTTCTGAATGTGACAAATACTTTTAAAAATTAGATGCTAAAAATTCAACTTTTGCCATATTAATAATATAATAATAAATGTAGAAATAGGGAAACATTTTTTACTAATATCTGTTTTGTTTGTAAGTCTGCTTAATGATTAAATTAAAATATTTCTACTTAATATTAATGTTAAGATACAAAAAAAGAAACAAGTTTTTGTTAACTAAATATCTGTTAAGATTGTTTGTAAGTCTGCTTAAAACTAATTATCTTGCTTTAACCACAGATTTTGAAGCTGTAAATACAATTCTCATTGATTCATTGTGGGAAAATTCAGTTTTAAAAATTTCAATTATGTCACACGGGTATTTATGAACGTTTTTATTTTTCAAATTAAAACAATTATTTATAATTTAAGGGCCCTTTTCGTTTTAATTTTTAATTCCGTTTTTTTCCCTTTTTATTTTTTTTAATTCAATGATCATTATGTCACACGGGTAATGACTTTTATACAATTTAAATCATTAACTTTAACACTTTTTAAAAAATTACATGTTTAGGACCGTATTAAATGTTTAATTTTTTTCTCACCTTATGTTTTATTTTTACCAAATTTAATTATTTGAATGCATACAAAAAATATTTATTCTTACAGTAGCCTTATGAAATGTTTTTTTCCCCCTCAGATATTTTGTGTTGTGTATATACATTTAACTGGTTATCAGATTTGTTAAAAACAAATTTATTTAATTTATATTTTAATTAATGAAAATTAAACATTTACATTTTTGGCAAATAAAGGGGATTAAAACAAAAATATTTTGTGATTATTTCTTTAAAAAATTAAGTTTTATTATTTTGCAACAGTAGTAGTAAGTAGTAGTTGTAGTAGTACGTACATTCTACTAAATAATAGTAATATAGCCTATTTCTGGCACAATGTCTTTAATAAGTTAGACCGAACTTTTATTTTGACGGGTTGCCGTGAATACCTTTAAAGTTCTGTGTGTATATGATATGACGCTAGTTTTACTCAAATGCAATGGTAAAAATGCTCGTAAAGTGACTCTCAGAACAGTTCTGGAGATATTGTTCTTATATTTATGTCCTCGTTGAGACAGCAGACGAGCGCCACGCACGCTTTTTTAACGAGTCTGCTCCATTCATACAGAGACGCGCAGAACAGGCAGGATTCATATTTAAATCGACTTTTGCGGAGTAATATTTACAAATACTAGTCCATATCCCGATTTGATTTAAGTGTAATGACCTACTTTTGATTAATTCATCCAAACTTTGACACATTCCGTGACATTCCGCGTTAAACAGTAAATTCTGTTTTTATGACTGGATTCCGCGATTCCGTCCGCGTTTTCTGCATCACGGAAATCATAGGGCCCTACACAGGGAGGTGTGATAATAGTTCTGACAGCTTGTAACCATAACTAATGAGCAACATTATTAATACAATGGATCATTCAAAAAGGCAACCATCTGCGGAATCATTTGTTGTTAAAACAAACAATTTTTTTTTTTACAATCATAAAGGAAAGTGACAGAGCCTATAACCCAACTCATGGAGACGGTGACAACTTCATGGCGATGGTGAGAAGACTTCAAATGATTTAAATCAGCCTAGACATAGCCTTTTCTTGCTCACTTTTTCCCGTATTCCCAACCCTAAAAAGCAGGCTACTTCATTTGACTGGGTCACAAGAAACAGTAGCAAGGAATTAGTCTTTCACCCCTCTCGGACTGAAGCAGAGCAGTAATCACTGTATAAGGGGTCAGCATTCACCTGCACGGCCAGCAAAAATCCTGTAATCATTCAAAACTGTATGAGCATAAGTACACTATAATTTCCTCAATGCTTTCAATTTAATTGCAAACACAGGTTATAGATTAACGTTTTTTTCCAGTTTCATTTTGCAAAGCATCAAAACAACATCATCGATTTAATGGGGAAATATTTGAAAACATGAAAAAATGGATGAGAATCTATATCGATGTCAATAACGATACTGAGTGGCAGTAATTTGCGCTTGTGAAAATGAAGCCCTTTAGCTATGCACCGGCACACCCACTCAATACTACCATTTTACAGGACACGGAGCAGAGCAGAAGCGTTAGCAACACCATCCCCATGACATTACACAGGAAATGGAAAAATAGGTACAATTCGGCCAGCCGCTTACCAGACCGAGTGACAGAAAAACTGGCTCAGGGGGGTTAAAGTGTGAGCTCATCGGCTCATTCGGTCTAAAAAGGAAACAAGGAGCCCTCATTACAAAAAAATAAATAATTAAATTAAAATTAAAATAGATAAACATGTGAAGACTCATTCAGAGAACTGTTGCTCCTTAGAAATAAACAAAGGCACTTGCACATTAAAATCCAAGCAGCTAATCTATTGATTTCAATGTGGATTATGACTGCATTTCTGTAAGATTTCAAATGTATCAGTCTCCTTCCACACTCAAAATATATACTTTTTGGTTTCAGTCTAATTTTGTTTATAGTTTTGTCTAGTTTCACAGATGGCACGATTTGTCTGTTTCAAAATGTATGTCATGTAAACAAGCTGCAACATAGTTTTACTATGACTGGTTTAATTCATCACCTATGAACATAATAACCTAAACAGCATACCAAGTTTAATTACCCAAATTTAAATGAAAAGTTTCATTTCAGTTTTCGGCAAAAATTCACTTCAGCAGATCAATATATCAGATGGCTAATTTTGTAAAGGTGAAGTGTGCAACTTTGTCACCACTTGCAGAGTCAATCAATAAAAATGTAAGTTTGGGGTGGGACTATTTATCCAAGCAATGCATCTAAAGATGTGCCGACATTACACGCTTCACCTTTCTAAGTGACTCCCACAATGAGTTAACAAACTCTGAAACCAGCATGTCCAAAATCCAATTTTCCAAAATCCAAAATGTATTTCAAATGTATGAAATACATTTCAGCTTATGCATGTAAAAAGGTCTCCCTTTCCCGAACTGCAGGGCAGCGTGATATATTGAGTGTGCACTGGATCGGGTGGGCACGAGGTGTGGGAGGCTACGGCATCAATATCAGGTTCACGTTCGTGGTGGGTGGGTTGCTGTTTGGAGACTAGAGGGCAGGATTCTGCTCATAAATCTACACTATAGCGAGGTATTCAGGAGAGACGCATACACATACTGGAAATATTATGTATCAGTGATTCCTCAGACCACACAATCGTTCACACGCACACACAGAGGTCACCGAACGATACCACACAATGAAACTGGATACCATGACACAGATGTTCATACTATAACATAGAAGACACAATGCTGAAAACATGCATGCAGTAGCCCACACATTACAAATCTAGTGTACTTCAAGTGTACACAATATTATCATGCTGCCCGTAAGCCTGGTGAGAAAAAAAATATAAGAGGGAAAAGTAGTTCCCTCTTATATTAAGTTAACACACACACACACACACACACTGTATGGTCTGAGCTGAGAAGCAGGAGCTCTCCAGAGAGGCTATACAGGTCTGATTTCGGCTCCCTCCTCGCCGGGTTCCAGGCTGCGGGCTCTGAATACAAACAGCGCCTTATTCAGAAAGGCCGCACGCACAGGCTGAAAACACTCTGCTCTACGTCCACCTGAAACAACCAGCCCCAGGCAGCTGGATCATGATGGACGTCACTCACGGCTCAAATGCACAAAAACCTTCACACATGTTCCCTAGGGGACAGGTGGGCGTATGAGGCCTGAAAATTCAGTGTTTCCTGACAAGAGCGCCAACTTGACAAATTATTTCTTCGCCAAGATATTTGACAAGTCAGATTAGATGCTTGATCGTTTAACAACATGTGAATCTGTGCAATTACTGAAAAAGTTTAAATAGCTGTGTCTGTCGTGCAGTTATGTGTGATGTCTTTGTACTATGACAATGTATGCGTGTTATTTTATGCATGTAGACTGAATTATGAATGGGTTGGGCATTGATTCTTATTTAAAACAGGTTTCCTTAAAATAATTATAAAATATTTAAACAAATTGATTTACATTACATTCGGTTCCACTGACTTCTAGAATACCTGCATTCTTTAACAGATGTGGATGGAAAAAATTATCAAATATACTTAAAAAGGATGTATACATGCATGTGTGTGTCTGTTTCACTTTTGCAATAAAAAGTTATTTATTTCCTAAGATATGACACTAACTAAATCACAAGGTTGGTTAGAAAAATACTTTTTTTACTATTGATTTATAATGTTTTTACTGAAATAATCTGATCATTTGCAACAGGTTGCTCAGAGTAATGGATGCAATAAGAATTTCTGATCATTGTTCATAAAATAGAATCATTAAATTAAATCTAGCATGGCAGCATTTTAATGTCAATAAAACAAAATATAATAAAACAAAATTGAGAAACCAGTCAAAATGTTATGAGAATATGTAAGAAATAATTTTATTGCAAAGAAAAATTTCAAATTAGAGGGGTTTGTTTCCTTTTTTATGACAGTAAAACACTATCATAAGTAAGGAACCATAATCAATGGAATTGGCACCAGATTTAATTAATACTTATTAAATTAAACTGAAAAAATATATATTTAAAGATTTGTCAGTGAATTTGATTAAGTATAAAATACTTTTAAATACACATTAATGCTAAATATATTGTACATGCAAGATGCTGCTGATTTGTATTCAAATGTTGTTATTGGGTTCATTTTTCCATGTAAACATCAGTAGTAAAATTGCTCAGAAGAGGTTCTTGCACATAATATGGCACAATATACTATAATGTCAAACATATGTGGCATTGAGGTGGTTTGGTGTATTTACACAACACTTATATTAGATTTAGCAAAGTGCCTTTCTGTTCTCTTTCTACTGTGCCAAACTCAAGCGGACATATGGATTTCAGTGGTGCAGTAAACTCATTTTTATCAATAAATTCAAACCAGCACATGTAGACATGCCTGTAAACTCTGGCAGAAAATGGAGAGTAATTGAGATCTTATGTGAAGGTAAAGCAGAGCCATACTCATCCACGCCGTACATAGTACACAGCTGGTGAGAGAAAGAATATGGAAAGGTATAATAGTGTCCCACATGTACACACTTACATATGCACGAGCACACACACAGATGCAAACAAACACTAAAGTGCACACATTTACATGTGCACCTGGCCTCAAGACAAGCTAAATCAAAACCAATGAGGGACTGCTGTAGGAAAAGTTACTCCCTGATGTTTAGCATTTTCAGTTTATTCAGCTGTGTCTCTCGACTTCAAGTAAAGTGCAAAAAAAAGGAAAACCTGTTACCTATCAGTATGAAAGCAAAACCGCCAACACAGAAACAAATGTGTAACGCAAGCTTGCTGGCTATAATAAACAGCTGCTTTCACTGTCCAGTGCTATGCCTTTTGCTAAAATAATTAAATATTAAAATATAAATATATATAATAGCAATTTTATTTTAGTGTCATTGAGATACTATTATACTTTTAATTAACATTTTGAATCAGGTTTTATTTTTATATTTTCCATTTTCATTTGAAAGTTTTTATAAAAAATGTTGTTATTGTTAGTAGTTTATGTTTCTATGTAGTTTTTATTACTTTTTATTTTAAACTAAAGCAAATAAAAAAAAAAGATAAATTAGCTGAAATAAGTAAGTAAACAAATACTGGACCTTTATAATATTTATTTTATTATAATATTTAATAAAATTTACACAAATAAAAATAAATTGGATTGTACAAGTTTGAAAGCAAAGCTACCAAAGAAAAACGTTTTTAACAGTTCACTCTGTTTAATGGTCATTTGCTACAATATATTAAATAAATTAAGCTAAAATATCAAAATATTAAATAATTGAATGCTAAACAAAATATTTTAAAAGGTCCAATATTATGTTTAAGTTAAAGTGATGCACGAATCCAATGCAAAATAATAACTTACTTTTGTCTTTTTTTATAAATACACACCCCACCCTTAAGATCCTCTAGATATGGTCCGGGTCCCTCCATATATCGAAGTCTACCTCTCTTCAACAAGCCACATACTTTGAGGTATCATTCATGTTTGTAGCACAAACGATGCAGGATGTGTCACATATTACATATAGTTTTAAAAATGTAAGCAATAAATCCAGTAATGATGCTCAAAAATAGGTGAATTGTTATGCGATTTTACCTGTAGTGACGAAAGATCTCCTCCTCCACTTCAGTGAAGTAATGGCACTTAGTGCAGGTGTACTCTCCAGCATGGTCCCGCCCTGGCCCTGGCCCTGGCCCGGCATCCCCTGATCCCTCCTCCTCTGGTTTGACTTCCAGTAAGGTGTGCGAGATGTGGGTGCTGTCATAGTGCAAGAGAAGCAAGTCAATATCAGTCGAGGTGAATGTGCACTGGTCACACTGATGGGTGACGGACGCTCGGGGAACTGGCGAGGGATGGGCTAGTGGTCCCTCCGGCTGTTAGCTGCAGCAGAAGAAGAGCACAGTGCGAGCAGGAGCTCTTACAGCAAGCAAAGGGATAGGAAATCTCCCCCAGGTGCTTCTCAGGAGTGCAGAGCCCACGGGGACAGAAGGGGCAATGTTTGATGGTGCACTTGTGAATGCTGTGAGCCCGTTGGTAGTGATGCAAAAGCGGAGCCACGACGATGACTTCCGGCCCGTGAGTCATGGAGTAACGGAAGTCGCAGAACTGGCAATTGTAACTGGTTACTACTGTTTCTTGGTCACCCGCTGCTCCAGTCTTCTCCTTTTTCTGTAAGTGGGAGTCACCGTCACAAGCCTTTCTGTCCCTTTCCCCTGGACTTCCCTCCCTGATGGCCGCCTGGCCGTGTCTCTTCTCATAGTGCTCCAGAAGCCTAGAAGCACTGGTAGCTTCGCAACTAAAACTGCAATACTTGCACCAGTAATATGAGGCAGGGGTGTCACCTCCAGTGCGGCTTGGGGAGTCTGATGCCCTGATTGGTACGGAGTACCCAGCCACAGAGTCATCTTCGGCCCGCACCGCCACCCGATCAGCCCACTTCCCTTGCTCATCTGCCCCAATGCGCGATACGCAGTTCCCCTTCCGTTCAGTTGAGGACTTCTCCTCGAGGCTGGTGTTGGATGGAGGTGGACTCTTCATCTTGTTAGGGTGGGTGTCCAGGAAATGCTGTTCTAGATCTACAGAAGAGCTTCCCATGTAGGTGAAGTTGCAGAACTTGCAGCGGAAATACTTGGTGTTGCCCTGACAGTCCTGCGTCTTCCTCCCGATTCCGATGAAGGTGCCGGCTAACGTTACCTGCGAAAGTAGGGGAGTCAAGAGGGGGGAAGAATGGATGACAAAGAAAGAAAATGAGATAAAGGGAAAGAACAATCATCCGTGAGTTACAGAGAATTACAGAGAAATGGAAGTCTGATATAATAAGACAGACAACAGACTTTCAATAACCCTCCCAATCTCGAAGACAAGGCAGCAGTTATCACCACACAAAGGCAAATCACATTTTATGTTCTTATTATTTCTCATTCGAATTCGAAAATCCTTCTATGAGCAGATGGGGAGCATGTGAAACCTGTAGAAGAGTCAAAGAGTAAAGCAACCATGCATGCAGAGACAAAATGGATCTTTTCTGATTATTATTATCCAGGTGTAACTTTAGTTATTATACTTTGAAACTAAATTCTGGATTTAATAAGATGGAAAAGAAAAAATGACTAACATAAACATAACTAACAAAAATAGTTCTTAATTGCATGTATATTAAAATATTATTATGCAGATCCATGGCTTAAAATGCAATAGATGTCTGGCCTATAGAAAGCATATGGAATATTTAGCTGGCAGTTACAGAGCCAAAAGAGAGTGTGAGTGAGAGGTCTTGAGCTTCATACGCACTGTGGGGAATTCAACGTCATGCTCCAGACAAAACACTCAAGGAATGTCACAGCACAGACAGGCCCTTTCCCCTGAGCTGTATGTTGAAGCAATGATTAAATAAACACCCACTGCTTAGTGTAATATGTGCTTGATTATAATTCTTACACAAGCATATTACAGATACAAAGTGGACTAAACTGTCTGAGGAATTGCATTTAAAAGAGTGCACTTGTGACAAAGACTACATAAACATTTTCTTAAAAAATATATATTTTTTAACGTTATGGTTAAAAGAAAGCAAGCAAGCAAGAAAGAGAAAAACAAACATCCATAACAACTGAACATCGAATCAAAGGTGACTAGGCAAAATAAATGTGATGTGCATCAAATTAAGTATAGTTATACTACGTTGAATGCTTGAATCTGATTGGCTGACGAACGTTCTGAGGTGTGCAATTATTTTCAGGGAAACGCAAGGCGAACATAGTTCCAGGCAGCTCTCTCGACCACATTACAGTTCCGTATCACTTCGCTAAATGATTTATCTTATTTCAAAGGTCTTATAACAGAAAAATAACCAAAACCCAAAACGACACTGGCCAAACAAATAAATACAGTAAACAAAAGGATAAAATCGACAGATCCTGTCCATGTTTTTGCCACAAAATTAAGTTTTATTATGTACGGAAAGCACATAGCCTACTCTCTCTCTCTCTCACAGACACACTTATAGCTTGCACACACCTTAACATAAGTGCTAATGTAGTTAGCACTACTCTGATGATTTTATCAGTAACAGTTTAAGACCTTAAAAAATACATGACTTCTCACAAGCGATGTAGCAACAACGGCGCTGTTCGTGAAGAAAATGAACTTGAAGTCTCACTATAGACATTGCTGCCGATCACTGACTCACAGATGTAACATCAATCTCTCTCTCTCTGTCTCAGAACTTAGTTATTAACTGCATTAGTCTGCTATCAACGGCTCAAGCCTCCGTTACAGTTTAAAATTACGTTTTGGAATTAGCAAGGGAGGCGTTAGATGAGATGCGGAAGAAATAATCCTACTCACAAACGATTTAAGTAGAAGAACCAGACAAATGCCTTGAAATATATCATCTGATCGATGTCTTGAAGTGTGGCAACTGAGTATAAGCGGAATAATTGACTCCGAGCCATTAAATTATTAGAAAAATGTATAATAATTCAACGGCCCGTCGTCAATTATTCCTTATTTATTGTTAATCCAGCGGTTCTCAATTCCAGTTCTAATTTATATAATATATAAATTATATAATAATAATAATATATTTAAATATATATTTTTTTTCTTCAAATAGCTAAAAACTCACTATGTTGTCCAAAATATGTGTGCTATGTATATTTAAACATATTGGAGTTTAAAGTCATTCCTCTTGACACCTGTACTGAAATAAAATTACCAATATAAATATTAATAAATAATTATTCCATAATATTAAATGTATAATAACTATAATACAATATAAATGCTAAATATATAATAAATGTGTTGTATTAGCAAAATTATTTTAAAAATATCATATTTTGAATATTCTTATTACTAAACAAAGAAACAAGTGAGCACAGGTACATCAGTGATTTAGCAATAATTACAATCTGGCTGGTAAACTGGGCAAAATCACCCTTGCACCGACTAAAGCTAAACGCTTCCAAACTTGGCTCATTTTGCAGAAACTGAACTTAGAAATGCTGCTTAAATTGTAAACATGACATTGTTGAAGTGAAGAGTGAAACCGTGCTGAAAGTTAGGCAGATAAATGACTATGACATCTGTTCATTACCCATCGTTTAAAATAAATCGACTCCTGTGTTTTCACTGGCTCACCTCAGCAGCTTCCCTACGCTCTTTTTCCCCCCTTTTTTCATTGGGAAAATGAGAAATTGCAGTCATCGATATTACTGCATGGAAAATTCCACTAGGAATGGATTCTGAATAGACTCATTATTCAAACTTTTTTCCTAAGAATTTATACGGTATTACGACAATTTGTAGACAGGCTGATGTTAAATTGAAAAAGATTGTGGCCGGTGTTATTAGAAGAAAAAACATCAGGTACTCTAAGCTGCACTGTGTGCTTGCTTGATTGAGTGAGTACATGCATATGTGCAATGCAGGCAACTGTTCATAATGGTCCATTTAAACATGATACACTGAGGCTAGTGCTATGATAAACCAGCCAAAAGTCACAGAACAAAGCCAAATACAGTTTGCCAGCATGATCCAGACTAATCTTCTTCACATTTTTGTTTGTTTGTTTTTATAAATCAGAAATCACTAAGGTGATATGACAAATGATGATGTATTTCAATTTGAATGGAGCAGCTTGATTGCTTATTCATGACGTTACTTTATAACACATGCATGAACAAATACAGACTATGAGGGCTAGTCAAAATGTAGAAATTAATGCAGCCAAATGTTCATCAGTGTGTGAGTTTCTTCATGTGCATGACTTTGCATGCATCATGTATAGTTACCATCCGTCTAGTGGTTTTACTTCTGTGACATAAATTTTAAGTTTCACAGCAGCATGTGCATGCATCATTGTTAAGCCTTAATGACCCATGGGTCTGAGTACAGCACTGCTCCAAAACTATAAGGCCGTCTTGCTTCTTACATAGGCAGCATCTTAACTGAAACGGGCCCTCATAAGTCACTGATTTGGAATGCTCTACATAGGATGCAAGTCCATGTATCATTAAATAGCATTTCAGAGGCAAAGCAGATGAGGAATTCTTTTGATTTCAATACAGGTGATGAGAGGAATGAAGCGAAACTCAAATACGCATAAATACACACAGAACATGAGTACTAAAATTTAAAAGTTTGGGGCTGGTAAGACTTTTTAATGATTTTGAAAAAGTATCTTATGCTCACCAAAGCTACATTTACTTTATCAAAAATAAAGTAAAGTATTAATATTTTAAAATATGGATAATTTTAATAATACATTTCTTGTTTTAAAATGAAATTTATTCCTGTGATGGCAATGCTGAATTTTCAGCAACCATTACTCCACTGTTCAGTGTCACTTGATACTTCAGAATATGTTGATTTAGTGCTCAAGAAACATTTATTTTATTTGTGTTGCTTAATATTTCTGTGTAAACTGTGCTTTCAATATTTTTTAAGCATAGAAAGCTGAAAAGAACAGCGTTTATTTGAAATTTAAAACATTAACTTAATGTAATGAGTAAATGTTTTTACTCACCTTACCAAACAGAACAAATATCTAATCCCGAACTTTTGAACAGTAGCTCAGTTTATATTTTCAGTAAAAAAAATAATTGTTAACCATTTTGTTCTTAATGTATTTTTTACTACTTAGTATTTTTGGTCACACTTTATTTTAAGGTCCAATTCTCGCTATTAACAACCCATGAACTGTGACTTTTGCCTCGATAAACTCATACATTGCTGCATATGAATAGTTAGTAAGGTAGTTGTTAAGTTTATGTTTTGGGTAGTAGGATTAGGGATGTAGAATATGGTCATGCAGAATATGTGCTTTATAAGTACTAATAAACAGCCAATATCTTAATAATTGGCATGCAACTAAGCAATTGGTCCCTATATTATAGTTTTACTGTATTTTTATTATTTTTATAGGATTGAAGGAATATGTATACTGTATCTAGAAACACCGTTTCTCTCCTTTCATCTGCTTTGTGATTACCTGAACGTCGTAGGTGCCGTTAAGTACAGAGGATCTGGGTGACCCTGCTTCTGCCGCAGAGCCACTCTGGGCTGATTGGCCGAGGAGGCGCACTGATTCTTTGGCCTGTGTTTGGGCTGTGAACTGCACCATGTTATGTAGTGCCAGAATCTTATTGTCCAGCTCCGCGTCCTGCCGCGTCCGGTTGTGCAGGCCCAAATGGTACTTACGAAAGTGTTTGATCAGGTCCGTGGGGTCGTTGCCGTAATAACCGTACCCACAAATGTTGCACTTAAAGTCTTGTAGTTTGGGTGAGGTGGGTGGAGGTGCTCCTGTCTCAGCTCCCAGAGGGCTAGGGGCGTCCTCCGCTCCCCCAATGGGCCTCTGTGGATGAAGTGTAACAGGAGGAACTTTAGAGCCTTCAACAGCCACACCACGAGGGATGTCAGAGCCCAGCAATGCTAGCGGGCTGTGTGTGGCGTCCCTCTCCTCTCCGTTACTGCCCTGTACGATGACGCCGTCTGACCGGGTGCTGGGTTTTAGACCAATCCGGTCATCCTGACAGTCTCCTCTCTCACCTGGATCAGAGTTCGTTGGGGAGGCAGTAGAATCCAGCAGTTCGGTATCGGTGCCCTCGCGGCTGGAGTAAGATGTTGCCAGGTTGTGGCTGGAGAAATGCAAGTCGGGCCTGTCTGGTTTGATGGGGCCAGGGGAGGACGGTTCCTCCTGTTCTTCACCCAAAGCCCGGTCGGGCTCTGAGGCCTGGCTCCCCGCGTTCCCGCTCTCTGGGCCCGTGGCCTCGGCTGCCACCACCTCGCCCTCCTCTTCTTCACCGCCGAAGCTTCTCAAAGGGGGATTCTTTTTCCGCACCATATCTGGAACCCAGAAAAAGAGAAGAGCAATGTTAGAAGTAACTCGCTCAATGTGTTGTTCTGACTGCTCACATGCTAAAAACAGTTTCGGAGCCAATTTGCGCTCTATAAAAGCTTCTCAATTGTTCTTTGATTTTTGAAAATCAGAGACGGAATGCCCTAGAAACGGTTCTGCTGTTCCAGCTCAATCCATAAACAGCAATGAGGTTCTAATATCGGTGACTATGTCGGCGCCGGCCTTTGTTGATGATGTTTTAATGAATAAAATCTGTGCACTTATGTCACTGATGTGGCTTAGGGACACACATTTTAATCAGTTAGCAAAATAAAAGATGATAGGGAGAGAGAGAGAAAAAAATGTGGAATTTATAAAGTGATTCATAGCAACAAAAAAAAAAATCAGAACTCAATGAGGTCATGCGTGTTTGTTCATAGCAGGCAAATCGCACTATTAACTATAATTTCCTTTGGCACAAACTCCCGCTATCAAAAGTGAATTTATATGAACGGTTTAGCACAGCGCTAAGTTAAACATCATTTTGCATTTGCAAGATGGCGTGCATGTTGGCCAGTTTCAATTTAGGGCAATTACAGTGTCTCATGATTTAACAAAACAGGGGCCGGTCTTATTTCGACAGACTGTCGAGAGCAATTTCCTCATTTAGTATGTGATGCAAATGGATATTAAATAAAGCAATTCATGGTTTGCAGAGGAGCCCCACCTTAACCAGAGCTAAGTTAATAAAAGCCTTGAAAATCTAATCACAAATATAACCACACCCTGTCATTTCACTCACAGCATCTATAACGCTCTCACCATCCAAACTCTGTGATTTCTGAGGATTCACAGCATCTAAACACACTGCGGCGGGCGTGCTATCCATTTAAAATTGATATTGATGAGAAACGCACCTGTCTGTGTCATATTACTACCCCCTAAAAGAGATTGCGTTTGAAGAAATTTATTCAAGTATCAGTGGCGTCTGTAGCGAGTGTGACTGACGGTAGAAAAGAAGTAACTAATGGCTGATGCCGGTTCTTGAAAGCCTACTTTCTTAATCTGTCATAATACATCCAAAACTGCACATCATTATTTTATCATATCAAGAAATGCAATCAACAATATAACACGACACTACATGCGGACCACAGTGTGCTAACTGATCTGAAACTTGTTGATGAAAATGACAAATAAACTAAATGCTAATTACCGCTCCACACAGCAAGATTACTCATTTGGTGATCGTGTACATGAGTTTTTGTGCATTGCAAACAGGACCCAATGTCATGGAAAATGTAAAAATAAAAGGAATTGAAAAAAAGTTTTTTCCAGGCTACCAAAGTCATAGATATATAGATGATGATGATGATAATAATGATAATAAAGTGCTTTAGCATGAGTCGTAAGAACAGAGCACCACACACTGAATTAATTGAATAAACAAATACATAAAATGTATGATATTTTAATATACAAATAATATTAAATTTTTAACTGAAATACATTTTGTATTTTGTTTAATATATTTAAGACAATTATTGGATTTATTTTTTGCACCTATAAGTCCATGAAATGTCATTAAAAAGTCTGTGCAAACGCAGTTATATTAGATATATTTGTTCTGTTGAAATCTTACATGATCTCATTATTTGACCGATGAGCGAAGTAATATAAATTACTTTTCTTTACACCCAAATATTCTTACTCAAAAAGTACTAAAAGAATCATTAAATGAGAAAAATCAGAACAAGAATGATAAAATATGCTATTCACATCTATCATGAATATACATGTTTGTATTTATGCTGTGCTCTAAAATGTTTTTCATCAAGACTGGATATTATATGGTGAGTAACATGCGTTGGGCTGTGACGGTATAATATTTACACAACTTTATTCTGCTCTGTCACTCATCAACAGCCTGCCTGCTCTGTCTGAGGGCCGTTATGCTCATGCTGCTCGATTAAAATACATGTGCATAGCATATTATGAGTAAAGCACAGATACAAAGAACTATTGTTATTTCAGATAATGCTGGCGATTGATTTAATCTTTGCAAGAAATGGTCGTGTCCCGCGGAATGCAGACTTTCGGCAAATACCTTGCAAAAAAGTGCAAGGTATGATTTATCGTCACAACCCTATTTTAAAGCTGAGCATGCTTCTTTGATTCTTTTCGAATTCAGTCAAATCAGATAATAAAGTCAATATAAATCTAAAAGATATCCCTGCTACACAGATCTTGATTTAGAAAAAAAAAGGAATGGAGTGGGAAGACGAGAAAAGTTTTTAATACCTGATATGGTGCACAATTACATTAAATCTTGCATTACTTTACATTAAAAAAGGGAAGCGGTGAGACATTACCATTCCAGGCCGCCATCAGAAACTGAATAATCTGTTTTTATAGCTACCAGGCATTTGCGGCGTTCTTGTACCAGTCAATTAAAATCAGTAGTGCACTATCCACCCCCACCTCCTTTTCCTTTCCTATATTAAACTGCTCCTCTTCTGTTATTGTGCCTACTCAAGAACTTACTTAATATTAAAGTATAATATGCTTTTTGAAAAGGACAGGACAATCAATTTTCTTAATTAAAAAAAAGTAAGGAGGTAGTGATTGGATCAACAGCGGCTTCTGTCTGCATACAGAGCAGAAGATGGAGCAGGGCTGTCTCTCGAGCGCTCGATGACAGTTCAACTAATGCAATATGATGCCAGGAGTCAAAGCTCAATCATGGGGCTTTGATAAGCGGGCATTACTACAACTAGCTTACAAACCGACGATTCTGACACTGTGTACGGGAGTGTTATCTAAGTGAAAAATTCCATGGGGTCTTAGAGACATGAATAAACAAAATGCTGTCAATTGCTTTCATCAGCCACATGATTTAAAGTTACTATATTATGTTTTGACATTTCACAACAGAAGTCATTTAAAGTAACCTTTCCTATAGAATAGGTCTATACCTTGTTATTTTATTAAACAAACTAAATAGCCTTATGTTGTTTAACTTATTTACACGACGGCATGTCATTTATGTCTCTACTTTACATGGTCGCGCTCTCTATCGCGCACAGCGGAGTTCCGCACTGGTTCGCACACGCGCACACACACACACACACACGTGAGCACACTCCCACTCGTATTTGTAAATATTAAGCTGCAAAACGACTATTTAAACATGACTTCTGTCTGTCTCTCTTAATGTATGGCGCAGACGCACAGGTTTGTTTACGGGGGCTTTTTCATAAAAGACGCAAAACAAAAAGGCGGGGATTAAAGTCCAAAACCTGACTTGAAATAACCCAACAAATCAATCGGGACTAAAGCGGTTTCATAAAGGACAATTCAAGTTCACGCAGTCTCACTAACTCGATCCAGGATGAGTCAAGATAATGTGACGTGCACGCTTATTCTTAAACAGCCCTTAATGTTGAACATGGATCAAATCGATCCACCAAGGCAAACAGCGAATATTTGTGCGGTTTAATGCATTTGGGACGTTGTGTTTTCCTCAGTGCATAACTGATACGTCACAGGTATATTTTGAATCTGTAAATGTTAGAAAGTCATGCATTTTGCTGTCAGGAGTGGGCGAGGCTTACGTGAGTAAACGAGCGCTTCACTAAAGCGCAGAAACTATGAGCATGCTTCAGTAAAATAAAAGTACAGTACCAATACATCACATAACTGGTACTGCGTGTGTTAGCTGGGAAGGATTTGCATGAAGGTATGATATTAATTCTATTCAGGAGCAGTTTCCACGTTTCATTAACAGTCACCTTGGTTGTTTTCATAAACCAAAAATACCCAAAAATAGTAATATCATTAAATCCTTAACGATACCCATCCCTAGTCAATATATATATTATTATTTTCAGCTTTTGAAAATATTTATACTGCATGTTGACAGACATCATTAAATTGATTCACCGAATTTAATTCACAGTTTTAACTGATACATGTACATGTATTAAACTTTGCAAATCTAACTATTGGTTCCAACTAAAGTTTAAGTACAACACTACTACAAAGAAAATATAGATACAAATCTGCCCCAAGCCTCAGATTGGAAATTAGTCTAATGATACACTCTTTAAGAAACATATTATTTCATTCACTTGAATATATCAGAACAAAGCAACTTGTGGATTATGGAACAAGCTCTAGCTGAACATTTTCTGTTTTCAAATCCTGAAACTTTGTACACAAAAGTAAAAGGAATGACTTTAACTTTCAGTTTGTTTTTCAAACTATAGGGAGTATGATACATTTATGGATTTTGCATTCTTTTTTTATTAAAAAAGATTCATTGCCTGTTCAGCTGCATGAAAAACAGCGACCAGCACAAGCTTTAAAATGTCTCTGTTTGTGTTTTGAGAAAGAAAAAAACTATTTTGGAACAATATTTGGAAATAATGACCTAATTTTAATTTCCGAGCAAGCCATTCCTGACTAAATTGAACAAACTGTCCATTACTCAAGCCAGTCCATAGCTACTTTATTTTGGTCCAGAGACATGTGTCCCTCAATTTTTCACTCTGAGTTCAGATGTAATCCACTCTACATTGCGGTCCCAGGAGGATCCCATGGGAGCGGAGATTCACACACACAGCTGGAGGACCCCATGGAGCACTGAAGCATGGGTCACTCCGAGCTCTCCACCCATAAAGTCAGTTTCTTAAAAATACATCACCCAAACCGTCTCTAATAATTCAGGCCTGTGCTTTCAATCCGTCGGGGCTGGATCTGCGCGAAGTCTTAAATAACAAACCCTATACACACACGCATTCTGACGCTCCCTCATATAAATACTAAAGCAGTTGCGCGGGCACACACGCCGCTGATCAGTCAGGCAGACTATTGAGTTCCCCGATATCTAAAATGATGAGACTCATTTTGCATCCTTTATTTACCGGCATCATAAATTGAAGCAATCGACAGGAAAAAAAAGAGAAATGATACGCTCTAAATGCTTTCTGTCATGGCTGGAAGACAGTGTGGAGGAATTGATTTCTAAATGAGTAACTGGTAAGATCACAGCAACGGCAGAGCTAAACTTTAACAAGCTCAAATAAAGAACTGTGTTTCTATCTGATTTTACTTGCATGTTCTGGGATTTACCAATAATCAAGTTTTTGGGGCTACAAAAGGAGAATGATATGGAAAAAAAACTAGAAGAACGTCACTTTAAAATGAAACAGGCCCTGCTTTCCATTCTAACAATGGTATATTCAACAGCACACATGGCAATTAGCCACGACGCAGATCCGTCAGGCATACCATGTGTGTGCGGTCACGTCTAAGAGCAAGTCGTCATAAAAGTGTTCCCCCAGCCATCCCATAATCCCACCTTGTACCGTCTCCTTTATTATTCCTCCCATCCTTTATGATGTCACCACCGCAGACTTTTGTGGTGAGAAAGGACTCGAAGGACCCCGATCCATCTTGCAGAGGAGTTTAATCTCATTTGTAACATTAGGAATAAAACACATTACTGTCTGTGGAGCAGAGTTTCAAGCATGCGGAGGGTCTATGGAAAACACATATGTGAGATGCTAGATAGAAGCAGTGCAATTAATTATCATTAAGCCAAAATGTCAAGAGGACGAACTGGGCTCTGAGTCAGTGACCACCCCCCCCCCCCCCACCCCACACACACACACACACACCCCACATCACCTATATCCACCTTCCAAATTGTGATACACACACTTTCACATATGAACCATGCGGCTGGGTGTCACATTAATCTGACCCTGGGCTAAAACATGGCAAAGAAATAATTGCCTCTAAAGCAAGATAAGTACCAAGCTGTGACACTGACTCGATTTCATTTAAGTGCTCTATTTTTCTTCTTCAGATGCAGGACGTTTCTCTATACCATACATCTGAAAATTGATTTTCGTTCCTTGAAAGTAAGAGTAAAGAAATTCACATTTACAATTATACTGATTAAGAGTCACCCCGACAGCAGCAGATAAAAGCATAGTAAGCTTTGGAAGAAATTCTATCAACCTTACTTTTTAATTAAATTCAATTTACTTTACTTGCATCCACTATTGGTCCATTTTCAAAACACTGTAATCTCCTGTGCAATCTGGAACAGCCAATCAAGTAAGCAGACATTTCCATAGAAACTGAGAGAAAGAGTAGCTCTCGTGCCACAAATAAGAGACTTTGAGGATGCAACGGGCAGCTAGAGACAGCAGGGCCACACATCACGACAACAGGCCTCAGGGCTCTTACTGAATACCAAAACAAACTAGGCCTATATGTGACCCTGGACCACAAAACCAGTCATAAGAGTCAATTTTTCGAAATTGAGATTTATACATCATCTGAAAGCTGATTAAATAAGCGTTCCATTGAAGTATGATTTGTTATGATAAGATAATTTGGCAGAGAAACAACTATTTGAAAATCTGGAATTTGTGAAAGAAAGAAAGAAAGAAAGAAAGAAAGAAAGAAAGAAAGAAAGAAAGAAAGAAAAAAGAAAAGAAAAAAAGAAAAAAGAAAAAAAAAAAAAGTAAAAAAAATAAAGAAAAAATAAAAAAAAAATAAAATAAATAAAAAATACCAGGAATAAAAAATAATATAACTAAAATAGTGACGTGTGGCCAAGTATGGTGACCCATACTCGGAATTTGTGCTCTGCATTTAACCCATCCAAGTGAACACACCTCCAGAGCAGTGGGCAGTCAATGCTGCGGCGCCCGGGGAGCAGTTGGGGGTTCGGTGCCATGCTCAAAGGTCTCACCTCAGTCGTGGTATTGAAGGTGGAGAGAACGCTCGTTATTCACTCCCCGAAAATTCCTGCAGGACCCGAGATTCAAACCCACAACCTCGGGTTACAAGTCCGACGCTCTATCCATTAGGCCACTACTACCTGAATAACAATCTGTTTTTACTTTTAGCCATCACTGACATAAAACAGGAAGTTTGGGTGGGACATATCAAAGGGAAATGTCTCTTTTATAAAATAGCCAACAGGCTTAGTTATGTCACAGACATGAACCATGACTTGCAGCTAGTCGGCTGCAGGTGTATTAGTGAGGGAGGAGTATTTGAATGGACAAAAATCTTTGTTAATAATATTTGTTGGTCAGTTTTCTTGGGGGGAAGAAAGGATGTAAATTTTAAAATGTATATTGTGGCAAAATACTATTTTTCCAGCTTTCATGAGTACACTATTTGCCATCAGAGCTAACACAGATGGACTTAAACCCATAGGGTTTTAACACAATGAAACAATTATGTATTTTCTATCAGAAACGTCTGTATAATAACACATATTTCCGGTTTGGCACCATATGCTGCACTTCCAGTTAACTTTAAGTCCAATATTGCTAATGCTGCTATCCAGTGGTGAAATCATCACGTTTCTGTGTCATACACAAATAAAGAAAAGTTATTACCATAGCAACCATAATCTCTTTTCGGTGATCTCATCTTTTCAGTTCCTCTTAATAAGCAGCCTCTAGTCAAAATCGTGATATAGATTCTACAAGGAAGAGCTGAATATCAAACGAGAAAATGCGGAACGTAGGCAGCTTCTCACAAGAGATTCAACCTTTAATGTAAACAAGAAGTGAGGAGACATCTTTAGAGACTGAAATAAATCAACAGGCCTGCCAGAACACAGGGCTTTCTTAAGAGGGTGTGTATGTGTGTGTGCGTGTATGGAACGGCATACTAATCTCCTCCCATCCGCAAAGTGCGAGAGGAAGAAGATAAAAAAATGAATACTGCCACTGCAACACTAAGGCCTTTGAAGGAGGCGTGGATGGCCAAAATCTGTCTCCATACAGATGTCCGGGAACGCTGATCTGTGCTACGCCCAATATTCCACTGACTTTGAAATATCAACATGCAAAAGGGAAAAAAGAGGGATAAATATTAGCAAAGAGCGCTTGAAGAGAAGTGTATGGTGTTCCTCGTTAAAACCTGTGGAGAAAGCCAGATTTTATGATTCTGGAGTTACAAAATCAGATTTGAAAATATCTACATAAAATCATAAAAGTGCATTTCAGGTAGGATATTATACCTCATCGGCTTTCATTAATAGTTTGCTGTACCTCATTACATCTTTATCTTCATACAAAATTACTGTTGTGTGTTAAACAGAAGATTTAAAGTTAACAGACCTGCAGGGGATGATTTCATTCCTACGTGTTTGTGGTGGAGTCATCCTGCCTGGAAACATACAACTCATATACAACTCTGAGACAGGAAGTCCCCTCACCTTAACCTAGGTGTCGTTTCAGTATGTGAGAGGGAGAAAGTACAAAACTGACAGAGAAATGCCAGAAAGAGAGAGAGTGTGTTTGTTGAATAAGGAGAGAGGAGGGGTTGTCATGTCAAAAATAAAGAGCTTTTCCCATAATTCTCTTCACCCCCTATTTTCCTTCCATGAGGCAGCTTGTGAAAGGGTGACGTGCTCAATAAGAAGGGCCCGTGACTAACTGCCTCTCTGTGACTTTTTTTTTTCTTTTTTACGTGGCATGTCAACGGTACACAATACAACCAACACAACCCCCTTCATGTTTATTCATGAGAATTCATTCACATCAAAGAAACGACAACAAAAACTGTTGCCTTTGGCAATGTTGGCCAGGTTTTATCCCACCTCCCCAACTCGCCACCCCCAGCCACCCTCTCCGCTTCTTCTCTCAATCAACTGAACTAAACTGCAGAACATGTGGACCCGTTGCACTCGACCAAAACATACTTGACAGATATTCTAATACTTCATCATATTATTTCATCACAAGTTTCACATCTTTTGAATATAGAGGAAACTGCTACAAGGGTTTATGTACAAGCACTAGTAATTTACTAGATGGTTTTGTTTTCAAATGCTAAATATTTATTATATGTTTTCTTATCATATTACTTATTACCATTTGGTAGTTTTGGCCCAGTGTTTTATTTTCCTTGTTTTTTTTTAAGAATCTATAACTTTTATTCAGCAAGGATACATAAAAATTATCAAAAGGGACAGTAACGACCTTTATTATTAAAAAATAAAATACAAAATATTCCTATTTCAAATATATTCTGTTCCTCTGAACATTCTTTTCCTCAAAGCATCCTTAAATGTGCATGTTTCCACGAAAACATTTTAATATTAACAATACAAAGAAATATTTCTTGAGCACTAAATCAGCATATTACAATGATTTCTAATGGATCATGTGACACTGGAGTAATGGCTACTCAAAATCCAGCTGTGTCTTTACATGAATAAAATACATTTTGACAGTAGAATAGTAAAACAGAAAACAGTTTTTTAAATTGTAATAATATTCTAAAATATTACTGTTATTACTGCATTTTTTATTAAATAAATGTAGCCTTTGTGAGCATAAGAGACTTCCTTTAAGAAACAACAAAAAATGTTACCGCCCCATACTTTTAAATGGTAGTGTATGTGCAGAAGAAACACAACAGCACAGTACATCACATCAGAACAGTATAACATTAATTTGTATGATGTACAAATTATATTCAAAATGCCATGCCAAAATGATGGAGCCAAAAAAGATTTGAGTTGAGTTGGTATTCCTATTCCTTTTCCTCTTTACCTTTTTAGTTTTATTATATATTTTTTACATAATTCAATTAATATGAAAATAAAAACTGTCAGTATCGATGAACCACATTTAATTTAATAATTACAAAATATTATCAAGTGTAAGTCATTATTGTTAATTTTGTAAGGAAGTTCAGCACTATTAAATAAATGTGTAATATAAATGAAAAATTTCTACAAAACACAGCTAAACTTTTTCAAATTAGCACATGACCTTCCAGCACACAGACACCTTCTTCACTACTACCTGCTTAATTTGCAAGACCCAGAAACTTGTGGCCAGAATGTCATTATACCAGAACAGAAAAAAAGAGCTTTCTACCAAGTCTTGCCCAAATCTCTCCCCAAGCGGCCTTCCAGTCAGGCAGCAGGGAGGGGGAGGAGCGGAGGCCCCTGTCTGAATGACCTGGCCTCTGTGCACTCAATCAGCGCACGCTAGAACCGGAGACAACAGAGAACAACTGCTTCCCTTAAGCTTCCTGTGATCACAGGCCCCGAGCTGCCAGAGAGGGGCAGGGATCACGCGCTCTAGAGAGAACTGCAGATAACAGGCTTCCGCCAAAGCCACCGTGTGTGAGAGTGTGCGTGTACGCGTGCGTGTGAAAAGAGAGAGAGAAAGGAAGGAGAGACAGATGGGAAGAAAGACCTCATGGAACTTAAAGGACCTGAGAAATGGATGCTTTTTAAGTTTACATGAACTACCGGTCGCAACATGCTTGACTTCCAGAATGTGACATGTCCGAGCGAAACAGGACATTTAATGAAAAAAAAAAGTAGGGCAGGACTTATGCATTAGGAACTGCGTGGATGGAGAACAGTGGGCATTGTATACCAGAAATTACCCAGATTAAATGAGGATATGTGAAAACATTGCCTAAATTTTGTGCGATTGCTTAACATGACTCACGAGACATCAGCAGAAAAGGAAATTTGTTTCAGATGAAGAGCAAGCTAAGGCATTTTGATTAAAGATTATGGAGAGTAAAAATATGCTTTGAAAACGATAAATAACTTTTGCTGTTTTTTCAAGACAAAGTACATTTATCCTCAAATTCTCATGCTGTTACAAAAAATGTGAATAATTTTAAATAAATTAATTAACATAATATATTCTTTAATATATTTAGTAATATATTCTTTGTGCAAAATATAATCTCTTTTTTGTATTTTAATTTTGGAACGCAATTTGAGAAACTTTTTGGATTGCTGAACAATCTTCATAAAAAGTGGCAAGACAATCCAACAATCAAAATTAATCAAATTAATCATAAAAACAGCACCACTAATTAACTGTCAAACCATGCAAGCAGTCTTTCTAAATCTCAAGTCAATTTCACAATTCTGCAGTTCAGAAAGCAAGTCACACCACATGTGTGACACTTCAAGCAGTGCTGTAGTACCCATCTAAAAATATACATTTATTAAGCAACAGGAAAAGTCAGACGTGATTTTTCATTGCACAATGTGCTACCCGAGGCACTGATGAGAAATCACTTCTGCTCGGGTTCCTCTGTTCTCCCCTTGCTCTGCCTGTGCTGGGCCGCTCTCCTCTTTTCACACTCCTCCATTTATGGAGTAGCAGAAACAGCTCCTGCTCTGTGATGTTTTTTAACTTTCCCATGAAGGACTAGCAGACTGTTAAAATGGCCCTGCAGGCAGAACAATAGCTTTAATTTCATTCTCTGCACCTTGATGATTGAAATGGTTATGAGGTTTTTACGAGCTGACATCTCCCCGATGTCCTGCCCAGGAGGAAACGGCTGATTGCAGCCCACCAACGTGGAGTCACTCTGAGACGCACCTTAAGATAAGATAACCAAAGATTTCAGATGAGTTGAGATGACTGAACATCAAGTTTAACAAAAATAAAGTTGAACAGGTAGAAAGTTTTAAATAAAGTTGTTTCTCCTCCTGTGCTGCAATGATATGTTTTACTATTCAAAGCAAGCCGTTGCAGCTACAGTGTGAAACCAACAGTAAACCACAGCCTGAGATGCATTTCCCCTCCGAGTTAAAGGCACAAAACGTTGCGACATACCTCAGGCTTCTCTAAAGCGACTCTCACAATCTCATTATAGGACTATAGCCATTTTAAACTGACTACCTGACTTTCCACAAAAACAGAAAAAGCTTAGGAACTCTTTGACTAAATAAAAAATAAAAGACTCAGAGTATACATGTTGTATCACACGGAAATCTTAAAGCAATATCTTGCATGCAAGTCTGAAAATAAACTTCAAAGCTTGGGGTTTTCGTTTGAGTCAAAGTTAAAGGAATGTTCCGGGTTCAAGTCAAGTTAAGCTCAGTCTACAGAAAATAACTCAGATTTGTCACTCCGTTTAAAAATATGCAAAAGAACAGCCACATCTTAATGCATGATCAACCTTCTCTGTGAAAAAGTCAACCATTATTTGTTCTTTTATCACAATCATGTAAAATCTGTAAACTTTCATAAGATACATGCAAAGACGTTTTGGATAAACCTATATGTTTTAACTGCATTTGTGCAACCACAATTAATTAGTATTTATTTTTTTAAGTATGGATTTATTAGTTCTATTTCAAATAGATATTGTATATTTAATTTCACGATTTCACACTTACATCTACTAGCACGATAAACGTAATGCGTATTTGGCGTGTATGGTAATACGTTGTAGGCGTGCTGTCCTGGGGGAGGGCTCCTAGCCGGAAATGGCCCGAACCCAGAGAACCCCCCCCCCTGTGTGATTAGAATTCTAGTGATATTGGTGGAGAAGGGGTGGTGGAGGGATGCTGCTTAACCGTCAACTAGATGGAGGTAAGACAGCTGTATTTATGTCCAAGGGTTGATTACCTAGATTGTGTACCACCTGTGCTAATTAGCCTGAGTATCTGACGTGCTCCTCCCGAACTTAGTTTATAAACTTCGTTTCTAAACTTCATTTATTTATCCATTTACTTTTCTGTGGTAACAAATATTACAACATAAACGCACAAAACAAGTTAACTTGTACTGAACCTGGAACATCCCTTTAAGAATTTGACACTGGTTTGGCCGAATGTGAAAGGCCAAAGGTTGGCGTCTGCCACATCGTTTACAAAATGTCACTTGCTGAGGAAATCTTTTCTAGCCACTGTAGAAAAAAATTGAAATAAAAAAAATTATATTTATAACATTGCCCGGAGAACCACAACCAGAGGCAGATGGTGACAGCGAGGCCTGTTGTATTTAAATATCTCTGCTGCCTTTCTGGAGAGATTCCAAACATGATCAGATATATTAGCCACAGTTAAGCACCCTTTGAGAAAGTCAGGTATGTCACCTGGCATCTGCGACAAAATATAATATAATAATCATGTGTGCAAAGACTCTTAACATACCAATAAGGGCTTTAACGTTGAGATTTGTCTTGTTGAACATTACAGAAGCTGCTGAAGCTTAGCGCCAAGGTACAGGCAGGGCCTTTGAACACGTGTAGCTCACAAATAGTTCAAAAAAACCTTCTTCACACAGACAATATTCTTTGTTAGTTGCTACTTGTTTGTATTTCCACCCTTACACACAAACTAGGTTACCTGGGACACTACGAACTGCCTAAATAAACACATTTCAGCTTTTTCACCACTGCCAAGACTAAAAAAAGCACCAACAGCCTACAAGAGCATCAAGTCATATGCACTGTATGGTATTTTCTATGTGAAGGGAAGCAGTTTAACCACACTGGTTGTACAAGATTCCTCTATTTGCTTAGTACATAATTCTCCTTTCAAATGCCATATAGCCTTGGGACTGATTAGTCATCAGAGCTGTTTGATAGAAACAACCACACCCTCTGATACCATCTGTGATCCTTATGCAAAGACGTACCTGCCTGTCTCTCTCATCATGGGAACTCTGCCTCATTCTACGCTTAGTGAAGCAGAACTAATTTATGTGCAGCAATGCACTAATGTTTACTTGTTGTGACTGAAAAAGTACCGTAACTTCTCATAAAAAGAAATAGAAAAGCTGGAGCTAGATGACCTGAATTCAGAAAAATGCTCCACCTCATTTGCTCTCGACTTGGTCTTAAACTATTCGTACTGTTAGCAGAAAGGTCACCCCAAACAAGACGGCTGAAGTAAACTGAGGACGGAGATGATACCTTAGACATGCAGAGGTCTGAAGTCCCCGCTATCTATAACACTGTCACACTGCCTTTTTACCATGAGAAGTAGGCCACATATCATTAGGCTCGGTGAACGTGGCCTGCTTGAGACAGGAACACTCCTGCAGGATTTGAGCGCTTGATCACCTGTGATGTGAGAGATGGGAACAATACTGTGAGATAGGGATGTCAAAAGTGCTGAAGTACTGACTAAAACAGTCCGTAGCTAGTAAAATGTTACAAAAAAATAGACAATCCAAACATAAAGAAGGGGGGGGGGGCAATTTCAGTCTCTCTAATAATTACAGTACTCAGTTTGGTTCAGAACACAAAGTAGCCGAGTTTCTGCCCACAGATGTATGCAAATTTTGGGGAACTGCATTAAAATGGGAAAGCAAAGATTTGAATGGTTTACAAAATGTGCATAAAAAGCTTACATGCTCATTGCTCACTGAAGGTGGATGCATTTTTATTCATTAAATCCACATGCACAAACCACGATGGAAACACATTTACCAAATACATTCCAACATGTGTTTCAAAGTCATGTGACTCAAAATTTGCTCAGGAAGAAAATATTAAAATATAAAATATCATTTTACAGCATCTCCAAAATTGTCATTGTGACATGCTTAATATTAATTAAAATTAGCCTATAATTTAGCTTTATAAAAAGTTTAGTCATTATTTGATGTTTGATGTCAATACTTGAAGGCTATGTGCTATAGCAGACTATATTTATCACATTTACATTAGCATTTAGCTTTTAAATAAGTGTGTTCCATTTGCATATATTGCTGTAGTACCAAAATTGCAAAAAAAATCATGAAAAGGTCAAAAATACTGACATTTTGATATCATTTCAACCCTATGGGATCTTGCAACCCCGGTTTCACACATGAGCTGTGGGCTTTGTTTGAGAAGGTGGAATGTTGCTTTCTTCCTCTGTAGCAATGTCTTTGTCAGAGAAAAGGTCAGGTGATAATGCCTGTATGCTCATATGTGTGGTTTCCACTGCGCTAGAGTGCCATAATTGGTCTCACTGCAATTGTGTACCTGTATAAGAGCAAATATTACAAATTTCCTCTCTGTAAAGCCTGTACATGCAAGTGCATGTGAGTGCACGCAAGAGTATGACTGTTTGCTAGACAGCTTTTACGTTTTAGCCTCTGTACAATAATGTTCTACCTTGAGTGGAGCGCTTGGGGCTCAGATCACCCTCAACATATCAGCACAATTGACAAATACAATCCTGACGCCTACACAAGCGCCTGGCTCTCTGCTCAACAGCTTCCTATAGAGTCATCGCCCCAGTTAGCTATAGCATACAGGTCGTAGCATGCAGATTTATGGCATAGCTATACTGCATGGGAAATCTGAGCGCCGTAAAAGTGGTAACGTAGGGTGTCAGATTTGGTCACGTAGTGCGAATTTAGAGTAGTCGGGGTTTCTGAATAAGGTAAAGAGAAGATAATTTGAAATAGATCTGACATTTTGTTTTACAGTTGGTAAATAAGAAGAAATGTAGGAAAAAAGTGGGCCTGAAATAAAGATTTTGCCAGCTACCTCAAGATTGAACACTGCCAAAAAGGTGAGAACGACCCAGCTGATTCATAGACACAGTTGAAGAACAAGAAACAACTACCCAAATAATGTCCTATATTGGATTGAAGTTTAGGTATCAGGACTCAGGACATGCTGAAGCGAATCATAGTTGTATCGTTACCACATTCTTTCCAGCCTGGTGTCACTGGCTTGGTCCTCCACCGCCCAACTGTCCACTTAAATCCCAGCCGCAATTGGCAAAGCCTAGCCGAAGGAGCACTTAAAGCTACTTGGCTCCAGTTCGGCCGTCCTGACCGCCTCCATGTCAACCGGCCCCGACGTATAAATAAGACAATATCAGATAAGTCTTGCAGGAAACCTATAAACATTTACATTCTCTTTCAAGTGCTGTTTATGGATATTTTATCTCCTATCTGGAAGTCGAAGACATGGTGAAAAAGAAGGCGACCTGGGGAGGAATCTGAGGCAAGTGGTGAATCAAAAAGGCAGCAGGCCCTGACAGGGACCCAGGCCCATTGACCATAATAGGTGTTGAGAGTGGCGGCCTCCACAGATGAGGAACTAGCTCCTTAGGCTTGCCAGAAGAGTTATGAGATGGTGCGGGTAGAGATGGGGAGGGGAGGGATGCCTGGTAAGCTACTAATTCTATATCTTCTTCTAACAAAGACAAAGTGCAGTCAGCAGAGTTCAGTCTAGGAGACGGAGCTTGTAGGACTCACTAGTGTTGTGTTTAACAGAGTGGACCCACTCCTGTCTTCCTGTCCTCCAGCCTGATGCCTATCTGAGGCCAAAGTCTGACCACAGACAGTTAGTGTCTGGTTTGCTAAGCCTGAAAGATATGCAAAAAATCTTGTGATTACTTTGTTGCACCCATTAACCATAGATTGCTTTTTAAGGTCTGTCCACAAGCAAAAGCATGCAATAATGGAATAGTTACCAAATGAGTAGAAGTCATCTGGTCATATGATCACAACATGACAAGGCTCATGAGGTGAACTGCTACATGTAAAATAAAGCTTTTATAATGAAAGTCTAAACACATTTTGCCCACAAGTAATACCTAGTAGTTACTCTCATACATGCAAAAACCCTAACTTTTAATATTTTCTTACGTGTTGGCATTAACAGCCGTTAATGCCGTTAACCTTATGATTTTAGTCCGGATTTTCCTCTTACTTTTACTTAATGGAGTTTGGCAACAAATCAGAGTCAAAATCATTGCTCATTCATGTGAGTGACGATCCCTGTGTTTGCATTATTAAAGACGCAATCTGAAAGAAGCGCTGATCCGTCACTGATGCCTGAGTGATTGTTAGCATGTTAAATACCTAGACCTGTCTGTAATTTAAGTCCTGTAGTGTTAAATGTGTTTAGACTGAATATGACATTGGCAACGAACGGACAGCTGTGTGAAAAAGACAGCAATCCAATGACTCTCAAAGCCTTGTCAAATATGGGCGACACTACAGGATTAATACACCCAAAAATTCAAATAATTTACTGACCCCCTTGCTGTTGTAAAATTGTATAACATTTTCTTCTCAACACAAAGGAAGACATTTTGAAGAATATTGGTAACAAAACACTCTGTATTTATCAAAATAGCTTATTTTATGTTCCACAGAAAAAAAGTAACTCATACACTTTTGGAATGTCATGAGTGGGAGTAAATGACGACAACATTTGAATTTTCCATTTCAGTTCATAATCAAAAAATACAGTGATGCAGCACTGTAACAGCCAATCAGAATACACTTGACATTGTTCATGTGCGGTGGAAAATGTATTTCTTAAAGCTTGAAATTAAAAATGTAATCTGCTTAAGAAAGATTAAAACATTATCAAACACTACTAGAAAAAGAAATACAAAAAACACCATCTTTTATAATTTTATCAAAACCCTACTAGAAAATCTCAACAGCATAATTTGAAGTTTGATTATGCAATATCTAAAGCTATCTTAGATCATCAAGTACAGAGTCTGGACATGTGAGATACCTGAACTTCAGTCCGAACGGAGTGAGCCAAATCACAGCAAACAGTAGCTGTGCCACTTTGGACGGCCTCAGTCCTCCCCACAACGTGAAACTAAGAGAAGCTCCCACATTCACCTGAACCCTTCTAATCTGCAAAATAATGGCACTCTTACACTGAGGTGCATCCTTGCCTGACGTGACACCTTTTGTCTCCTCCTGTGTTGTGACAACGCTTACATTTGTAAATTGCCCTCCTTGTAGAGGATAAACATCTGATAGCCACAAGAGAAGGGGGTTGGGGAGCGTAACAAGCCTCTGGGACTTCCTCTAAACAAATGGAGAGATCTTTAGAAGGCTACTGTTTTTATTTGCCAAAGACACGGCCAGGATACATGAGGCTCCTGCCAATGGCCTCCAGGCGCTATTCAACTACGTTAAACCTGGCCAACAGGGTGTATCTGAGAAGGTCTGAGGGGAGAAGATCGCAAATGTTGCAGAGAGTTATTGCAGGTTAAAGTAGCTGCATTATTGTATCTGAAACAAGTAATACGATCTGTATTACACTACTCAACTGAACCTGGGCTTTGAACCAAAAGCATAATATTGCTGTGCATTGACGCTGTGCAGGCATCACTCAATGTGTGAACAATGTGGTCAGGAGCACTCTGTCAAAGCTGCTCATTGGATTGGCAATTACTTTAAAAAAAGAAAGAAAAAAAGAAGAATGGCGGGGAGAGAAAAACAGCAGGTTATTCATGCTGTTAGCGATGAAGATGAAGACGTTGATTAATGCAGTTTGGCTTTTTAAACAAACAACTCCTGAGTGTGCGGTGTGCTCGGCATTACCCTTTAATTTAGAGAGGGTTGACTGGAGAAGTTTTGTTTTTGCAGCTTCGCTGAAGCTCTCTGCCCCCTTGTTCTTTACCCCCTTCTCCGAGGCTTTTTTCCCCCTCTCCGACACCATATGGAGCAGGCCTCGCGGAAACAATCCGCTAAAAACAACAGGCCTGCACTCAACCGTTCCCTCCTTTTTTAACACCATGCGAGAATAAATTGCTCCCTTATTGTGCATTCTGCCAATGGTCCAGGATAATTTTTGTGTTCTCGATCTAATTAGATTAGTTCGGTGCCGGTTCGGGGTTACTGCAAGGAGGTGCCATACGAGTGGAGAATATCGGGCTAATTGGCAAGAGGATACGGCCCATTCCTCGCCGTTCGCCAGCAGGTTCGCTCCTCGGTCCGCTCTCATTACCGCCGTTTTGCAACTATCTCAAAAGTCTGTAATAACCCCGACTTACCGTATTCTTACAGGCATTGGAGTCAAACTAGCGAGTTTCATTAGACGCGCTCATGGCCGACACCTCTCAGTCCGTAAAGGCTCTGCTGTTTATCTAGCAGGCCTGAAACGCACAGAGATGTGGAATTTCCATTGCAGAGTGCAGAGGCAACCAGTTCATGCTCGAATGCTAATTCCACGTCTGGAAAAAAATAAATCAACGACTTTAAAAATGTATTACAGCAAGTTCCTAAATGCACTTTTACCTGCAAATGAAAAGCCTTTTTCTTAGAGTCATTATATTCGTCAACAGTAACCAACAGGTTGTTGAGTACTATACAGCTGCTGATCAAGGTCTTGCTGCGTCAAACATTTCTATATGCACTGCAAAACCGAGAAACGGTGGAGGGCGAATGATCAGACTTTTAAATGAACATTATGAAAACATTTGGCCATCTGCCTCCCTCGGCACACTGGCACACCATACATCACGCAGGCACCTACTGGAGAACTATGCAGACCACTCTAAATTCCCCCACCATAACTCAACCAAATTATACAAAGCAAGGTACAAGTAATAAGCATAAGCTTTAACTCATGGCATAAATTCATGTTTATACCCAAAAACGGGCATGCGAGTCAAAGAGATGTTCCAGTGCATAATAGCTGAACCTATAAGGATATGAGCATAAGTAAAGCCTATACTGTAGGTTAGATGCAATTAAAAGTGTGCTGAGATCAAAATGTCCTCATTTTGAAAATATAAGCTACTTAAGTGCAAACACACCACATGCTGCTTAATGCGTAATATCAGTAAATCATAGAATCATCGGCTGAACTAAATAACAGCCATGAACTAGCATTTATGGGTTTAATCTGGGTCACACGCAAATACACACATTTTTAAAGCAAATTTAAATTAAATTAGGTGGGCATTTCTAAATACGGCGTTTTATAAAACTGCAACCATGTCATGGAAACGCATCAAGTCACCTTTGAAAGGAGAAGACTAAATTAACACAAAATCTAAGTAAATATTAATATAAAAGCATCCCAATAGATTTTTCATGATTCAAATTAATAAAAAGTGAAAACAGAAGGAAAACATTTATTTAAAATTCAATGAAATGGCAAAATCTTCAAAGTCTTTAAATAAATTAATTAAAATTGAATATAAAAAACAAAAGAAAACAAAATTAAATCTGTATTATAAAAACATTTTAATGAACGTATTACAACCCAGTAAGCCCCATCAGGGGCCACTGGACCCTCGTATTAGCACTCAGGGATCTCAGGTGACCCTTGACCTACAAGTCTCTGTCGGAGTTCTGGGTGAAGGATCCATGGGGTTAATCTCTCCATTCAGAGGCACCCCCACGTCTACGCATACAACACCAACCCCCCCCCAAAAAAAATCAAGCACAAGCACATTTTAACCATCCCAGTGTGGTGTGCGTTCACACACAAGCAGGTTTTCCCCTGAAATCCAGACTGGAGAAGACGGCGTATGTTTAACATTACACAAATCTGCTGAAACGGCAAGGCACTCAAGAGAAACCTCCACTGTGGCAATGTTCACAAAGGCAGGATCCCCTAATCACTAGTAGTTTATTATACATTTCGGCACAGGAGAAAACAGTCCACTACGACACACTCTCAGATTACCTCATTTAAGAACGACTACTGCTCGTAACCCAGACCGCAAAGAATGCGGCCGCTCTCAGAAGTTCAGATTATTGCATTTCTACCCTTCATTAGCTTGAGACTTAAAATCATGTGCGGTACAGAGCAAGCAGGCAAACCGCTTTTAAAATTAAAATATTAGCCGAAAAGGAGTGTTAACAGTATTTCCCAATAACACAATGCAGTTATAACGATTTATGATGGATCTAAATAACTGAGCATTGTAAAAACTTTAAAACACAAAAAACTACTTATGTAAAAACATCTCAAACATCTCACACAAAAAAAACTAGCGATGTTTGACCAGAGCTTTTGGGTGACATAATCGACCTCCATTTATAAGACTAAACTACAAAAACAGACTTCATTTTATTGATGTGCTACTTTGCATATTTTTTTTATGAGCGATGCAGAAATATCTCCTGAGAGGAACTTTGTCGAGTCGAGCTTTTCACAAACACAGTGGCAGAGAAGAATACCAGCCCACAGTATCACCTGGTCCACAAATGTACAGCTCAAAGAAAGCCCCCACAGACTACAAAAAATACTGCTTGTGTGGCCTATCTTATTACCCTGGAGAAAACCCACAGATAGTCAAAAAAGTCAGGGAAAAGAAAGTCAGTAAATTCTACTGTTCCACGTAATAAATGCCAAAGCAGGGGATGATGGCCTTACAGAAGATCAAAGCACTTTAACAGCTTGAGCTATCTAGTGGTCTAGATTACTTCCCTGAACTATACAGGAAGACTGGGTTAAAAGTTACCATAAACAAAGTTTTAAAGCTACATCACCCTAACACAACACCATCAAAAACCTGACGACAAGAATCACATCCTTCTGTTAATCCTACTTTTTAGTTTAGAAGACGTGTAACATGAATTGCATTGAAAACCACAATTCCACGCGCTGCCAGAAATCCCTGCGTTGTTGTAGTAACACACAATCGCACGTATACATACCTCTGTTAAGCATTGGGTTATAGCATTATCACACTCAAATCCAACAGGGAGGCAGATATCAAAGCTGACAGAGTATCCAAAGACCCTTCCCTGAGGAGCCCTCCGAGGTATCCTTTACTCCACATCAATTCTGGCCAGGGAATCATTCCATTTTGTCCCCCAGTGTTCACAAAGTTTACTCGCTCTACGTGTGTTGCTTGTGAAATGCACCGTCCCGTACTTCCTTTTCTCAGAAGACCTCACAGGTGCAGATGATCCTGGGTGCAAGGGGTGACCACACCATGCCGTTCTTCTCGATCACTGTAACGAAAAATGCACATATTTAGCAAGAAGGAAGTGCTCTGTGTAAACAGTACTTTTTGAGTCATTATTAAGAGGGAAAGTCAAAATCACCACACATTAACACTCACAGAATAAAACTGCACAAACTAATAAAAATAAAAAAACAACGAATAATATATTTTTTTTAAAAGCATCATCTACCAAAAGACTTGGAAACTTGGAAATAAATCAAAGTGGACACCGCAATGCACGCAAAGAGAGCAGAGAGAAATCCTGTGTCATGTACTCAGACAGTCTAACAGCAGGTTTCATGAATGGGAGCTCTGACAGTACAGGCCCTCTGGCTGACCAAATTGGAAATAGGAAAACAAACATTGTCAAGGAAAGCTCCCCCCTCCACCACCATAACCCCTCCCCCTACCCCACAAACCTTTTCTTTCGACTCATTCTGTCCCACCTGTGTCAGGTTAGCAATAGTCAACCGCACCAGCCTCCAGACCACACAGATGGAAAACGTGCAGCCACCGTGAGATGGAGGAAAAAAAGCGAGGTAAGAACCTGTTTGCGAGGTAAAAGAACACACACCGTGATAGAAAGGAAAATAGAGAAAGAAAAAGAAGGCTAAACTGACTCATCAACGTTCCAGAGGGGCCGGCGGACAGGAGGCTCGGCGGACACACTAAACTCAGCTCGTTGGAATTGGGAGGAGAGGAAGTGGGCACTGCTGGAAGAACTAAACCGAAAACTTTCAGAAAGTTTCTGATATGAAGCCGAGCACAGTGGCTTGCGGCGGGATTAGGCTAGGCTAACAAGACGAGTGTTTTTAATCAAACAAATACTTACTGATGGTCTAATTTTAGTATAAAAGTTCAGGAAAGTAAGTAAGTATAAAAGTAAGTTTTTGTCAATGAGTAATATTGAAGATTTAGGGGAACTTCGATTTCTATTTCTTCATTTGCAGTGCAACCTACCACTCTACTGGGAATACGAGAGTTTTCAGTCAGCAAACTTTACCAGATGTACGCTAACCACTAAAATATTACACGCCACATAATTAGCCTAACAAGTGATGTCAAACAGCTCTGACAGAGTCAAAGACCCAAACCGTCTCTTATCTGGAGGAGTTGTTAAACACACTTGAGCTCCATTTGTGACATGTAAAAATTAGCCATCAAAATATAATATAAAAAAATATTACAAGCTAAAACTATACTTTATAACAGGATAAAGGACGTTGCTATGACACCACAGGTCAAAAATTCCTTGTGTTTCATTCCCTCACAGGGTGTGAGAAAAAAAGGGAAGAGAACAAGCTTTCTTCTAACAAAAGAAACACTTACATTTAAAGCACTTCATCTGGATGACAAAAAACTTTCTAAATGTTACACTCATATAGCACCCCAAGGTGACTTCACTCACACAAAAAGGCACATTTCTAGTTATTTCTCTTCAAATCCATTCATATTGCATGAAAGTTTAGTGAGAAAATCCATGACGATGGCAAGTTTTTATAATATATCTGCTATAACTCACCATAACAAGTCTATAGCACACATCCAGAGCCATTTAGTAACTTCAAAACACTGCTAAAAACAGGATGAAAAGCATATGACGAGACAAGGGACGACCTCTGTGAACTGCGGCTCTTTTATTCTTGAAAATCCGGAGGAAAAAATACTAGCTATTCATACACAGGCTAAATCAAACATATGTTATAAAAGCTTTTAAGGCTACCAATTATTAGGAGCTGTCTCTGTGTAAACCTTGGCATTTCATCAGGCAGATACAAAAAAAATTCTCAATTTCCTGTCTCCCATGTTTGGAGATTTCTAACCCCGAAAAACAAAACAAAAAGGAATTTCTATAAAGTTATTGATGCGTAATTTCAAAACACAAGCAGTGATGGTACTTTGCAGACTTGCCTGTCGCGCGTATAGGGAGTGGAAAAAATACTATGCCGTTACATAAAAAAAAATAGTTTAAAGAAAAAGGAGAGAGGGAATTTAACGTTTCAAAGACCTAAAAAAAACGTATTCAGTCTATAAAAAAAATAAAGTTTTTGGTTGTATTTAAGTACTATGTCCTTTGCAACATGAACATCTGTAAGATTAAGTTTTTAAAAGATTGATTGTGTTAACTTTTGAGCAACAAATGAATACAAATATAGTATACACAAAAATAATCATCTTGTCGGAGTAGATTTTCTAACAAACAAGAAAAGTAAAAACAATTACAATATTTTAAAGTCATTAACTAGTTACAATATGTTCTTTGCAAGCAAACACCTGGATTTAATATGTGATAGCGTGATCCATTCTCTTTCACTGTCATTAAAAAAAAAATCCCTACAATTTATTTTCTCTACAGGCTTCCTATTCAACGGCACCAACGCCACATGAATCTGCCGCAGGGACACAAATGGCAAATCACAGTGCGGCAAGAAGTTACCCCAAAAAGAAGTTGTGCAAACTCAGAAGCCACAAAGAACAAATGGAAGACCCCCACTGCTGCTTTCTCCCTCCACCAAGGCCCAAATTTATTTGTCAGCCGTAAAGTTCCTGACTATACAGCGCTGATCTATTGCCTCTCTCCAAAGAGCACACAGATGTGGAGTCATTTACATTTCAAATACACCTCAAGCTTTTCAATCACTTCAAACGCGTCTTATCAGACAACTCATGTGGATCTTATTATTCTGTGTAGACTGAGAACTGAATCTAGTAAACCGCTGAACAGATAGCAAGAACGAATTCACATATTTGTGTGAGTGTTTACGATGCACGAGGAATTAAATAATATTCCAAGCAGAGGGAGATTTTTCTTCTGATCTCTAGGTTGTTATACGTGTAAAATGACAACAAACTATTTCTTGCACGACAATAAAGTGGGGAAAAGTTATTTAAATCCTCACAGAACAAAAATAGTCATGTAACTGCAAAAAGAGTTAAGATAAAGCAATTGTAGCTGCAAAAGCCTGATGATGACAGAGCTGAGGTTGCCTGTTGACTGTATCTGAAACTATGTTTACAGTTGTGAGTTTCTCTAAATGATGAGCTGCATTTGCCTGCACAGGATTTGTCATTAAGAAACTTTTACCGACAAACTATTTCAGAAAGAAAAAGAGAGCATATAGTTTCCAGACTGCCCGAGTGTGGCAACTTTCACAGTTTACAGGAAACAGCGCAACTCATCTACTGGAACCAACATGGGATTTTGTATCATAACAATCAGATACAGGTTACGCTTCAGTACAGCACATTTAAGTGAAGTGTGGGTGATTTTATCAGTTTGAAGATAAATCCTTGTTTCCACCCACTTGAACGTACTAATGATATTCTCATTTGAAAGTGATTGTAAAACCAAATTAACTGGAAACATTACCACATTTGCAGAACTGAGGAACCTTGCAACAACTCAAAATCCAAACAATGTTACCAAATGTATAGGATATGAACACATGTATTGACATAACTTGTTAAAATGTGTTAGAAATAACTAGAACACTAGTTTCTATCGATGAATAACATCAACAAGAAAAGATAAGGGGGAAACGACTACAGTACACGCCAATATTTTGTTTTACAATTTCTATACACATGCTTTCATTTTTAGAAGATTAACACAGAGTTATTTAAATTCCTTGAACTTTTGTCGAAAAGTTTTTTTGGAAAGTGATAAGCTCCATCACGCCACTTTGGTCACGCCACAAGAAACTTTGTGAACTAACAGTTACAGCCCCCCCAAACACACCTAAGTGCGAAAGTTGTCCACAGTTGCTAAAACAAATGAAACATTTTCCTATTAGTTATATATTTACAAAAACACACATCCAAATGAGAAAATAGTATTCGTATAACTCAGTCAGGAGCTCGTTAACGTTACCGCTATTCATAAACTTTTCCTCAGAAACTTGCTGCCCGTCTCCATCGCCTCGAAGAACGCAATGAAACAGAAAGACACATTTTCGCTACCTGCCTTCGAGTAAAACCACAAAATAGCGATAAAAGTCCCGTTACGATCCGTAGACTGTCATGTAAACAACCTGCGTCTCTTTGTATGTGGAAAATGAAGTGTAACGTTCAGCGCGTTGCCATGCCTACGCGTTTTCTTATCGTACATCAGTTACGGAAAGTTTTCGAAGTTTGTGTGGAAAGCGCCATTCAGCTTGAAGCATCATTTACGCAAAAACAGTAGCCTACACACTAATGAAACTTTCTACAACTTGAGCTATGCGCCGTTTAGCTACTTTAGCGCGCAGTGCAACCGGTTTACACATAAACAATGCAAATACTAGACGCCTCGCGGCTTAAATGTACAAGAGAAAAAAACGATATTACTACATTCGGGATATTATCTTGCGCAAAACGCATTGCAACACAGGACGAAATAGCTGAAAAGAAATGGGAATTACAAAGTAATCTAAAAACCTATTCGTGTATTTTCTCTCAACTAACGTTACTTTGAGCTAACAAGTCGCCAATTTCAATTCGCAATTTAGCCTCAAATCCCCAAATGGCACGCCGAAATCCGAAGAGCCGTGCTCTTATTTTCATTGCAAAGTAGCACTCAACTGATTCATCACCAAATCCCTTCGCTCTTCTCAACATTGCATAACATTCTCCCCCTAAAAGCCACCAGGAACTACAGCTAAAATTCACATCGTTCTTCTGCCGTGATCGCAATGCTCATTGATTCGCTTTCTCCTTACCTGTTGATTAAATTGCAATAGTCTTTGCAGTCTGAAAGATGGTGGAGCTTTGGCGTGAGCCATGACGCGTCTTTGTGTTGTTTGTTTGTTGATCTCGGGGAATGATTTCTTTTTTATGGGGATGTAAGATTGCGAATAGCTCCTGTACACGTGAAATCTTGGGAGACTGTGTTTAATAGTAAAACCGCCTGAGTCTGGGATGGAAAAAAAGGAGGTTGGTTTTTGCAGTGATCTCAGTTCTTTATCAGAAATGTTATCGCTTGTCAGGACCTCAGACTCCAAGCATTACGTCAGTTTCAAGACACCAACACTATTAATATCAAGAAGCCCTTGCGGAGGAAAGCGCCACCCTAGAGCGCGCTCTCTTAAAGGGACAGTGACCTCTAAAACAGCTCCAGCACCACTCTGCAACTTCGCCATAGACTGCTGAAGAAACCTACTCAGATAAGTCATTTAAACTAGAATCGGTTCTCAACCGGTGGTTCGCACTTCAGAGAAAGCAGAGAAAAACAACAACAATGCGAAATGCAATGTAAAGATAATTTAATCATTTGTAAGGGGAACCTTATAAAATTATAATATATATTTTGTCTCATGTAACGCAAATGTCTTCTTGCGGCCACAACAGTTTTGTGATATCTATCTATCTATCTATCTATCTATCTATCTATCTATCTATCTATCTATCTATCTATCTATGCATAGTTAAAATATTAAAATAAATAAGCTTCTCAATATTTAAAGGTAGAATAAAACTGCTCTTCAGGGCACAGTTTTGATTATGAAAAGAAAGTGATAACCACATTCTGTTGGGCTTAAATTAGGAGTCACAACCAAATTTTGAGTGAGTTGGCATGCTGTAGTTGTCTCAAATGGGCTATTATTAGTATTTTTTTAGTTTGTTAGTTTTTGGCTGTTAGCTGTCAATCTTTCTCAGGGTATTAAAATAGGGTTATGACACAAAACCCTGGGCAAACATTTGGGCAGATATATACATATAATACACAAAAAAACAGAATGTTTTTTACAGATATTGTGGGGTAAGGACATATTAATAAATATATTGATACATTTCACTCTTTGATTTTAGGGACATATTTGTTTATTCCAAACTTGCTCAGTGCTCAGCAATATAGAACTGAAACCAAATAAGTGAAATGAAACACTCTGTCATTCTGTGAACATTTCCTGACAGGTAGTAATTTCTGTGTGGAATAATTAGCAGTAGTAGATGTTTTTGACAACTAGTATGAGTGTAGCTTTCATGAAACACTTTTGGGAAGTTGACATGTCCTGTAGTGTGCTTCATCTTAAATTACTGTAAACAGCAGTTCATGATTATTCTTGTATAATTATCATATATGCAGCATTTACGGTCTTATAGACTAAATGGAAAATGTGTACACCACTGGATAATTGAACATGATATTAAACACCTGATATAAACTTTCATTATACATTCATATACATTTTAACCTAAAAACCTTGATTTAAAGTCTGCCCTTGTAGAATGTGTTTCATACCTTAAAAAATATAGTAATATAATGTATTTATTTTTGTAAATACAATAAATGTTATATACTTATGTTATGTTATGTCATGTCATGTCCACAATAACAACTTCAAGATGAACCAATCACTTGTTGTCAAAAATTGTGTCTCCAAATGACTGCCTAGAGCATTACTGTCTGTAATGCATTTTATTTTCTATCTATAAAATAAAACAAACTCAATTGAATTTACAGCAATTTATCACTAATAGTGTGCAAGCTGTTTAAAATATTAACAGCAGAAGACATATGGTTTCAAGGTAAATGTGTACAACAAGAAACGTGCAATTGCTAAGTAATACATGGACATTTGGGAAAGCTTTCTCAGCTATAGAGAGTAATTAATTATTTTGGAAAATTATGCATAATGTATACATTTATGAAAATATTTTTCAGGTACAAAAATGTTACCACATAACCTATATACTTTCCACGTTTAAACGAATGTAAAAGGTTGTTAAAAATGGATTATGTTCATGTTTTCCCTTTTTGTTTTCTTTTCATTTCCCTGAAATTTTCTTATAAAAAATAGCATAAATAAGCTGTCAACAAAAAAATGTACTGGATTTGATTGCCAACATTTACAAGATTGGTTTCCTGGGGATTAACATGATTTGAAAATAGCATTGCATGAAAAGAGCATAAGAACTGTTTTCCAAGAATACACATATTATGTTTTTCTTTTTTCCGATGAAGCTAGTAATGGTGGGCAAATTACACGTAGAGAAAAATTCACTCAGACTGATTCAAAATATATATAAAAGCATGCCAAAAAAAATGTCATCATAAATTATATTTCATGTTTCCATGAACTTATTTGAGAAGTACCAAAGCGGCATACTCTATTCAGGGTTTTCACATGCGTTCTCTGCCATCGCGCCACCATCGTGAGACGTACACTGATGAAACTTTTTTAGAGATGAAACCTGAGAAGTGAAGTCAACGTTGTTTATTTCACATAGAGATATCATGCCATGAGGTGGATGTCACTGACATATTTTTAGTCCTGGTGGTTACATTCTGCTAGACATATTACATACTGTGGAAGTTGGCGCCAATGCTGTCCCCTATCTGAGCTTGATCCTGTTTCAGTATAGCCTTTCCTCTATCCATGCTAACAGCCAGACTCATCGTGTGTCATATTTCGAACAACTCATGCATAGGAGACAGCCCTTCATTGAGCTTTTGAACGCACCCTGCAGTACTCACTGCTACAATATCTGTATTCATCCGTATTCACAGTGACGACATGTGTTTAACAGTAGGCACATCTGTAAACAATGTACTGACTTGTATATTACTTTTAAGTATAATACTCAGATGAGAAAAGCTAAGGACTAACTTATTTTTAGTGTTTAGATTTGGTTAGTGGTCCGACTTTTTTTCATCCAATGCACCATATATTATTGACGTAGAGGCTTGAAATATAGCGTTTTTATGTGCATTTTAATGGTCTTCCGTAATTAATTTAGTATGTTATAGTATAATGTAGCATTTTATTAAAATACACAGCTGTTAAAGAAAGAAGGCGGGGGAGTTGTTGCTCTCTCAAGTATCCATTCTTTACTTTGTTATTGTTAGAGTTAACTATAAATAATAGCATATTAGTGCATATTTATTTTTAGGGCTGCCTTTTTTATATATTATAAAACATGACAACTTCTAATTCAAACTGCTTTTTTAATAAAAAAATTGATTCCTCATGTAGAGTGAACAGAGACTAATGGATTTGAACAAAAACAGAATTTGTGATTATGAGAAATGTTTTTTTTTTTTTGCAATGTCTTGTACCATCACAATTCCTAAAGACATCTCCTGTGAGCAACAGAATTGCATATCTGGCACAAATGTGATTCATAAATGGGCAGTTTTCAATTTTACCATTCAGTTCAACCATGCAGCGTAAATGGAATTTGCAGAGTGTAACTTCTGAATAAAAGGGAAATTTGAACTGGAAGAACGGCTCAAGGTGATTCTTCTACATTACTTTTGCACTCCAAGGAGCAAAATAAGTGATACATGGAGGGCCGGAATAAAAACAATTTTATACTTGAGTAAAACATTTTTCAGATACATTTCCGCATGAATAATTATATTATTTTTTCCTCTCCTCCAAAAAACATAAATAGAAGATGGAAGCAAAACACTTTCACAGCATCAAATTAATTAGACCTGGCATTAGCGTTGAAAATATAGTCTATAGATATTTTTTTTTTTTTGTTCTTAAAATATTGGAAAGGCTGTTGTGAATAAAATGAGACTAGCAGAGAGGAGTAAGCAATGGAGATAGAAGAGAAGAGCCAGCACTGACACAAAACTAGACACAGAACAACAAGTGTATGAAAAGAAAAAAGACAAGACAAGAGACGGTTTCTGTTATTAGATGATTAGCAAAAAATGTAGATAGTTCAGAGGTGAAAACATTTCCACAAATAAAATGAAGCCTGAGACAGAAGTGCTAAAATATATTTTACTTAAAGATTATATTTCTGCACATATATAGCTCATTAATTTCAGTTGGGTAACAAACTATATATGTGTGTTTTTGATTTTCTAATTATTTCTAAAATTAGTTGTGTTACTTGCTGTTTTAGTATTAAGCCACAATGAGAATATCTTGCATGGATGTTTCTGTTTGACTAATAGTTGGCAAGCACAAATTTGGTCAAACATTATTAGTATTCTAATAAAATAATGAATTCAAGATCATGCTGGGAAGAGCCTCTGCTTATTGCTTGACGTGAAACATTTTATTTTCACACTAGCTTTGGCCTTAGCTTTATCACTAAAGAAATTGTGCATCTAAAAAATGAAAATTCTGTCCTCATTCAATCTCATGTTGTTCCAAACCTGTATGACTTTATTCCACAGAACACAAAAAATAGAAATTATGACTGTGCTGGCTGATCTTTCCCGTTCAGTTACAATGAAAGGGCAACAAAAAAGTATCATAAAAGTGGTCAAAGCGACTCATGCGACATATTCCAAGCATGTACCGGATCAATGAGTCAGTATGTTAAAACCGGATCAGTCTGATTCATGAACGAATCACCAAAGATATATTTCGTTTTTCACACAAAGTTATGGTTTATTAAAATCACTGCATTTTTTGCATGGAAAACTGTTTTTTAACCCCTTTTATGTTTATCCTGCTTTCTTGTGTTCCACACAACATGAGGTTGAATTATTACCGTAGGAGGCCTTTCTCTCCACTGCTTAGAATGGTCTTCAATTAAGTGCCTTCCATATTACTAACAGGTCTATGTGGCCTCACTCCAGTAGTTTCTCTCTCAAAGACGTCCTAATGTAAACCTACGTGACTCCAACCAACTTATTGTGCCTTAAAGTGCTCTTTTTCTCTCCTTTTTTCTTGTCTCTTTCACTCCCCCACTCAAAGAAGTTCATACACATCCAGTAGATGTTACCTTCATTACACACACAGAGGCAATAACAGAGGATACTAATGGATTTTGCAGCACTTTAAGTGATGAAAAGTGGCTGTGCAGTGAATGTACATTCCATCTTGGGAGAAGATGAGCAAGACTTCAAAAGAAAGTAGAATAAATATTCAGAGAGGTTCAGATCTGTAACTGATTGAGCTCTGTGGAATACCTCTTGGGTCATCACCAATCCGTGCAGATGAAGGGTTTAATCACCATCTTCTTTTTGATTAGCTAGCAGGTACAGCGTTCCTCTAATGTTATTGAGCGATCTATACGGCCACCCGGCAATAGATGCTGACAGAGCTTCTTATCTACTGAAATCTGTGACTGTCTGTATCTCCTACTCTTTTCTCAGGAACACAGCGTGTGCACTCATATGAAAGCACAAAGCTTGTCACACAATTTCACGCAATCGTGATTATTCAAAATCTGACTCAATCATATATATTGCCTATATATTATCTTGAAAATACATCAGGAGATAACAGGATAAGGAAAAGTAGATTTAAAATAAAGAGAGTGAGATTGCTCACCAATTCTGAACAAATATTGAGCATAAAATGCTGTCAAATATATATTTATGAAACTACAGGTGATATTTCTTCCTGTAGCTCAAACAGTATAGCATGGCACTGACAACACAAAAGTCATGGGATTGATTCCTAGGAAAAGCAAGAACTGATAAAATATCTTAAATATGGCATAAGTTGCTTTAGATAAAAGCGGCTGCCACATGCATACATGTAAATGTATCTTCTGAAGTAGCCTACATTTCTCAGGAGGCATTACATATACTGTATGTAATTATTTTAGTTAATTAAGTTATGAAAGATTTAATACGTAACCTACAGCCCCACAAATGTTGTTTCTCAGAAAACATTATTTAAAATAAATTAGAAAACATGAAGTAAGCTCAAATTTATTTTACATTTTTTGTGGTTAGCCATAGACATAAATTATTTATGTAACTTACATCATTAGAGTTAAAAAATACAATTATTTTAACTTATTCATATTGAGTTCTGCCTAATATAATTTTTTGAGTTCATATTACAAATATATATTGAGTTGAATAAAATGTTTAAGTTAAATGAACTTATTTCATTTAGTGAATTTCATTGTTAGGTTTTACAGTTTAAGAAATGCTTAGCTGTTTTTGAGCTGTTCTTGCTGGTTTCTTAAAGCTATAGTTCATCAAAAAACAAACATTTAATCATTATTTACATTATGTTAGTTTTAACCTGGAGCACAAAAGAAGACATTATTTAAAAAAGAAGCAAAAGTCGTCATAGTTGGGAAAACTTCATAGTTGGGAAGAGGCACAAAATATATTTGGGCATTCTCATTTGCTCCAATAGCAATAAATAAATAAATAAAAATCCATGATAGTGTTTCTATGATATTCAGAAAAGAGAAAGATGTCAAATTTGTTGTAACTTCTTCAGACGTTTAGAGTTAGAAAAACAAACATAGCAGTGCTAACTTGTTTTCTGAAATGTAAGGTAATATAACAAAGCAAAGTAATAAATTCACATAAAAAAATGTTAAAAGGAAAATATTTACAAAAATATGATGTTTGATAACTGTGGAAATGCGTCATCACAGTCCATTGTATTTGTAACTGTTTCGATCCCAATGTTCTTGAAAATATCGTATTTAGTGTTTCACAGAAGACAGAAAGTAAAAGGTTTTGAAATATGAGTGGGTAAATAATGACAAAATCTTAATTTTTGAGTTAACTTATCCCTTTGACTGGTCATCAAACCAGACTGTACACAGGCTCAGACCGGCTATGCTGGTTTAATAAGATTGAATTGGGCTGTTCAAAGAAAAATAAAATGGCTCCAGGTGAACTTTTACAAACAAACCCCTCTGTTTTTAGTATCACTGGTCATTATTTCTGTGCCCTGCTCAGCTTTTACCTTGTCGGTTTCCTAAACACCCCCCTCATCCCTGTTCAGCAATAACTTCCTGATTTGTAGCCTGTAGGAAGCAGACCTGCTGATTTAATGGCAGATCTGTTTGTAGGAGAAAGAAAGAAGGAAAACAAGAGGAAAAGGTGTGCATGTGTCCGCATTTGCAGCAGTTTTTTCTCCTGCATGCCAGTGGAAAGCAGGAACTGGTTAAGCTGCAGGTGACTCATCATTTCCCACCATGCTAATGATACAGGACTAATGCTATGAACATCCAGCCAGACACATTTATCATCCATGCTGCACCTTCCCTTTAATCATTCGTATGTAAAAAGGCAACAATAAATTACATGTTCATGCAACGGCAACAGATCAAATAAAACACATTAACAAAAAGGAATTTGTTCAAGTGAATTAATCTTGTTCTCTCTTTAACTATTACTGATTTGCTTTCATATACATGACACACAGCGCACTTTATGGAATAAAATTAAAACCAATGAATAAAGAGAGTGAGTCACCAAAAAGAAAGTGACTCAGTCAAGGACAGCACTGGTCGATTAGTTTCTGGCATTGCACCAATAACAATAAAGAAGGGATTTGCTGCATTTAGTATATGACTGCAATAACAACACGTTTATCAAGGCATTTCAAATACATATATCGTTTTTACTGCCAGTGTTGGGGGTAATGCATTACAAGGAATGTGAGTTATGTAATAATATAACTTTTTTTTACAAATAACTAGTAAAGTAACGCGTTACTTTTAAATTTCTAAGAACATTTCTGAGTTTTTCAAAAAAGTAACGGCAGTTAAATTTTTACCATTTATTGTGACTGTGCGCTGTGTGAACTGTACTATAGTTCTAGACTAAATGTGAATGTGCATTAATTCATCCCACTTGCAAAAAAGCTGATTCATCAAAATTTATTAAAACAGTGAAATGCAAACTCAGAATATGACGCAAACCTGCAATAATTAAATATGTTAAACAACACAAATATATCTAATCTAATTTTATTAACCAATGTGTTTGCTGCTGACCTTTGATGATCCAGTTCAACCATACTAATAAGCAAAAATTATTTAGATAAACTAACATCATGTGCTTCATAGTTTTTTTATTGCTGAAGAGTGTTGAATCTTCTTTTTCTGCGTTCTAAATAAATAAATAAATAAATAAATGTAAAATCAGACGTGATTTACTGTTTCCTTCAGCCTGAGGTTTATTCAGAAAAGAGAAAGATTACACTTTTTGGTGTGAAAGGGCTTTTACATTTGCTATAAAAACAAACATAGCAGTGCTAACTTATTGTTCTGAAATGTAAGGTAATATAACAAAGCAAAGTAATAAATTCACATAAAAAAAATGTTTAAAAGGAAAATATTTACAAAAATATGTTGTTTGATAACTGTGGAAATGCGTCATCACAGTCCATCATATTTGAAACTGTTTCGATCCAAATATTCTTGAAAATAGCTTATTTAGTGTTTCACAGAAGACAGAAAGTAATAAAGGTTTCGAAATATGAGTGGGTAAATAATGACAAAAATCTTAATTTTTGAGTTAACTTATCCCTTTGACTGGTCATCAAACCAGACTGTACACAGGCTCAGACCGACTGGTTTAATAAGATTGAATTGGGCTGTTCAAAGAAAAATAAAATGGCTCCAGGTGAACTCTTACAAACAAACCCCTCTGTTTTTAGTATCACTGGTCATTATTTTGTGCCCTGCTCAGCTTTTACCTTGTCGGTTTCCTAAACACCCCCCTCAGCAATAACTTCCTCATTTGTAGCCTGTAGGAAGCAGACCTGCTGATTTAATGGCAGATCTGTTTGTAGGAGTAAGAAAGAAGGAAAACAAGAGGAAAAGGTGTGCATGTGTCCGCATTTGTAGCAGTTTTTTTTCTCCTGCATGCCAGTGGAAAGCAGGAACTGGTTAAGCTGCAGGTGACTCATCATTTCCCACCATGCTAATGATACAGGACTGCTGATATGAACATCCAGCCAGACACATTTATCATCCATGCCGCACCTTCCCTTCAATCATTTGTATGTAAAAAGGCAACAATAAATTACATGTTCATGCAACGGCAACAGATCAAATGAAAAACACATTAGCCAGGAATTTGTTCAAGTGAATTAATCTTGTTCTCTCTTTAACTATTACTGATTTGCTTTCATATACATGACACACAGCGCACTGTATGGAATAAAATTAAAACCAATGAATAAAGAGAGTGAGTCACCAAAAAGAAAGTGACTCAGTCAAGGACAGCACTGGTCGATTAGTTTCTGGCATTGCACCAATAACATTAAATAAGTGATTTGCTGTATTTAGTATATGACTGCAATAACAACACGTTTATCAAGGCATTTCAAATACATATATCGTTTTTACTGCCAGTGTTGGGGGTAATGCATTACAAGGAATGTGAGTTATGTAATAATATAACTTTTTTACAAGTAACTCGTAAAGTAAGCATTACTTTTAAATTTATAAGAACATATCTGAGTTTTTAAAAAAGTAACGGCAGTTAAATTTTTACCATTTATTGACTGACTGTGCGCTGTGTGAACTGTACTATAGTTCTAGACTAAATGTGAATGTGTTAATTAATTCATCCCACTTGCAAAAAACTGATTCATTCATCAAAATTTATTAAAACAGTGAAATGCAAACTCAGAATATGATGCAAACAATAATTAAATATGTTAAACAACACAAATATATCTAATCTCATTTTATTAACCAATGTGTTTGCTGATGACCTTTGATGATCCAGTTCAACCATACTAATAAGCAAAAATGATTTAGATAAACTAACAATCATGCTTCATAGTTTTTTTATTGCTGAAGAGTGTTGAATCTTCTTTTTCTGCATTCTACTGTACAGACGTAATTTACTCTTCCTTCAGCCTGAGGTTTATTCATTACACTTTTTGGTGTGAAAGGGCTTTTACATTTGCTATAAATAGAACTTATTGTATTAAAAAACAATCAAGCCCTGCTCATATTTAAAAAGTAACGCAAAACTAACGTAACACATTAGTTTCCATAAAAGTAACTAAGTAACGTAATTAGTTACTTTTTAGGGAGTAACGCAATATTGTAATGCATTACTTTTAAAAGTAACTTTCCCCAACACTGTTTACTGCAGAAAGACCAGAAAAAGGCCAGTGACTAATGACTCGACTTTACTGATTTGCAGTAAAGGATGAGAGATGACAGTGCAACTGAGAGTCTGAGTCACACTCCCTGTTATTGTGGTAATGGTGGTCTCATATTAAAGAGATATTTCACCCAAAATTGAGACTTAAGTCATTATTTCTGTTTATTAAGTTAATATTCAGTAACTTACATTTAAAACATCTTGCTCCAGTTTCCTTCGACAAAGTTCCAAAACGAAGCCAAAGCAGTTCCTTTTCGAACTACACATACTGTGGTGTTCGCTCCTAACTGAATCGGTGTATGAATGAATCAGTTGACTAATTTCTATAATGGCTCACTCATTAAAAACAGTCAATTTTTGCCACTGGTGTAACAATGTGACCTGCTGAAAGAGTCGCAATCAGTGTTGCCAAGTCAGCAGTTTTCCTGCGGAATTGGGCTAAATATCATGTTATTGGGGTTGAATCAGAATGCATTGTGGGTAAAAAGTAGTCAACGAACGTAGGGAATGAAGTCGTTCACTCAGAATTCAGACAGACTACAAAATGGCTGACACCCGATATAGTGCACTATATAGTGGATAGGGAGCGGTTTCGGACAATATAATAAAAAAATAAATAGTCTTTCTTGCACCATTTATTTTGTTGATTATATTGTTTATTCTTATTCCTCTCTGTCTGCATTACTGGAAAAGAGCGATACAAACAGTAAAAGGTCCCTGCTCGACCAATCAAATTCGAGGACCAGAGTTGTGTTTATGATTATAGTATTTATGATATACATGTTTCCTACGACTTTTGAAGGTCTGTCAATGGAAAAAAAATATATAGGTATTTTTGTAGGAGACCAGATGGAGTAGTTACGGCATCTACCAGCAGGGGCTAACAGATCCATGCTAAGTAGCTAAACTTTGACCTCTTTATAGTGACACACTTGCAGAGCGAGGCAGCGTGAGAATCTTGATTGGTGGCAAAGGCACACATCTGTGCTAATGTACAAAATATGCTCTTAGCTGTCTGCTGCACACGATGTAGCTGAGAAGGGAATTGGAGGGGCGTCTTAAGTAGCTGCCAGGCCAGCGATGCAAGACCCTTTCCAACAGTAACCGAGTTATAGAGGTGATCTGGGACAACTGATATGCTCTCTGATAATTCTCAGCATTACAAGCCATTCTCTCTCCAATTGCTCTCTATCAGCAAAAAGAGAGGGAACTTTTATGTTAAATAAAGATTGAAAGGGAGAGCCAAGATCCATTTGAGATGACACAGTCAATTTTAAAGCTATGTGTGATTTTCTTCTGTTAAAATACGTGTTTTAACTTAATATGCAGAGACATCAATAAGTAGGCTAAGTCATTTATAGGTTGATTTCTCAAAAAAAAAAAAAATGCTGTTTCGGTGTGCTTTAGCATTGCTCTGCTCAACAATTTTTTTTTGAGTTTGAGTTTAGGGCAGGACTAGTTACATTTACATTTAGTCATTTTGCAGATGCTTTTATCCAAAGCGACTTACAATTGGGGAATACATAAAGCGATTAATCTTGAAGAGGCAAACAGACAGAGGAAGTGCCCATAACACCAAGTCTCAGGCATTGTTCAAATAAATACAAGCTAGCAAGGGAAGGAGAGAAAGATAAAGAGAAATATGAAGTTTTTGAAAAAGTGAAAAAAGTGTTTTTTCTGTTTAGTTTAGGATGAAGTCAAGTAGTGTTGAAAGAGATGAGTTTTCAGTTGTTGCTTGAAGATTGACAGGGATCCAGCATTCTGGTTAGGGGTGGGAAGTAGGGCTGAAACGATTCCTCGAGTTACTCGAGTAACTCGAATACAAAAAATAATCAAGGCAAATTATGTGCCTCGAAGAATCGTTTTGTCCATTTACTAGGGATGCACTGAATTTTCGGCAGCCGGAAATATATGCAGCACCGCACCACCCAGCAGTGTCCTGGTTTGCTCTCTTCGCGTTCAATATTACTCTCTATCATTCTGCTCAGTTACCGCTCATGCTCACCGGAAAAGCTAAGTCCGCTCAAATAACGCGCCGACAAAGAAATGTCTATAGCTGTGTCCGAAACCGCTCCCTATCCACTATATAGTGCACTATATCGGCTGTCAGCCATTTTGTAGTGCTGTCCGAATTCTGAGTGAACGACTTCATTCCCTACTTTTGTTCACTACTTTTTAACCACAATGCATTCTGATTTCGAGTGTACAACCGATGTACACTTGCTGAAGCACTATTTCCCACAATCCAATGCGGAGAACCGACGAGCTGGAAGAGAGAGCTGGAGCAAGCGAATTTGCATGAGAGATGCCGTTTACATCTTTCTTATTTCTGCTTTAACGTTTATTTCATACATTATATTAAAAATATATAATGTAGGCAATAACTCAGTTTAATATTTTACTAGTTTACTGAGGTGGCATTGTTGTTAACTTACAAAAATGATGATCATTTGGTGGATAATTAAAAAAATGTTCGTTAATCACCTGTAGGTAGCGTATCACTCTGATGTCAAATTAACGGTCGCCTGAGAAGAGCGCTCTACGACCATTATCTTTCCTGAGCTCAAAATGCTGCTCGGGAGAGTTTCAAGATACTAAAAATAATAAATACATAAAATTATGAACATGTGTTAATGTGTGTTTATTTTGTTCTCAGTATTTTAATAGTAGTTAATGATTATGAACAAAAAAATCATTACAAAACAAATTAATAATATACCATCGATGAAACCACTGACGCGGAGGTATGTATAATTACAATATAAAGTCATTTTGAGTGGTATTGCTATTGATATTATTTTCTAAAATAAGGTACATGTAATATAAAAGTACATATAAGGTCTCACGCGCAGTGTATACGTCACCGTCCGAATCTGTTCACTTATTTCGTTCACTCCTCTCTGATATAGTCCACTCAACCGCCATACACCACATAGGTGAATGAGTGAACGAGTGAGCGATTTCGGACACAACATATGTAACGTTAGTATACTTGTTGCTGTTTGCAGTATAGCATCACTGTGCTGTGACATGCAGTACAGCTGATCTCCTTCACTGGTCTGCTCTCGGCTATACTCTGCTCACATGCGCTGATAATACATGTTTACTTGATGTTTCTTTACACAGAATCATACTTTCTATTCATTTCCCACTGATTTACGCGATCTGATGTGATGAGCATTAACTCATTAAAACTCTTTAAAATTTAAAGATAAATGAAATTGATGTTTTATGCCTTAATTTGATAACCAGATACACAACACAGAATGTCTGAGGAAAACATTTAATTTGGCTATTTAAAAAAAACTAATAGCAATAAAACATTAAGTGAGAGAAAATAAAACATAACTTTATAATTGTCATTTTCTTCAATCATATAATTATTATAACACCTAAAATACATTGCATGTAAAAAGTGTTGAATTGTACATTGTGTGCACATGATCAGGATGGTATCACCTCCGCTGCATTTTGAGAAAGAAAAAACCCTGTTTGCAGGACAACATTATTTGGATAATTAGTCAAAAACAACAGTTATATCTGATTCTGTTGCATAGAACTGAATAAAAATAATACATTGATATTTAATATTAATATATTTTCTATTGTTATTTTATTGGCTTGTGTTTTTAAAATTCTGTGTCATTCAAATTGAGTTAAATTAAAAGTCTTAAAAAATTACTTTATAGTATTTAATAAAATAAATAATTATTACAAAGCATTTTCGGTTTTGGTTTCCGACCAAGCACATCCAGAATTCTCTGTTTCGGCCCAGAATTTTCATTTCGGTGCATCCCTACCATTTACTGTAACTACATCCAGAGCACTGTTTGCAACCACATGCTCCTTTAATGCACACGCACGCACGCACGCACACGCACACACCACACACACACGCACACACACACACACACACACACACACACACACACACACACACACACACACACACATCACTCACGCACACACACACACACACACACACACACACACACACACACACACCACACACACACACACACACAACACACACAACACACACACACACCACACACACACACACACACAACACAGTCATGCAGAGAGACATTTAAGAGGGTTTATTCTCCAAATAACTTTAAATTCATGTTGCTGAAATATGTGTTAATGTTATATGTATGGACTCTTGTTTTTGTTCCACATTAGCTTCCTTTCCACTAATTTTTGCCTCTTACAAAAGCCACAAAGCCTTCTTAGAAGACAGTAAAGGCTTGTGTCATGCTAGAGCTTTAGTTAGGATCAAAGGTGGAAGTTAAGTTGCACAATGTCTAGATTTTATTTTATTATTTTTGTAATATTATTATTTTGATTTATGTCTTAGTTTTAGGTTGTACTATATTTACCTTATTTGTACCTTACCTTATTTGTATTTTGAATGTAATATGGCAATTAAATGCACTAAATGGGTTTAGTTTTCAGTTATTCATATATGCTATTTCAGCAATAACATTTAAAAATGTTCTAAAAAGGAAACAAATTACTTGTTCGCTTTAAAGACTTGTCTTATTTTCTCTTGTATATTTAGGATTGCTCTTTAAAAAGAAAAAGTAGTCCTTGTCCGATTAATCGATTACATTTTTGGTAAAATACTTGAATATAGATCGAGCAGTCTTTGCAATATACTCCTTGAAGGTCAGCTGGTCATCAAAGATTACACCAAGATTTCTGACTGAAGTTGATGGGGTAATTGTTGATGAACCTAACTGAATCATGAAGTCATCCTGTAGAGTTGGAGCGGCAGGGAAGACAAGAAGCTCAGTCTTTGCCAGGTTGAGCTGTAGGTGATGTTCTTTCATCCACGCCGAGATGTCCGCCAGGCAGCCTGAGATCCGTGCAGCTACCGTTGGGTCATCTGGACGAAATGAGAGATAGAGCTGTGTGTCATCAGCGTAGCAATGGTAGGAGAAGCCATGTGCCTGTATGATGGGACCCAGTGATGTAGTGTATGTGGAGAAGAGGAGGTTTCCAAGAACCGATCCCTGGGGAACCCCGGTGACCAATTGATGTGCTTTGGATACCTCTCCTCCCCAGGCCAGGCTAGTTCTTGTCCAACCATTAGCAAACAGTGAGCACCTAGGAACCAGTTTGGTAACAGTCATTATTTAAAATGTGTTTATATATTACATGCGATTTATGTATTTACATATTAAACTCTATATTTGTATTAATTTATGGAACTGCCATTAGAAAATTTGTTTAATCTAAACATTTCTAAACACTCATTTTAAGAATAAAAATCCTTTATTGCCAATGTTAAACTGTGAAAACTGTATTTTTTACCTATAATATTGCCATAAAAAATTCAATATTTGTCAAAATTTCTAATCCACAATATACACAGTCTACTCTAACAGTATGTTTGTGGAATAAATCTGTCGCTGTGTTTACATGGCATCCCAAATCTTTTTTTTTATCCAATTGCAATCTGATTATTTTTCTCATCTAAACATCAAAAAACACCCATGAACATTGGTTTTCACAATTCAATCCCAACCACATTCATGGACAGTTTGAAATACAATTCAAATCAGATTCCTGGAGATGCATTTCATACAAGCCAATCATAATTCAAGTTTTTTTGTCACTCTGTATGTGAAACGTATTTTATGTCATACACTTCGCACAATAATTACTCCAAATCAGCAAATATCCTCCACCCTGTTCCACATTCGATCAAGATGTTAACAGGACAAATTTCCTGCTCGCTGCACTATTGCTGTGGAAGTCCTTTGGGAGCATGTTGATATACCAATATGTATATTTGTCATAAAATGACTTATCTGCCCTCAAACACACAGATATGATTTCCTCACTAGCAGTAACATTGTAGACAAACATCAGGTTTGAAACAGAAAATAATCAGCCCTGTTCCAGAGGCAGTGGGACAAAAATCAACTTTGAGGGACTTGTCAGAAACTTTTCTGCAACAATAACATTTACCACATCTGCTGCTTCCTGTCACCTGCAGATATTTCCCCTTGCTTTTCATTCTGGAGGAAGGAAGGATTTTACCTCTCGACCTGAGCAGACAAAGGCTATTGCACATATATTTCACACAGATTTGTCTGCAGTAACATCCTCTATCCTCCATTTGTTTGTGCGTCATCGCCCAGATTATTTCTCCTTCTCATTTAATTTGATAGAGAGTATCAGCTGCTGATGTTCTGAAGTGATTTACTTGTTACTCCTAACCCCAATCTACTTTTTATGTCAAATGTTATTGGCTGAAGCCCATCGCTCCAGGTGACTGATTTGTGCGCTAGCCTACCCAGTCAGTGCTCTCAGCACTCACTCTCCTCTCAATGGCCAGATATTTCCCCAGAGGCAGTTTACGACTCTTCGGCTGGCCGCTTGGATATTCCTCATTGCTGTAATTGAAACAGGTTTTCTTGGCCTGCCTCCATTAAATCATGTCTCAGTGAATTCCTTTGTTCTTTGATCCCTGCAATTAGCTCCAGTACTTCATGTCCTGTCAGGAGGTGGAGAATTATTTGATGTCTCACTCTGCCTTCACCCACTTCTGTATTGGTCTTGTGGGCAGTTTTGCCATCACTTCAGCCCTCTTTTTCACTTTCACCGTTAGCACTGCATCTCAGAAGGTAATTAAAAGAAATTAAACATGGGCTCATTTTCCAGGCAGGGCGATTAAATAAATATCATATTTTCTGTGAGTGCCAGTGACTGAGCACAAAATGGATGCTATCCAGTATCAGTCACAGGCCACGTTTGAGGGGGAGAATTGCCATCATCAATGTTATATAATGCAGCGCTGCACATTGATGAGAGCGATCTGTTCTCAGTCTCTTATTGTGGACTGTGGTATAGGATACAGCAGGAACATATTGGTCAGTGACACAAAAGAGTGTACACGAAGAAAGAAAATAAAAAATATATATTTAAAACGTTTCAGAAGTTTGCTTGTTGCTGGTTTCATATGATTTTGGAAAACTTTTAAATCACACACACACACACACACACACACACACACACACACACACACACAACACACACACACACACACACACACACACACACACACACACCACACACACACACACACACACACACACACACACAAACACACACACACATCAACACACACACACACACACAACAGTATCTCACAGAAGTGAGTACACCCCTCACATTTTTGTAAATATTTTATTATATATTTTCATGTGACAATACTGAAGAAATTACACTTTCCTACAATGTAAAGTATTGAGTGTACAGCTTGTTTAACAGTGCAAATTTGTGGTCCCCTCAAAATAACTCAACACAGCCATTAATGTCTAAACCGCTGGCCACAAAAGTGAGTACACCCCTAAGTGAAAATGTCCAAAGTGTCAATATTTTGTGTGGCCACCATTATTTTCCACCACTGCCTTAACCCTCTTGGGCATGGAGTTCACCAGAGCTTCACAGGTTGCCACTGGAGTCCTCTTCCACTCCTCCATGACGACATCACAGAGCTGGTGGATGTTAAGAGATCTTGCGCTCCTCCAACTTCCATTTGAGGATGCCCCACAGATTCATTTTACCCTCAGCTTCTTTAGCAAGGCAGTAGTCGTCTTGGAGGTGTCTTTGGGGTTGTTATCATGTTGAAATACTGCCCAGCGGCCCAGTCTCCGAAGGGAGGGCATCATGATCTGCTTCAGTATGTCACAGTACATTTTGGCATTCATGGTTCCCTCAATGAACTGTAGCTACCCAGTGCCAGCAGCACTCATGCAGCCCCAGACCATGACACTCCCACCACCGTGCTTGACTGTAGGCAAGACATACTTGTCGTTGTACTCCTCACCTGGTTGCCGCCACACACGCTTGACACCATCTGAACCAAACACGTTTATCTTGGTCTCTTCAGACCACAGGACATGGTTCCAGTAATACATGTCCTTAGTCTGCTTGTCTTCAGCAAACAGTTTGCGGGTTTTCTTGTGCATCATCTTTAGAAGAGGCTTCCTTCTGGGGCGACAGCCATGCAGACCAATTTGATGCAGTGTGCGGCATATGGTCTGAGCACTGACAGGCTGATCCCCCCAACCCTTCAACCTTTGCAGCAATGCTGGCAGCACTCATACATTTATTTCCCAAACACAACCTCTAGACATGACGCTGAGCATGCGCACTTAACTTCTTTGGTCGACCATGGCGAGGCCTGTTTTGAGTGGAACCTGTTCTGTTAAACCGTTGTATGGTCTTGGCCACCGTGCTGCAGCTCAGTTTCAGGGTCTTGGCAATCTTCTTATAGCCTACGCATCTTTATGTAGAGCAACAATTCCTTTTCTCAGATCGTCAGAGAGTTCTTTGCCATGAGATGCCATGTTGAAATTCCAGTGAACAGTATGAGAGAGTGAGAGCGATAACACCAAATTTAACACACCTGCTCCCCATTCACAACTGAGACCATGTAACACTAATGAGTCACATCACACCAGGGAGCGAAAATGGCTAATTGGGCCCAATTGGACATTTTCACTTAGTGGTGTACTCACTTTTGTGGCCAGTGATTTAGACATTAATGGCTGTGTGTTGAGTTATTTTGAGGGGACCGCAAATTTACTCTGTTATACAAGCTGTACACTCACTACTTTATATTGTAGCAAAGTGTCAATTCTTCAGTGTTGTCACATGAAAAGATATAATAAAATACTTACAAAAATGTGAGGGGTGTACTCACTTCTGTGAGATATTGTATATAAGGTTATATTACCAAATATTTCCTCAAAAACCCATGTATACAAGCTGTAAGGAAATATGTTATTTAAATATTATTATTTACTATTATTTCCTCTTTTATCTAAGAAATAATAATAAAAGATTATGCCAAACTATATAATACGGTTTTCTTTTCAAGAATTTAATTCTTTTAATGAGCCGTTTATCTTATTTTTATGACTATGTCTCCAAAAACAAATCAAAAATTTATTTTTAAATTAATTCAAAAATAGAAAAAACATGCTCATCATGGAAGAAGTGTATTCAAGCGGTTGCAATTTCAATGTATTTTTAAATAAATGACCAGATGAGCGTCATGTCATTGACCCAAGTGTCATAGATCTGCTGGCTGGCAGACATCAAATAGACAATGTAATCTCCCAGAGAAGAAGGGGGGAAAGCTTGCGGAAATGTCTCCTGCACAGCTGTAGCAGGCAGGCGTGCGGCCAAGCCAAATAGGCAGACCTGCCAAAGTGAATTACGTCCATGAAGCGGAGGATTGTCTTTGCTAGTCCCGCTAGTTACTTGGTCAAAGTATAACTGATTTGAGGCGGGAGAACCTGATTGTTTCGAAAAACACTCAACCACACATCCAGAATGAAACATAAATTCAGCATTTCATGCAGTGATACTTCTCCCACATTCAGCAGAAGCGGCGATAAGGACGGTGTCAGAAATGGAGCAACGCATAAAAAAACCGACACATTTCTTAATGGAAGTTATCTTGATGAATATCTCGACGAGCTCTGAGACTTTTAGCGCATTCTGAGACGCATCTCTTCTGATCTATGTGCGTTTTCTGAGGCGACACATACGGGTGGCTGCCAGAATCGTCCGCAGGCAGACAGGCCAATCGCTCTGAGGAAACGCTGCATCTGACAAACCCTGCTGACTTATCTCTGCTGTGGCTCTTCCCCTCCCTTCAAAACACTGGAGATGGATTTTCTGTTTTTAGGAGCTGTGGTCACAGTAAGGCAATACTCTCAGGCACGCAGAGCCTAGCCGCTAGTCACGTCTGCGCTGCTCGCAAATACAGTTCAATCTTTTGAGACCCTACTGGAAAACTGAATGCGGCCAATTAAAGAGAACACAGGGAGGAGATCGCAAAACCTCATCAAACAAGGGCCGTTTAAAGTCGGGTATTAAAATGTAAAAGAACAGAGCGAGGTGGGGATGTCCGCACATGAAAAGGCAGCGGGATTCAACAACAACGAGAAAAAAAGGCAGATATTTGTTCCCATAAACGCCGAGCCGTCTTCGCATGCCCCGCGTGGACCGGCTGGTCACGGTCGTAGCTATTCCCAGCTAATGTCTTTTACAGCGCTCTTCTCGCTGGCCCGTTTGAACCTGCATTGTTATGGGCTGGCAGGCCACAGGCTTCATGAGAAGGCAGGGGAACCCTGGGCCGACTGATGTCTCTGTGGTCAGCCTGTCTGACCGTGAAGCCCTCTTTTTTTAGATTTAGGAGCGGGCTGACTCAAACTTGGCGCTCATCGGGAACCCACAACTTTCCAGCCTAAGGCGACAGAGCTGACCACTACAACGTTTGCTCGGTCACAGCAGAGCCAGTGGTAGCCATTTGGTGACCGAATGGTGTACTCGACACAGTGTCGCTGTTGTAATAATTACAGTCTGGCAGTTTGTTTGGGGATGGAGGATGATAAAGTAATAAAAGATCCCGAAATGAAATTTTGTATTCACTTTCTGTTGTCGTCGGAGTCACTACACTCCTTTGGTTCTATACTCCTTCATCTCGCAAAGAAAGAGCCGTTAGGGGTTCGTGTGCTTTGAGCGCAAGAACACAAAGCACAGGAACTGAAGCCACAGTATAATAACTCATTAAATTGTTCAGAACATTGGGACACTTACGTGACTCAAAAACACATGCAAGAATCAAGGTTAACTGTTAATACTTAGAAGCCTGTATGACCTTCACAAACTTGTCACAACAGTTGGTTTTATAGCAACATTGTCAAAAACGTGTTAAAGTGTGACAGAAATTTGCCAGCAATTAAACTTTTAACCATGTAATATATATAAGAATATATATATATATATATATATACATAAAATTCTTAACAAAATAATATATATATTTATTAGTGCTGTCATTCGATTAAAAAAATTACTAATTAATCGCACATTTTTCTACAATTAATCGTGATTAATCCCACATGACATTAAACATTAAAGTTTTTAAATATAATTTTATATTGCAATAATTTCACAATGTTTTTTATGATTGAAGGCCAGCATCACTGATTTAAATGTCTCTATAAAACAAATTTCCCCTTAATATTAAACCATTGACTGTGATCAGCACTATACAGTATAATTGAGCGCTATCAATTTGAACATTTATTAGACTTAACTTCTAATTTAAGGGAACTTAAAACAATCTTCACATGAACCATTATAATAAATGACATATTTAGCTACCTGTGCCCTTTAGCTGAAAAATACAGAAAATAAATAGTAACCATAGTAACTAAGTTCTAAGTTCATAGTAACCAAGTAACTAAGTTCTAAATTAAAAATAGACGAACCCCTTAAAGCTATAAAAGTTGATTTCCTCTTCTTTTTTTCTTTTTTTTTGTTCCTGCTTTAATAGATATCACAGTAGCTGGTTATTATCTTATTTGCCTGCTATTGCTTTAAATGCTGCTGCTGAAAGTGACGCGGATCTGACATGCATCTTATTTTCTCAGAACTCTCTTTACATTTTCTGACCCACTCCAGGTTTTAAAGTCTCCACTAATAAGGGATGAGTTGAATTGGGTGTGTTAGATGAGGGACACAGACACACAGTACTGGGGTGCCTCAGGACAGTTTTTAAAACCATTACAGAGACATTTTCTTAAATGTGAAGCATATATAATATATTGCATGCATGCACACAGTTTTAAGGCAGCTTTAATCGCCTTTTTGGTAACGACGACACAACTAGTACATAGTTTATTTCGCTGTTTGATATGAAATGATACACAGGCTACAGAGCGCGCCTGCACCTTTGTGCATGTATTTGAAGAGCGCGCACTACCAGCAGTGTCTTTTACGCACTCGTTTGACTCGCGCTTGGCAAGGAGGCGAAGTTAGAGCACGCGTCTGAAACGTCTCCCGTTTGATGTGGTCATAAAGAAGTTCTACATCTAAATAAACGCAATCCTTTTCAAGAAAAAAGAGACAGAGGCAGCAGTTGTGAATGGGGTGGCCAACCCTAGCCCCGCACCTGCGTTAATTACGTTAAATATCTTTAACGAGTTAATCTAAAAAAAATAATCTCCTGTGTTAACGCGCTAATTTTGACACCACTAATATATATACATACACATATATGAAGAGCAGTGCCAATACTAGATGTCTGGGGGCCCTACGCAAATCTTTTTTTGGGGGGGGTGGATGTAATGCATTTGTCTGTGTTAAACTCCGTCTCGAATCGCGCTCGAGAAGTGCTCGATATGCTTTTAACACGTTTTTTTAGTCTCGAGCAAGAGACTGTACGACATTCACGTTACATGATTTGACTGATTTTTCAACGCTATCTCATGCCAATTCGTACATATTTTACGAGGTGGCTAATTCATACGAATTCGTACGACCTCACTCGTGCGATTTAGTACGATTTGTCTAAACCCCAGTGATGGGTAGGTTTAGGGGCGGGGTAAGGTGTAGGTCATTCGTACAAATTCATACAAATTGGCAATTCGTAAAATATGTACGATTTAGCAAAAAATCGTATGAATTTGTACGAGTGAGGTCATACGAATTCGTACGAATTAGCCACCTTGTAAAATATGTACGAATTGCCGTGAGATTGGGCTGGACTTTTAAGTAGAGAGGGTGACAGCGCACCACATTAAAATAAATTATCATGTTTTCATAACCGCTTGCCAAACTCAAAAACGAAACTAAAATTAAAAAATATAGTTGAGAGCAAGGGGCCCCCTTGTGTTTCGGGGGCCCTACGCAGCTTGCGTATTCTGTGTTTAGGAAGGATCGGCTCTGATGAATAGTTCAGATGCAAAAGCCTCTAAGTGCAGTCTGAGATTTTCATCTAAAAGGAGCATTTTTTTCAGGCTCCTATGTTTAGGTTCAGTAATTTTACTCTAATGGCAATGTATAAGTCCTATTCTATGCAATTAAAGAGAAATAACTGAACATAAATATAGGAACCTTGAAGAAAATTCTCATTTTAGAAGAAAATTCAGATGGCAATTAAAGGCTTTTGCATCTGAACTCTTCATATATATATATATATATATATATGATATACATCATTTCCACACAATACATATTACAACTTAATTAAACAAATATATATATTTATTTTTTTTTAATCATCAAAGGTTTTAGCTTAAAACAATTTATTTAAATATTTGCAGTCTTAGTCTAGAACAGTGCTTCTCAAAGTCTGGACTCCGTTCCGAATCCAGACCCGGAGGGAATTCAATCCGGACCCGCCTCCATTTCATATCTCAAGAGCACTAATTATATGTACGTATATATACGCATGTTAAACTTGTAAATCATTTGTTAGTTATTGTTTTTTATTTCTTTTTGGAGATGGTCCAAAATGAAAGCACAGGTGAGATATTGAAACTTTTCCTTCCTGACATTAGCTGTCATGACATACAGTGAGCATATGATGTTTGACATAATTGGGTGACATTTCACAGAGTATTTTTTTTCATCACTTATATGGCCATTTGACTTATAGCAGTGTCCTAGTGTTTCCCATCAATTTAGTTATTTGTGGTGGCCCGTCACTATATCAAAACTGATCTGCACAATAGATTTTCCATAAGTCTTATACTTTGTTGAAACGAGCATTGAGCATTTCAAAATAAAAATGCGGCGCATTGGTTTTTATATGAATGTATCTTTGAAAAGAACCGCCTGTTTTCAGAAAAGTTCAATGCCGTTTTCATTTACATGTGAAAATTACATTTACATTTACGTTTTCATTTCATTACATTTAGTCTTTCCTGTAATGTAGCATTTGTGAGCGCAGTGCTTATTTTATTACAGTCGTTACCGGCAAACCATTATATCTGCACTCCAACAGCGCCTTCTGAAAATAGGCCAAATATATCGGCCCAAAAAAATCGGCATCTTATATTGGCCATCGATCGCTAGAAAAACCCATATCGGTCGACCTCTAATGCTGACACTTAAATAAATTGTTTTACCACTTGTGCACTTGTTATTAATGCATTTTGAATGCAAAGGCCACTTTCTTTTTTTAAAAGAATTTGTGTTGATTTATGTGATTTGATTTAGAGCATGTTATGTATGTTTATTAAAAACAATTGTTCCGGTCTGGACCTTTGACACTGATGAAAATTCAGATTCGGACCTTTGAATGTAGACTTTGAGAACCCCTGGTCTAGAACAAAAGTATCTAAAATAAAATGCATATGTAAAAGACAATATTTAAAGTATTTAAAAAGTAAAGTATTTAAAAAAAACAATACAAAGTAAATTGTGACCTTTAAAAAGTAAAAGTAAAAGACCAGCTTCAAGTCGGCATGAAATGAAAATCTATTTTCTAAATGCATTTATTTTGTAATTTCTCCCTATTGTAAATAAGTACATGTTTTCAGTTTTCATTTAATTTAATTTAATTTTGATTTGAGTTTTTGATTTGATTGACCTTGTAATTAAAATGTCATAACGTTTTGGTGAAACAACAACTCTTCTGGTGAAACAAAAGACTTCTCTCTGCATGGTGTTCATTTGGTCCACTTAAAACTTCAAATCTGTTGCTACACTACTTCTGTTTCATCATGATTTTAACCAGGCTTGCTTAGCTGATCTGTCTATTAGCAGATGAAGGCTGTCAATTAGCTGGTTGACAAAATAACTCTTGCTGGTTTTAAAGTAGTTTAAAGTAGGTTTAACAATCTGGAAGTTTAGTGGATTGCAAAAAGTCTTTGTGGGTCTTTTTTATCTTCCCATGTCCTTGATTAGCATGACTTCGCTTGGCTTGTTTGGAAAATCAGCCTCCAATGAGATGGATTATGAATAGCTCTGATCTACCTTCAGCATGTGTAGAATGAGCGCTCAGGTCTGGTCACCAGCAAAGAGTAATGAACTGTACATACCAGTGGAGCAGTAGGCTGCCCCAGGGATACTTTCACGGAGAGATGGGTTGCAGAAAAAGCCGATGACAGCATTTCACTGAGGAAAATATGCTTGTTGATTGCAAAATAATCCAGAGCAGATGAAGCAGCAAATGTTCTATTTTTGTAGAAAATTGGTGTTTGGTGATGAATCTTTGGCTCAAGGTCTGCATTTAAAGTCACAGCAGAGGTGTTCAGCTGGGATTAGGACTTGGCTTTCTGCAGACCAGTCAAGTTCTTCCACACTGACTGAATCATCATTTCTCTTTGATCCTTGCCTTAAACACAGAGACACTGTCATGTTAGAATAGAAAAGGGTCCTGTCCAAACTGTTGCTATAAAATTAGAAGCACACAATTCCCTAGAATATCATTATATGATTAAACATTAAGATTTGTACTCATGGAAATTACTAAAGTAGTCAAACCTTTCATTAAAAGGGGGTGACCCAATACTTTTGGCAATATAGTGTATATATATTTTTGATATATTTATACACACACACACACACACACACACACACACACACACACACACACACACACACACACACACACACACACACACACACACACACACACACACACACACACACACACACACACACACACACACACACACACACACACACACACACACACACGCATACTTTTTATTTATTTATTTTAAATGCTTGTGTTAACTTGGACAGCCCAAATTATCTTTGCAGACCACCAAGCACTACCTTGTCCAAACCATTGTCCTAAAATACCACCAATCCAAGACCTGATGCAATCAGTAATGCACTGCCTGTACATCATGTATGCCTACCTCTCTATTATACAACCCAGACAAGTTGTCATAGCATAATTTCCATCTTTCGAAACATGGCATGCTTTAAGTAATTTTTACCCACATCAGAATCATGTCATCTTTTATCAGTTCAACTACCAGGGGATCAATAGCCTGAACTAAACAGTCTGTGCACTTGAATGACTGTAGATTTAAATAAATTAATGAATCAATAGCAAACAACATATCGTTCAACCATCAGCTTAAGATTCATTCCACATCCCAGGATCTTGTTTGAATGAGCAATGAATCAACATAGCAAACGTTACTCAGTCATGAGTAAGCAATCTGACTCATGTACTCACAGGGTCAAAACATGGATTAAGACGGCCTTGTATCTATGAATATGCCCAAAAGATGATTAGAAATGAAAGGGGATTTTTCCCCAAGTGCATTTCCTTTATGAATATATACATCAACATACCCTACTGAACACATAACAGTGAATAAAGTATCACAGACAAGAGAGACTCAAGGATTTGTGATGTTTTCATTTATAAATTTTGATGTGCTACATAATCAAGCTATTTTATGTGCCAGACATCAATCTGAGATGTTGCCTCAAGCCGTTGAGGGAGGAGGAGTAATTGATATATCATTTGTAGATTTTGACAGAAAAAGCTTTGGGATTAATTTCCATTCGCGTAAGTAAACATACACAGCTAATTTTTTCAACACCTGCTCTCTCATCTATCTATTTTGGTTTTCAAATATCTTAGATTTTTTTTTTTTTTTTTGGGGAGTCAAAATGTTTTTACCAATGACCCTTTATCCACAACACCAAAAGTGGGTTTTATAAATTGAAATACCGTTGCTTTTAAGAGGCCCTGCTTGGGCACTTAAGAAAAACATACTCTCAGTGTTCGCGAAAAGCCATGTCCCTACCAAACAGACATGAGTTGGTCAGGTTTTACCTTTGATTTTTGAAAGAAATGTGTTGCTATGTATCTACTCACTTCCCTGTTGAAAATAACAACATTGCATGAGGTTTCAGTACATTGTAAAAAAAATAAAAAAAAAAAATAACAGGATCTTGTATTTTCAAACTTTCATTGGAGTATTTTTTACAACAAAAACTATTTATATTTCAGAATTTCAAGTTTAATTAAATGTGTTACTTGCCATTTTTTAGTAATGGTTTGTTAAATGTATTAACTATTGAGGAGTTTTATCGAGCGTTAGAAATAAATTGCATTTATAATCAAAGGAAAGCAATGAAACAGTCCAGATTTTTTGGCTGCTGAATCACTGTTGCATTACCAAACTGAATAAACAATCACAGCAGTCTTTCCAAACAGTTTAGAAAACAGAATACAATAATGCTATAATGGACGGACACTAAAATATGTAGTAACCCACACTTGGTCAATGTGATCAAAGTATGTTGGTTGACCAGCTAAGCCAGCAGCAAACAAGCACTATAACCATCTTGGGCTTGCTTGGAAATTTCTTGACAAGGTTAGTAAAAGGAACTTGTGGGGAAAAGTGCAACACAAGTAGTCAATGGCATTAAAAGTGCTGCACTTCAAAGTTTCAAAGTAGGCCAGAAGCTGCTTTTCAGGTCATAGATAATTAGATAGAAAAGATTTAATATAATCTTTTTCAAAAAAAATTTACAGTACGGAGGACATATTTACAGAGCTGATTGAAATATATAATAATGACAAATGTGGATGTATGACACACAATATGCGCTTTCAGCTCCATACTGAAAGATACGCAGATAGTTTTATTCATCGATTTAAAATATCAAAGGTGATTCATCCATCCATCAAATGTTCTTCAAGCTGCTTTGAATTGTAAAGCGGGTTTGTTTTATTTACAGATAAACATAATTTCATCCTTTGAGCTAAATGGCTCCTTTTCATCTTCAAATGAATGGTTTAGCAGGGCATTTGTAACTCACGGGAGCACATGGCTTTTTGACGGAGAAATTCAGAGGAAATTCCAGCAAGGTTCACAAACTGTTATTAACTTCATCCATCTCTGCCCATTCGCTGCGACCCACCATTGCAAGCAGTCACGACAACAATGCCAATGTGGCTTTCCCATAAAATGACATAAAACAGAGAAAAAACGAGGGAGAGAGCGGTAGGGAGAAGGAAGAGAGAAAAAAGACATAGCGGGCCTCGAATTACAGGCCCAGAGCAAAACTGATTGTGCTCAGATCTAAAGGAGCTTGAGGCCAAACTTCATCTTTAACTTATTATATATCCAAGAGGAAAACCACATCTCAGAATGCCAATGTTGGGCTCTGACATTTGCTTCTGTCTTTATTTACATTCTAGCTTTGACGAAGAAAAAAAGAAATCTTTTGCAGGCAATCCAGTTTCCCACTACAGTTTACATGTAAAGAGCCGAAGACAAGGAAACCAGAACTCAATAATAACAATTTACTAAACAACAATTTTAGATAGACTCTGTGGCATTTGCTTTGAGCACAGCATCAAAAACGTATCATTTTTTCATATCTTGATCAATACAGTGGCCTGTGGAAAATGTAGCCCAAATCCAAGCACAGCTTCAGAGGCATTTTGTGAGCTTTAAAGTAAATCTGTGTGTATCCAACCAAATTAATGTAAAACTATTACATAATTTATTTATTTAAATACACTTTTTGTAAATAAATGTATTTATTGAATCCAATTTTCTTTTATTTACCTATTTATTATTTACATAACTTATTAATTTTTGTCTTGAACAATACAGTGGGCTGTAGATAATGCATATCAAATTCAAAGTAACTTAAAACAAAAACTTTAATATTTTATTTTTAAAAACAAATAAACTTTGTTTCAAACAAATCTACATTTAAATTATTTGATTTACATATCTGGTTCATTTTTTTCTTAATATTCATTTTAATTCTTAATCTTAACATAGCAGGTGTAGATAATACATCTTGAATCCGAGCACAAATTCAGATGCTTTTAAGAGCTTGTTTATTTTTTTTTTTTATAATTCAGCCATTATAACGTAACATTATTTAAAACTATTGATTGACTGATTGATAAATGAATAAATAAATGATACATTTCATTTTATTTGCATAACTATTCATTACTTTATTTATTCATTCATAAATAAATAAACAAATAAATAATTGTATTTTTGTTTTAAATATGTATATTTTATTTTATTTTATTTACATAACAGGCTATTTTTTTATCTTAATAAGTACAGCAGAGCTTAGATAATGTATCTCATATGCAAGGTCTACTTCAGATGTTTGAAAATTAAACTTCAAACTTCAAAATTATTCAATGTAACTTAAAACTATTATATATTTTTTTATTAGCATTCAAAACATGTTGTAAATAAATCCATTTATTTTATTTTATTTTATTTACATTTATTGATTTACATTTATTTTTTGTTTATTTTTAATGTCTTGAAAAATACAGCAGGCTGTATATAATGCATCTCAAATCCAAAGAGCAACTTCAGAGACTTCTGCGAGCTGAAAACCAAAATGGTTAGCATTCAGCAAGTGTAACTTAAAACTATGACATTTCCCTCTGCAAAATAATCACATTTTCAAGCATTCTCTTCTCATAAGGGTTAATAGGTCCCGCTTGGATGTAATTGCAAGGCAGCGGCGATCCACTTGGAACGCAGAGAGAGTACAGTGGGGAAGAGAGTGCTGGCGGTTATTTGATTACAGCTTTCAAATATGAATCAAGCCCATTTACCTATTCACCACCTAATGGAGGAAAGCACTGCTTCATTCGAAGCTAAACAAAGAGCGCTGCAGAGTTCATCCTCTTGTGTAATGACTACCTCAGAACAGACACACTCGACGAACCTCTGAGAGACTCATTTAACCTCACAAGTCAAATGAATCCATCCTGCCCAGTCAAACCTGCGATAATCGTATGCATATAACCAAAATTATTGTGAACGTATATTGCATCATCTGCAACGATATTATAGCGGTATCCAGACAAAACAGTCTCCATTTTGTAATCTCGCTAATGTGGGCTCTAACCACAAATGAGTAGGTGAGCACTCTCTGAAGCTCATGAGGTAATGTTGCCTCCTGAATAGCACAGAAAGAGATTTATTCCTTCTTTCGTGGCTATACGCTTTTCAACACAGCTACCCTGAGTAGAGATGGATTAACCCACGCGTTGGAAAGTGTGAAGTCATTAGGAAATGCCCAGTTTTCTCTGCTAATGACTGGAGGAGTAAAACCCAGCGGTTTTGGGCTCACACAAGGGCTCGCTTTCTCTCCGACTCGCGCTGCCTGTGCCAAACAAAATAGCCTCGCTTTCTGAGGCGAGACACACCGAGCGCCCTCAAGCCTGTCCACAGACTCATTTGGAGAGGAGAGTGTAATTGTGTCAGAATTTTTAGGCCTCATATAATGCAAATTGCAACCTCTAAAACTGTGGGACGTCAATATGAGCTGCCATTTTGACTGCTGAGGACGCATAAGAAATATGGTCATCAGATCCCTTAGACTTTCCATTAAAAAAGTTGTATTTATGCCAGTTATGTATGATCGTGTATTAAAAGAGCACAATAGAGTCCGTGTTTGATTTTTATGAATATTCCTGATTAGTGAATAAACACGAAACCCACTGACAACTAAGTGCACTTCATTGAACTCTTGGTAGGAGGCAGCACTGTGTTCAATAAGCTCAAAGAGCTTAAGCTGTTTACACAGGAAGACAAATCCTGATAACCGTTTTTGTCGTAGGAATTGTATATCAACTGCATTTTTATAGACTTGCTGTCACAAAAATAAATAAAATAAAATAAAATAGACAATTTTCGGAAAAATAAATGGAAATGGTTCAATACAATCTATGTGTTTTAATAAAAATACAAGACAGACAGACAGACAGACAGACAGACAGACAGACAGACAGACAGACAGAGACAGACAGACATTATCTATTTATTATGGTTTGCATGTCAAAATTTTTGTCCAATTGCACGTATTACAATTATTATTGTGTGTGTGTGTGTGTGTGTGTGTGTGTGTGTGTGTGTGTGTGTGTGTGTGTGTGTGTGTGTGTGTGTGTGTGTGTGTGTGTGTGTGTGTGTGTGTGTGTGTGTGTGTGTGTGTGTGTGTAAAGAAAGAGAGAGAGAGAGAGAGAGAGAGAGAGAGAGAGAGAGAGAGAGAGAGAGAGAGAGAGAGAGAGAGAGAGAGAGAGAGAGAGAGAGAGAGAGAGAGAAAGAGTACCATGGAATTCCTTACAAGGATAGTAAAACCAGTATTTTTTGAGGTTGAAGAAAACATGAATGAAGTTTGAAATGAATGAAATTAAGTTAGTTTTTTGGGGAAAATCTAAAAATGCAAAACATTTTGTGTGTGGGGTAGGGTTAGGGTAAGAGGTTAGAAAATATAATTACTTTTTATTTCTCAACCATGATTATACTCTATATATATTTAGTTTGTGAGCTGCGTTCAAAGTCTACTTCACACCAAAAGATCAGAAAGCTAAAAACTGAGGGATATTTGATGAACATCAGTTGAACTTGACTGATTGAACTGGACAGTCACTGATCGGATAGCAGTCATGTTTTCGCTATACGCCGCTACACGATAACATAATCCTGTCAGTCAGTCAGGAAAAATGGCCTGAGAGACTTCACACACCTGAGATTGCTGACTGAACGGATTTCTTCTCTCGTCTTTCATTCACGTTCCATATCACGTGTCCTCTCTTTTGTCATTCTCTCCCATTCCGCAGTCTGCATAAGAGGCTTCCCTGCGGGTCTACATTAAAGCGTAATCGCACTGCAGTCGTTCACTATTGATGGAAGCTCAGCGTGTTCACAGGTAGAGGACGGCTGAGGTTGACACAGCGCTCATTACTCAAAGCCCCGCGTCTCCTCTCCGATGTGACTGATTGCTGCTGCTCGTGTCACTCACAGTAAGTGTGAGGAGAATTGGAATTCAGGAGAATAGCTGGGAATTTGCTCTCTATCATATGCTATCCATGAGAATGTTCTTACTCACATGCACACGCAAGTAGATCTACAAAAATGCTCTAAGTAGCAGAGTTTTACTTATTTTTGTTACAGATGTCTAGGTGACATAATACACAATACCTGAAATAAAATTGTAAAAAGATCAAACTTGTATTGTTATATTTTTTCCGTGGGAATTTTATTTTAGATATTTTTTTGTGTGGAAATTTTGACATTTATTCCTGGCTTCCATGTTCCTGACTGTTCTGGAAATCTGGTGAGAGTTCTCAATGACCATGATGTTTTCTTTTTAAGCCGTGTTTCAGTTTTAAACCATTAATGTCAAGGCCTCACTCAAGAATGAGATCAAAGCAGAAAAGCCTCAAAAATTGCAACACTCTATGCCAAATAGATATTCTGATACTCATTAATTTCCTGTGAAGTATTTAGTGCGCTACACAGCCAAAGCTGAATACAGCATGTGACCCTCTAAATGGGGATTTTTTTTCAGAAATGTTCCATACTGCTTCAGCTATTCAATACAGTATATTGAGGATGTTAAGTAGTCATTTAGCAGATGCTTTCATCCAAAGCGATTTACAGTAGACTTATTACAGAGACAGTCTCCATGGAGCAATCTGGGGTTAAGTGCCTTGCTCAATGGAGAGCTTTGTAGACTACCAGTTCGAACCAGCAATGATCTACCTCCACCAGTAGCACCATGCCAATATTGTTTAACCCCTTAATGTCATGACTTGAAAGTGCACTATTTAAGTTTTGTTATAAGATGCTTTTAGACCTAAGGTTGGTCTTTTTAAAGAAGACATCAAAATTGCAAAGTGAAATCATTAAAAAATAAAAAAAAGTTATACAAGTTTAAATTTACTGTTAAAAATGTACAAAATGTTCATTTGGCAAAAAAGCAGAAATTTGCAATTTTGTTTAGGCGTTATTATTAATTCAAACCCCATTTAATTTTTTATGCACTTTTCTGTCAAAAATGTATCTTTCTCTCCCACTATTATCACAAAATGCCACCAAATATGGATCTTGAGACTCAGACCTTTCCAGCTCCATAAAGGGAGGAGCCCGCTAAAAATTGTAAAGTACAATGTTATGGTAACGCAGTGATTTCAGGCTTTATAATATAATTTTTATATAATATATAAATAAGATTATACTGTGATAGGAAAAAAGGGAAACATTTTTTGTGTCCTGCTTTATGTTGTATATGTTTTGAGGTGTGCCTCCAAACACTGCTCTACATTCATTAAAATATCTTACTCTACTGCTGCCCCATTTAATCATACAGTACATTTCCACTCTTGAACAGAGAAATGTGACGTCTTTATATGGTCTCTTGCATGGGGGCAGAGTGAACTCTCTTCATCTAACGCTCATGTAAGGATGACGTGGTCACGGTTCAATCAACCTTAAGTTTCGCTGGCCTAATATATATATATATATACACATAGAAGAAGTAATTTTCTCCGGTCGGCATCTGTCAACATTTCAGCATTTCTGTCACACCGTTTACATTTTTGTTGCAGGTTAAGCAGCATGACTGGAGTTTAACCCTTGAATCATGAATTATTAAATCACGAAAAGCATAATGCTACTTTTTGCTTCAAAACAGGGCTCAACAATAATAATTTTGTATTAATAATAATACATTTAACTCAGATTTTTATCTCAGATTTTTTTTCATTAAACTTTACATTTTCTTTATATACAATAAAGAAAATAAAACCCTTCCTACGTGTACTGCGTTAGGCTAACCAGGACTTGTAATAGCACTTGCATGTTGTTGCTCTTTTGTTGTTTTTGATTGCTTCTATAATGTCCTCATTTGTAAGTCGCTTTGGATAAAAGTGTCTGCTAAATGACTAATTAAAATAAAAATTAAATAAATCAATACTAATAATACTTCAACTTATTGTTATTAATTTAATGCTTTTAAAAAAATGAAACATAAAACAGACATAAATTCATAGACTTTTGCTGCAGTGTTCCTTTAGTAAACTGAGATTCTATTATGGTTTTTATTAATATTCTGAATGTGTTTTATCATTATACATTTTCTATTTTTTTTATTAAATTCTGTTTCCCTTTCAAGGGAACTCCGTTGCGTAAAACATGCTTTGGGAACGCTTTGCGTGATAAGTCTTGAAGCACATGTGTAATCAATCCAAGGTGTAATTGGGACATCAGAGTGGGTGACGTCACGAACCAGGAGGCTATAAAGCCTGCCCAAACGAAGCTGCCACTAGCTTTTTGTGTCTTCACAAGCGCTCTATGTGAATCTGTCTGTCTTATTTGGTGTTGTCTGCCTTACATTAGAAATAAAGATAGCTATGGCTAGCTAGCAACAGCAAGCCTTTAAGATGTGTGTTCGTCCCTGCCCGCGTTATTTAACGGGTGGGGATACACACATTCTTTGTGTTGCTTGTTTGGGAGAAGAACATGCACAGTCAGCGCTTGAGAGCTGGACAGCATGGAAACTTCTACCAAATATATCTCATTGGATCCTGCAGACTATAGAAAAAGGGTATCAATACAGTCCGGGTCTTGCCTGCCCAGGTTTATGGGGGTGTTTTCACCGAGGTGGCCCCCCCAGCAGGTTCTGGTAATGGAACAAGAAGTGAAAGCTCTGTTAGAGAAGGGGCCATAGAATATGTACCTCACTCCAACAGGGAAACCGGGCTTTATAGCTGGTATTTCATAGTTCCTAAGAAGGATGGGGGGTTGTGTCCCATTTTAGATCTTCGAGTTCTGAACGCCATGCAGCTCAAGTTCAAAATGTTAACTTTGAGACAATCGTGCCACAGATCAGATCCGAGGATTGGTTTGTCACGATAGATCTCAAGGACGCATACTTCCACATATCCATCCTTCCGTATCGCAGGAAGTTCCTGAGGTTCGCTCTTGGGGGCAGAGCATACCAATATCGGGTTCTTCCGTTCTGCCTAGCATTATCACCCCGCACTTTCACGAAATGCGTAGATGCGGCCCTGGCACCTCTTTGTCTTCAGGGTATTCGCATAATGAACTACATCGACGATTGGTTGATTCTAGCTCAGTCGCATCAGGCGGCAGTTCGGCATCGAGATGTCGTTCTTGCCCACATGAAAGAGTTGGGGTTACGGCTAAACGCCAAAAAGAGTGTGCTTTCTCCACTACAGAGGACCACTTTTCTTGGAGTGGCATGAGACTCAACGTCGATGCAGGCGCACCTGTCACCGGCACGTATAGAGTCCATCCTGTCGGCTGTAAAAAGTATAAGGCTAGGCCAGTCACTCACTGTCAAACGGTTTCAGAGACTGTTAGGTCTTATGGCAGCAGCATCCAACGTGATAGCTTTTGGACTGTTGTACATGAGACACATGCAGTGGTGGCTCAGGACCAAAGGGGCGCAACCCCTTTTCACATAATCATGGTCACGCGGCGATGCTTACGTGCCTTGGTAATGTGGAAGAAACCTTGGTTCCTGTCCCAGGGTCCCATGTTGGGAGCTTCATGTCATCGCAAGATGCTAACGACAGATGCGTCTCTCATGGGCTGGGGTGCGATCTTAGAGGGACGCTCAAGTCAGGGTCTGTGGAAGGACCATCATCTCTCATGGCATATCAACCGTCTGGAGATGTTGGCTGTATTTCTTGCTTAAGAATTTCCTAGCAGATCTCAGGGGCCACCATGTGCTCGTCTACTCAGACAACACATCGGTGGTCTCCTACATAAATTACCAGGGGGGTTTGCGGTCACGTCCACTTGCAAACTGGCATGCCAAATCCTCCTGTGATCCCAAGGGAAGTTGTTGTCTCTGCGAGCAGCTTACATCCCGGGGGTCCACGATATAGGAGCAGACATCCTGTCGAGACCCCGAGGTGGTGGAGTTGATATGGAGTTGGCCAGGCACAAGTGGATCTGTTTGTGTCTTGAGAGACATCTCACTGTCCACTCTGATTCTCCCTCACGCATCTAGCTCCTCTTGGACTGGACGCGATGGTGCAGATGTGGCCGAGGCTTCGTCTGTATGCATTTCCCTCGATTGCTCTGCTCCTGGGTGTCCTGGAGAGAGTTCGCCGGGACCGGGTTCTACTACTTTCATTGCCCCGCGGTGGCCGGGCAGAGTATGGTTCCCAGATATAATATCCCTTCTCGACGGGCCTCCTCCGGAGCACCCCGTCAGGAGGGACCTTCTGTCCCAAGTGGGGGGCTCGAGATTTCACCCCCAACCAGAACTGTGGAAACTGTGGGCTTGGCCTCTGAGGGGCCCAGCTCATAGACTCAGGTTTCTCAACCGAGGTTGTTGAGACCATTCTCCACTCCAGAGCTCCCTCCACGAGGAAACTTTATGCCTTGAAGTGGAGAGTTTTCACTTCATGATGTAGTGACCATCAGCTGGACCCAGTTAACTGCCCAGTTGGTACAGTGCTGGAGTTCCTGCAAGAGCGGTTCACTTCAGGGCTAACCCCGTCCACTTTAAAGGTTTATGCGGTGGCCATAAGTGCTTACCACATTCCTTTGGGTGGAATATCATTGGGGAAGTCCCCTGGTATCTCGTTTTCCTCCGTGGTACTTGAGGCTCTGTCCTCCTCCTTTCAGAATGCGGACCAGGGAAGGCACAATTTGCTTTGCCCAGTGCAGGCATTAGATGCTTATATCCACAGAGCTGCCCTGTGGCATATAAATGAACAGTTGTTCATATGTCTTGACCTCCTAACAAGGGGTCCCCTGCATCTAAGCAAAGGATGAGCAAGTGGGTGGTCGAGGCCATCTCACTTGCTTATGAGTCGGCCGGTCAACCTCCTCCTATGGCTGTCCGGTCCCACTCGACCAGGAGTATGGCGGCCTCCAAGGCCCTGATATCAGGAGTTGCTCCCCAAGAGGTTTGTGATGCAGCAGGCTGTTCCTCACCGCACACATTCGTCAGATTTTATTCTTGGACCTGGACTCTACCCCAGGTTCCCAAGTGCTCTCGTCCTAGTGCTGCTTGTAAGATTCACACAGGACAGGCACTCGTCGCTATGGTGATGTTGTACTGACGTTCCCAAAGCGTTTTTTTACGCAACGTAGTTCCCTTTAAAGAGAACGTTCGGTTACGACTGTAACCTCGGTTCCCTGAAGAGGGAACGAACGTTGCGTTCCCGGCCATATCTCCTTCGTGCCTGTAAGCGACTTGCTCAGACTTTTAAGCTAGTGACAGCTTCGTTTGGGCAGGCTTTATAGCCTCCTGGTTCGTGACTTCACCCGCACTGATGTCCCAATTACACCTTGGATTAATTACACATGTGCTTCAAGACTTATCACGCAAAGCGTTCCTAATGCGTGTTTTACGCAACATTCGTTCCCTCTTCAGGGAACCGAGGTTACAGTCGTAACCGAACGTTTTCCATTTTTATTAGTTTAAGTGTTTTTTTTTTTTACCCCAATTCAATTCACATTTATTTATATAGTGCTTTTCACAATACATATCGCTTCAAAAGCAGCTTCACAGAAAATGTATGTTTCTACATTACAATTAAGATTGATGGTGTCAAACTTGTCTGTATGGCAAAAATGTACAATTCTGCGATTATAAAAATCATGTAGTTACTTTACGTCGCTTATCTTGGAATGGGCATCCCAAATTAAAAACAGAAAAACAAATTGAGCATAATTTGCATAACTGCTGATCATAAAATATGTTTTTTAAATATGTTATTTATATGTCATTGCATTTGTCTTTAATAGAGAATAATGGCTTTTAAAGATCTCTACTGTAGTGGACTTTATCAAAGATTAAAGGCCTGAGACAGACACAAGTTTAATATTTAATATCTTGGCAAGTATTCTGGGTAATGTAGCTTTTCATATACTGCATTTGCATTGAATGTGTATTGCAGTGGGATTTCATTTTGTGTGTTTTCAGTTCCTTTTAATCTGTAGTGTTTTGCAAATTAAAATATTTGTACGGTCATGAGAGCTTCAAATAAATCACAGAAACTGTGTGACGTAAACCTGTGTAGCACAGCTATTTATGCAGCACATAAATCAAACATCATCAGGAGATTAATTATCTCAACTAGATTAGGACAAGATTAATTATCTCAGTCAGAAACGTTTTATCCCCTGAAAATATCTACAATTATTTCCTCTGAAAAGGAAGTAAACATGTTTTACAGACACACCGTGAAGAGTTCATGAATATAAATCAATTAAATCACCTTAGCAGACACCCGAGGACAAACGTCACATCAAAATGTCAAATAATTTGTCAGTGCATCATGGTGTACATCTTTCCTGTGGCTGTGCCTAATTAAATCAAATAATTAGATATCAGTAACTAATGTTTCGCTGTCTAATTAGACTTTCCATTAGTGCTTAACGTGTGCATCTAAATGTTCTAGACACAAAAAGCACAGTAATTGCTCCAAATCACCTGCCTCATTTTTTCTCTGTCAAGGCAATTATCACCTCTAGTTAGTGGCACGGGATGTCAATTAGAGAGTCAACTCAGCGCCCATTGGGAGGGAACTGTTTGCTGTTTTTTCATGTTGAGTGGGGATATATTTGCTTTAACGCCATTATATTTACCTAAGGTTTTCATTTTTTGCTTTTTCAACAGTATTTGAAGTGTGAAGATTAGTTCCCTTTCAAGGGAACTCCGTTGCGTCGATTTGACGCTTCGGGGAATGCTTTGCGTGATATGTCTTGAAGCACATGTGAAATCAATCCAGGTGTAATGGGACGTCAGAGCGGGTGCCATCACGAACCAGGAAACTATAAAGCCTGCCCAAACAAAACTGTCACTAGCTTTTTGTGTCTTCACAAGCACTCTGTGTGAAACTGTCCTTGTCTTATTTGGTGTTTTCTGTCAGTATTTAATTACTCAGAAATGGCGAGCAAGCAACAACAAGATTTTAGATTGTGCGTTCATCCCTGCCCGCGTTATTTAACGGGTGGGAATACACACGTTCTTTGTGTTGCCTGTTTGGGAGAGGAGCATGCACGGTTAGCGCTCGAGAGAAGCATCTCACATCGTGAGCACTGCGATGTGATTCCCTTGCGGACACTCCGATCCCGCCTGGCGTTCTTTCACAATGAGGGCGCTCAGGCTCGCGTTCTCCAGGGCTCTGGGGGTGATACAGTTAAATCGGTTGTCAAAAGAGATTTCAGGAATCAGCTAAACAAGCAGCTGCATTCCAGAAACTCCTCCCCTGCCGTACTCATATCTCCGGGGCAGCTGAGTGGGAGCAGCCCCAAAATATCGAGTACTTCCGTTCGGCCGCATCAGTTGGCAGTTCGGCATCGATATGTCGTTCTTGCCCACATGAAAGAGTTGGGGTTACGGCTAAATGCCAAAAAGATTGTGCTTTCTCCACTACAGAGGACCACTTTTCTTGGCGTGGCATGGGACTCAACGTTGATGCAGGCGCGCCTGTCACCGGCACGTATAGAGTCCAACCTGTCGGCTGTAAAAAATATAAGGCTAGGCCAGTCACTCACTGTCAAACAGTTTTAGAGACTGTTAGGTCTTATGGCAGCAGCATCCAACGTGATACCTTTTGGACTGTTGTACATGAGACCCCTGCAGTGGTGGCTCAGGACCAAAGGGTTTTCCCCGAGGGGCAACCCCCTTTGCATGATCAAGGTCACGCAGCGATGCTTACATGCCTTGGTAATGTGGAAGAAACCTTGGTTTTCAAGAGGTTGGTGATGCAGCAGTTTGGTCCTAACACATTCATCAGATTTTATTCTTTGGACCTGGACTCTACCCCAGATACCCAAGTGCTCTCGTCCTAGTGCTGCTCGTTAGATTTCACACAGGACAGGCACTCGTCGCTATGGTGGTGTTATATTAACGTTCCCCAAGCGTCAAATCCACGCAACGGAGTTCCCTTGAAAGGAAACGTTCGGTTACGACTGTAACCTCGGTTCCCTGAAGAGGAAACGAACGTTGCGTCCCCAGCCATATCTCCTTCGTGCCTGTAGGCGACTTGCTCAGACTTTAAGCTAGTGACAGCTTCGTTTGGGCAGGCTTTATAGTTTCCTGGTTTGTAATGTCACCCGCTCTGACGTCCCATTACACCTGGATTGATTTAACATGTGCTTCAAGACATATCACGCAAAGCGTTCCCCCAAAGCATCAAATCGAAGCAACGTTCGTTCCCTCTTCAGGGAACCGAGGTTACAGTCGTAACCAATGGACAGTAAAACTGCTGACCATCTATTTTGACTGTTTAAAAAGTTTTTTTTTTTAAAGTTTGCCTAAAAATGAAAAAGCAAAAGGAGAAGTTTTATACAATGTAAATGTTTTTCCCATGCAATTACAATAATTCCCTAAATTTTGGTGTGATGACACATCCTCCTGGCAAATCACAGTAATAGTGATTACCTTTCAGCCCATCTTAAAAGCCTGCTGTGCAGCATGGGTAATCCTCTCATATGCTCTATATCAAATATGCAGTCTCCTCACTAAGGAAACATTTAGATAAAATTCCATTATTCACACAACAAAAATTTAATGAGTCATACTGATAATACAATAAGAGATTTGTAATGAGTAAAAAGTCTTGATAACACTTTAGTATAAGTGTTCTCACTATTAACTAATTGCATATTTGGCTGTTTATTAGTACTTATAAAGAACATATTTTGAATGACCATATTCTACCTCCCTATAATCCTACCCAAAGTCCTAAATTTAACAACTATTTTACTAACTATTATTAAGCTGCAAATTAGAAGTTTATTGAGGCAAAAGTAGTTAATGGGTTGTTAATATTGAGAATTGGACCCTAAAATATAGTGTGACCAAAGTATTTAATAAAAGTTGTGTTTTTTACCATAACTTGCAAACTGTCAACTGTATGTTGCTCATTTGTGTTCTGGTTGGAGTTTAAATCATAACGGGGGTCAGCAGATTGTAAATGACTGTGAGCAGGAAATTAAATTGCAAAATACATTCAAATATAAACAGTTATTTTAAATTGTAATAATATTACAGTTTTAATTAAAATAAATGCAGTCTAAATGATAATGTTTTTTAAAAACACTGAAAAAAATTACCTGCCTCAAACTTTTAAATGGTAAGGTATGTTCATTATTGTTACATCATTTTTTTAATTATTATTATTATTAGGCAGCAGCAGTAACCAGTATTTGTTTCCCCTCATGTTAAAATGATACTATTACTAAATATTATATGAAATAAATACGTTATTATAAGAAGATATATATTAATAGACAGAGACATAAGAAATACAGTACGCAATTTTTTTCAAATATATTACTACAACTCTCTTTTTTGAGATCATGTTCTGAACAAATTATATTCTGAACCACTAAATGCAGTAGTACACAATCCATTATGACTGCTAAGTTACAGTGTCTCTCCCTTCAGCTTCTAATTGGAACCTAACACGCCCTCTCTCTCTCCCCCGTCCTTCCTCACGCGAGCAAGTTGCAACAAATTATGTTCCTCCCTTGATGCAGTCCTCGCAAAAAAGGAACAAAGCTTCCCTGTCATGACTGTATTCCATTTACTCATTCAATTATATTCTTGCTTTTCCTGCATCAACGTTAAAAGCTTGATCTTTTTCAGATAATGAGCTTCCCAACCTTTTGCCAGTTTCTGAGGTCCCAGCCAATTAAATTAGAGAGGTTTGGGCACCAACACTCTCACTTCCCAGACTTGAGCCATCACAGGAAATCGGACTGTAAGGAGCATCCCAACACAGATTTAACCAATGGAATACTTTGAGTCTTCAGGAAGCTATTTGAAAGCAAGAATAATTTTTCCAATTGACGATAATGAATCAAATTGCATACTTGAGCTCTCGTAAAATCAGAACTGTAAAGGCATACAGTACATGCTAATGAATCTTAGGATAAAGTGCTTTGTTCAAGGTCATTATAGTGAAAAGGGCTTCTTCTGCCATCCAAGAATTTCAGTTCATTTAAAGGAGTTTCAGGTCATTTATTAGTGGCATGCCTTCAGTTACGACAACAAATCTTGACCCTCAATTTGAGAAAAAAATTCAGTAATAGACTTATAATGGAGGCCTACATGCCAGGTGCACTAGAGGATTTAAAAGCAGAAATGTCAAGCTTTTATTTACGTTAAAGCACATGTATTTTTCAGAAAAAAAGTCACTTAAGCTGAAATTACTACTGAACTTCTGTGAGATAATAATTTTTTTAACTTACATTGCAAGTCTATTATTGTTGAGCAAATTATTTCCTGTGGCAATAGACAGAACGTCAATGATTACAGAATTTCAAAACACATTAGTGCATTACATTTTTTTATTCTATTTTTAGATTACACTCAAAGGGCCGTTTCTAGCCAATAAAATATTTCGAGCCGAGAATGTATAAAAAATATATTTACTTAAGAAATATTAGTGGGGCAGTCGTGGCCTAATGGATAGAGCGTTGGACTTGTAACCCGAGGTTGTGGGTTCGAATCCCGGCTCTGGCAGGAAGTGTCCACGGCTGAGGTGAGACCCTTGAGCAAGGCACCGAACCCCCAACTGCTCCCCGGGCGCCGCAGCGTCGGCTGCCCACTGCTCCAGGTGTGTGTGCACTTGGATGGGTTAAATACAGAGAACACATTTCACTGCTGGTTATACTCTGTATAATTGTGTATGTGACAAATAAAGCTCATCTGAGCTTAATATAAAATATTCACTTATATAGTGCAAAAATGCACACATTCATCTTGTTCACATATTATTGTAGCACAGTTTGTGCTGAATACAAAACAATTACATGTTGGCCAATAGTATGTTATAAGTAGCAGAAATAAGCACAAATATCAGGGCATGTCTAAACAACTCAAAACCCCAAAATCATCTTAGAGCCCAGAGGGTTAAACTGAACTGAGATGATTTTTCACCCAAAAAATGAAAATGTTGTCACCATTTAATCACCTTTGTGTCATTCCAAACCTGACTGACTTTCTTTCTTCTGTGGAGCATAAAAGGAGATATTTTAAAGAATGTTAGTAATCAAACAGATTTGGCAACCACTGACTTCCATTCAATCGACCAACAAAAAAAAAAACACATAGGATTTCTCCAAATATCTTCTGTTATTTTCCAAAGAAGAAAGAAATTCATACATGTTTGGATTGACATGATGATTTTTTATTTATTTATATATAAATAAATAAAAACAAAAAACACACAAGTTTTAATTTCCATGACCGTGTGAATCAAGCTATGTCATAAAACTGGAATATTCTTTTGACACTTCACCACCACCATTCAATTCATTTGATCCTAGTTTTTACAACTCCATGTTATTTAGCATGTGTTTCAGTGCACACAGAATGATTATTAAGGAAATGTGCTCTGTGCAAGCCTAATTCAGGATGTGCACATATTGAACAAGTCGTGTCTTCGCAGCAAACCAGACATTAGTCGATCTGAGGCAGAAAGCTGCCTCAATGAGCAGAGGCATGCATCAGAGAAGAGAAATCCCTACTGGAGACCTGCTCGCTCTTTCATCCCCGACACATTTAATGAAATATGGAAGTGCTGAATGTCTCTAGAGGGGAGGGGCGAATATAGAACCTAGAGTTCCCTTAAAAGTGTCTTTCTCAGTTTCTCACTTTCTATGTGTCGGAGTATATAGGTCTCTCTCTGTCTGTCTGTCTGTCTGTCTATCTATCTTTCTTTCCCTCTCCCTCAAATTGTGCATTTAGCATGGTCCTGGTTGCAAAGAAATGGCTTTGATCTCCTTTGCTGTTGCAGACCTCTGCTTTTCACCATTGTAATGGCTAATCCCACGGAGACCTGCGAACTGTGAGGACTTGCCTGCTACAGCCTGGGGTCCAAATGGAAAAGCCTATTGCTGCTGTGCTGAATTACCCAGGGTTCCACTTTCCTTTCAACTCCCCTTCACCAGATTAGAAATTGCCCCACGCTCTCATATCAAGATGCGACCCAGTTCTTCTGCTCCCGACCACTGCTGTGGGTCCAATCAGGACCATGACTGCTGTCTGATTGGTTCTTCGCGTGGGCTCCTCTCAGATACCTTGTGGCAGACCTGTCCATTAACATTTCAGAAACAGAAATCACAGTGGGCACTGAGGTCATGAAATGGGCATGCAGGGATATACCAGAACCAAGCAACTCTGTCTCAACTGAAAAAAATAAAATAAAAACAACAACCAGGGTTGAGTAATGATTGTGATTAAAGAAAGCAATCTTTTACCAATAAAACATTCTGTTTGTTTGTTTAATTTAATTTCCTTTTTAGATCCCAAAATGCAATGATCCCTTGCTGGTGGATCTGTATATGAAGAGTTTAGAAGCAAAAGCCTCTAAGTGCCATCTGAAATTTCCTTTTAAAAATGAGCATTTTGATCAGGATCCAATGTGTAGGTTCAGTAATCTCACTTTAATGGCAATGAATTGGTTTCTTTTAATTGCTATCAAAACAAAATAACTGAACATAAACATAGCAGCCTGATGAAAATGCTCATTTTTGGAAGGACATTTTAGATGGCACTTAGAGGCTTTTGCATATGAACTCTGCATATATATATACAAAAAAATATATAATTTAAGTTGTTTTATTCAACTAGTTGCAAAGGCAAAGTTTAGTTTAACTTGATGTAATAAAGATCTAAAATTGATATAAATAAAAAACAAAACATTATATATTTAAAAACATATTGACAAATCAACAAATTTACTCAAATTAAACTAAAAATTTAAAAAAGGAAAACAGAAAATTAGAAAATTAAAAATCGAAATATTTATAAAAACTATAATAGAATCTCTGTGATACTAAAATAACACAACTTACTCAAATATAAGGGCAGATAAAAGCTCATTTATACTGAGAGAAATATATTAAACATGATATTATGACAAAATGCTCTTTTATTTTGTCATTATACTGAAACTTTAAAGAGCTTATTTTCTCAGTTATGTTTTTTTACTGTCATAAAGTTTTAAATACAATAAAATAACGAAAGTTAATTTGATTAAAATTATTTCTTACTTTTTCATTTTTTGTTAATTGTTATGGATACTGGGAATATGTTAATACATCTTCTAGAGCATTTACATATATCACGCTATATGTGTGTTATCAATATAAGCGTCATGAAATTATCATATTATTAAAAATTACAATCTGAATGGAATAAATAATTACACTAAACATATTCCTATAATTTATTTCGTCCATTCTTATGTCCATTTTAACTTTCATAGCTCTAATAAATGTTTTTTTGTGTCAAATTTGTTGCAGCCCACCTGGGGCTCCCTGGACTTCCGTTTGTAAACCCTTGATTTAATATATTTAATCTTTTAGCATGACAATAAAAAGCATGCAAATACAAATGCATCAGACAGGAAAAACTGTGAATGGTAACTGTAAATAAAACAGCATACTTCAACACCCAGTGGAGCAGTACAGGAGCATAAAAATGCAGCTTGATTTATTTTTCTCTACTGAGAATGGCATTTCATCCAATTTGCATTTACACCAATCTGACTGGATCCATGCAGCACATTTTGAACTAATTTTCAGGAACTTGAAATTGCTCGTATTTGGGTCCACCGATGACCCCAGGCTTTTGGCAATGTTTCACTCGAAGGTGTGGACATGAGTTCAACTACCCTCCCTGTAAACGTGACCCCAAAGGCCAACGGGGGTGATTTTACATGTGTGAAAACAAAAAGAGATTTATGGGAACAGTAGAGCTTCACTGCCTCACATTCTCAGAAACAAATAAAGAAATGCAGTCTTTGTAGTAGAAATGAATCAGTAGCACTACAACTCCAAAAGAATGTTACATGAGTCGCATCTTAATATAGGACACATGTAAGGCGTGCTTACATAAGATTAAACCAGATGCAGCATATAGTAGCTTGTTGCTGTGTGGTGACAGTACTATGGGATCTGTGCAGGTATTGTTCAGAAGCTCACTTACATTGTGTTTGCTTTAAACTTTCCCACCTTCAAAGTAGATCTGAGAAAAGAAAAGTTTTGCATTGGTGAAAACTAATAAAACTACACACAAGCTTCACATTTTCCCAGGCGATCAAGATTGATCTTCTATTCTCTTTCAAAAATATATAACAGAACATTAACTGTAAACCAACATCTTCAGTCTGCCAGTCACCAGGATGGAGAAATGTATTGCCAGCTATGGTGGTGTAGCTATTTTTAATTTGTTGCCCACTTCATGAGTGCAGAGGATGTTTGTGATAATGGAAGAAAGGATGGAAAAAAGTATCTTTGTCAATGCCAGCTGGAATTTTCATGCACAAACTTTCCTCATATATCTATATATCAATCAAATTGGAAAAAACATTGTTTGCTTATTGGTTCACAGTATATTGTGTAACCAGCAGATTATGCACTGCATTAGTAAGGCCTTTGTAACGAGAACTTCCACTAAATTGGATTCACATGCATTCGAAATCACAAGAAAAATGATTGATGATCTTGGCTGTCATACAAAAAGAACATTTCCAGCCACTCTTTCGAATTAATGCGATCCTCCGGGACTCTGAAGCAATGAAACTCTGAGGCATCTCCACACTTTTGTGTGAATGAGGACAAGGCAAAGACATCTGTTTGAGTCTAACTCTCAGGACAAACAGTAACAAGTATCAGTAGTCAAAAACATAAGCAAAGGTGTCAAGCCAAAGCAAAGAAGCAGGGGAACTCGCTGCTTTCAACAGTTGTTAAAAAAAGGATTGTCGGTGTCATGTCAGTAATTCTGTCTGTACTATGAATTTTGGCCTAAGAATTACCATACCATTACCATTAGTAAGAGGACAAGCTTAACAGGCGACCCGGACATGGAGCACAGCGAGAAAACTATGAAGCAAGCAGCAGGGTGACAAGACATAAATCAGAAAAAATTAATAAGTGTGGAGTGAGAGATCTTTAATCAGTGGTGGAGGACCGCAGGGCCTATCAGCACCACAGGACGTTTATGGACTCAGTGTTTCTGTGATGCCACAACCACCGAGAATCAAAATGATCAGAGACGAGACAAGATGCATTGAGAACAGAAGAGAAAAAAGAAGATGAGTCCAGATAATACAAAAGAAAATATGAGACCAAGTGAGATGGGATGAGCTGATGGGGAGAAAAATGTGACAAGATGGCAGGAGATGAGAGGAGACTGGATAAAATGAGATAAGATGAGATGATAATAGAGGAGATAAGAGTAAACAAGACAAGGTGACAGCATGATTCAGAAGAAGACAAGATGAGATGACAAGTTTAGATAAATAAAATGAGATATGAGAAGACGAGAATGAGACTTGAAGAGGAGATTAGCAGAGATTGTGATGGAAAATAAAAATAAAACTCAAGATGAGAGGAAATAAATCAAGATGTACCATTATGTGAACAAACAAAATGCTGTCTTTCTTCAAACTCTATACTTAAGAAGGGAAGGGAAAGGGAAAGGAAAGGGGAAGGGGGCAAGGGAAAGGGGAAGGGAAGGGGAAGGGGAAGGGGAAGGGGAAGGGAAGGGGAAGGGGAAGGGAAGGGAGGGGAGCGAATTGGAAGCAAAGGGGAGGGGAAGGGGAAAGGGGAGGAAGGGTGGAAGAAGGGAAGGGAAGGGAAGGGAAGGGAAGGGGAGGGAAGGAAGGGAAGGGAAGAATATGATATGGGAAGGGAAGGGAAGGGAAGGGAAGGAAGGGAAGGAAGGGAATATTCAATGGTATGATATGGTATTCAATCTGTGACATTATACATCATAGACAAGGCGGGAGAGGAAAAGTGGGTGATAAGTGGGAACACTTGATATGGAATACTCACACTCAAATTGTCATGGGTTCATAGTTGCACTTAGAGAAGGTCTGATCTCATGCAGAACTGAAGTAGAAATCCTCTGAACTCTGTACCTACATCTCACTATATATTCAGAGACACCAAGATTGTCCCTCTAGTCTACACAGCATGATATCTTGCAAGCGCTCTGATTTTTATAATTTTTTCAAGCTGTGAAGGCCAAAATGAAACAAAATGGAAACTGAACTTGCTCATTTGAAAATCTTTCGTCTCTGACGAAAAGTATACATTTTGCGTTTGCTTTTTATAGCAACAAATTTGTGTTGAGAACATCTGCCCCTGAAGAAGAGGGTCTATTTATTGCATTTTAAACAAGTCATGCATTAAATTCAGCTAATTTTAGAGTCACCAAGAGAGAAAGACAACCCAGTGAGCCAGTTCAGTCTTAAGAGTATTTCAACATTTGATTCGTGCATAGAAATGAAATAAAAATCATCCTCTCAGGTTTGTAGGGGGGACAAAGCACACACTTCCAGAACATGTTTTCCAGGAGTTTTATCTGCCATTCACTTTTCACTATGAAAATTGCAGATGACCCGTTGCATCTTAAAACCCATTCCCCGTCATGTCTCAGTCATGGAAGCTCAGAGCAAGCAGGAAAATTAATATTCCGTAAAAGGCTTGTGTCTTTCTCCTGTCACTGGCGTCTGTTCCATCAAAAGGAACTGATGAGAAAATGTTCCTGTCAATACTTCAGCCTCCAATCATCCCTGATCACTCAGGCATGAAGTTTTCCACACTGTCACCTACCCTACCACCCACACTCTTATCTATTTTATCAGCTAAATTGCAGGATTATAGATTATAGTTTGCATTTTCAGTTCACTTTGACAGAATCATTCATGTCTACAGCTATTAACATCCAAGTGATGCACTAGAAGTTTCCAAAATGTTCTAGTGGTAATTAAGGGCAAAAGAGGTTTCATGACCTAACGGATCACTGAGAGTCAAAGACATTTTTGTATGTGAATTTTGAATGAAGCCAGTATTTAGTTGCAAAACTTAACATTTAATATTCTTATATATATGTGGCGCAGTTTGCGGTAAGGTAAATTGCAGGGGAACCAAATTGGGAAAAATAAGTAACTACTCCTAATGGCAATGATTCGTGGGCAGCATTTATGTTGTTAAACTTTACTTTAATAATAATAATAGTTATTATTATTATTATTAATTATATTATAAATTATCAAAAAATATTGTGCATAGCTCAACTATAATAATTTTTTTATATAATAAATGACTATTAAATAATTGTAAAAAAAAATCTGAAAAAGCTATGAGTTTAGAACAATATTAAAATATTTCATTTTTAAGTGAACTATCCCTTTAATGCCATCCTTACCTCCATGTGATCATTATATTGAGCCCATCGGGTCCATACCTGTCAACACTCCCGTTTTTCCTGGGAGTCTTCCGTATTTCACACCCATCTCACATCCCCCTCCTGTTTTGTTATTTCTCCCGGGAAACTCCCGTAATTTGTATGGCCCAAATCTAGTTATATGAATAATCACATCATTATTTTATTCCAAGGTTGTACAGTTGCCAGATAATGTATGAAACGCATCACCCAATGCATCACCTCACTCAATCAACACAATACACATTTCAAACCATTTGTGACCTCAACCTGGCAACCTACAACCCAGTTGCGCTGTAGACGCAAGAAGACGCGGGAAGTTGAATCTACCATCAGTGGTAGAAATGGAAGGAGAAGATTCAAGTGGTGCTCTGGCAAAAACAAAAATGTTTGTGTAAATTTAACAACAGCTGAACGGAAGAATTAAATTTCTTGTCTCGAAGCCGTAAACAACGCCCACACCTTTTGAAAAGGGTGTCGCACTAATTTTAATATCGGACGCGGTGGGAAAAACGACATATCTCAGCATATTAAAATCACAGTGGCACATTTGTGCAACCGAGGCACAGAAGGGCAACACATACTGTACAGTATATTCACAATGTTAATGTTATGTATGTTACAATGTAATGTAATTTGTTCCACGGTGTTTAACTGCTGTGCAGTGTTTCTGTTTAATTTCTAAAGGCATAATATATATATACACTCACTGGCTACTTTATTAAGTACACCTTGCTAGAACCGGGTTTGGACCACTTTTTTTACCAGCTAAATCGGAACTGCTTATCGATTATTCATGGCATTTTCAGCTTCAACAAGGTGTTGGAAACATTACTCACTGGGTACACTGCAATAGTCATAAAGGGATGGACATGGTCAGCAACAATACTCAGGTAGGCTGTGGTGTTTAAACGATGCTCAATTGGTACTAAGGGCCCAAAACATTTGTGTGCCAATTGAAATTTTGAATATCCCCACACTATTTACACCACACCACCAGATGAACAGGTTGAGACAAGGCAGGATGGATCCATGCTTTCGTGTTCTTTACGCCAAATTCTGACCCTACCATCTGAATGTTGCAGCAGAAATCGAGACTCATCAGACCAGGCAACGTTTTTCCAATCTTCTATTGTCCAATTTTGGTGAGCCTGTGAGAATTGTAGCCTCCGTTTCCTGTTCTTAGCTGACTGGAGCGGCACCCGGTGTGGTCTTCTGCTGCTGTAGCCCATCTGCTTCAGGGTTCGACATGTTGTGGCATTCAGAGATGGTTTTCTGCATACCTTGGTTGTAACGAGTGGTTATTTGAGTTACTGTTGCCTTTCTATCATCTCTAACCAGTCTGCCTGCCATTCTCCTCTGACCTCTGACATCAACAAGGCATTTTTCGTCCACACAACTGCCGCTCACTGGATATTTTCTCTTTTTCAGACCATTCTCTGTAAACCCTAGAGATGGTTGTGGCGTGAAAACCCCAGTAGATCAGCAGTTTTTGAAATACTCAGACCAGTCCCATCTGGCACCAACAACCATTCCATGTTCAAAGTCACTTAAATCCCTTTCTTCCCCATTCTGATGCTCGGTTTGAACTTCAGCAAGTCGTCTTCACCACATCTAGATGTCTAAATGCATTGAGTTGCTGCCATGTGATTGGCTGATTAGCAATTTGTGATACCAAGCAATTGAACAGGTGTCCCTAATAAAGTGTCCGTTGAGTGTATATATATATTATAATATAAATAAAAAAGAAACACGAGTAAGTCATGTTATTATTATTATTTTTTAATTAATAATAATTTATTATGTATCTACTATGTACTAATGATTTTGCGCGAGGGTCTCCCAGGTTTTGGTACTCAAATGTTGACAGGTATGATCGGGTCTCAAAGCAAAAGTTTCAAAAAGACCAAATTTAATGAAATTATGGTGAATAAACACACACTGACAACAGGCCTACAATTTGGGACACTGGCAAGTGATTATGGTTTTCATTAACATATGTGATCACATTTCACCAACGTCTGTCCTCGGTAATGTAAGAAAAGGAGGTCTCATTATTGCAGTGTTTGGAGCCCCGAAGCATATCTTTTCCTCACAGTACGTGACCCCAATCAGCTTAGAATTGATGAGATACTGTAGAAGCAGGTCTGCAGCTGGCTAACCAGCACGCGGTCTATGGAAAGTTCCAGACAATCCATGACGACTTTCTTTGAACTCCTGTAATGAGGTTATTTATCAGACTTCCATCTTCTACAATGTAACAGACTGTGAAAGGGTTTACGTGAAGCGCTGGAGACAGAATATTTCCACCGAACCACTGATAAAAGGGGCTCTGTGTGGCGTCTTTAAAGTGACCGTGTAAGTTGCAAACCACCAAAGCCCCGCATTTTAATAAGATCAGGCTACAAACACAGGGCTTCAAACAACCAAAACATCTAGAAAATAAAATCAAAATTAAGTAAAATATTATGTTGATTATGGTTCAAACACGACACCCAAGAACAAGGCTGGTTCTGTGAATATTTTTGACTGACTTATTAAAAAGAACAAGTTCATAAAAAAGTCATTTTCTTTCACTGCTGTTTGAAGGAAACCCTAGAGTGCTGACAAAATCACAAATGCATGCACACAAAGCTTTGTCAAGTAGATTTTTAATTACTGTTGCACATTTGTTATTTTTACTCACATTTTGGAGTCCTGAAATAGGGAGCATTATATATTCAAGCACATGAATCTCCTGAACTGATTATTGATTTGCAATCAATCTTAAAGGCATGACATTATGCCTTCCTCAAATACTGCAGGATTTCACTCTACATCCTCTCCTCCACAGGCTTGAGAGGGCAAAATGTTTTAAATCAGTCAGTATAAAGCCTTATTCTGTTTTTCATGACCAAGACTTGATTTGTAAGTTAACAGGCTGTTTTGCGGGTTAATAATTCAGAGTGTCCTGGCTGTGAGAGGAGTTACTCTGGCGGTCTGAGGAGGGAGTAGAAGCACTAAGAAGTGGATTGATTAATCATAACTGAAGGATACACATCTTCTTTATCAAACCATGCTTGCTTTTGGGGTGGAAGGCTAGGTGCAGAAAACTGTAATCACTGACAGCTTATAAAGAAGGCTTAGGCTGCTCTTCTGTATTTAAGGTTATACATTTTTGCAAAGCACAGCAGCGTGTAGATTTGAAAAACTCACATAATTATCTAATCTTTGGACTTTATAATTTGGCGAATTTGCAAAAATGTCGCTCTCATTTTGCCAAGCCCATATTCAAATCTGTCTTGCATCTGTCTGAGCACTGAAATATAAGAGACTAAGAAGCATTTTTACATGTAAATCCTGGCTAACAGTGAATATATACATATGTACATATACAAATATACATACTGACGTGTGTGTGTGTATACTATATATATATATATATATATAAATATAATACGTATACTATATATATATATATATATATATATATATTAATATATTGTGTGTGTTTATATATACACACATACATATATATACACATTTATAGATCACATAAATTATATTTATATATACATAATATATACATATATATATAATTATATGTATATACACTATATATATATAAGATAATACACATGCATCATGATCATTCTTAAGTATGTATACATAAAATAAACATTTACATAAACATAACAAATCAGCAATATAAACATGTACGTATATATATATATGTATGTTTTGTGTGTGTGTGTGTGTGTGTGTGTGTGTGTGTGTGTACTATATACGTATATATACACATGTATCACAATAATTAATGTATCATATGTACACACATAATATATATTTACATAAACATAATACATTTGCAATACAAACACGTGTGTGTGTGTGTGTGTGTGTGTGTGTGTGTGTTTATATTGCTAATATACATACATACATAATATTATTATATACTTAATTTCATATATGTCAGTTACGTTTCGTTTTATTATGTTTTTTTGCAATACAAAACAAAAACAACAAAATGCTAATGCTTTTCATCCATTCTTGTGCTGTCTTTGCATGAAAATGTCAATATGTTGATAATATCAAGTTGATTTACGATATTTGCAGAAGCTTAAACTATAAACAAAGTTGAATCTTTACATGAGTTGCATCAACAACGTTTATGGAGGTCCTTCATAAAGGGATGTCATGTTTTAATGTCTAGTTTTGATTAAGAAAACCTCAAAAAATGTGTTTATACCGTTTATATGTGTGCTAATTGGTGCCAAAACAGTTCAGATATGTTTGTCTTCACGACGACTTGGAGAGACCATGAGGACGACAGAACTTAAACATCATTGAACAGTGCACAGCAGGCCAATGTTAATAAAAGTGTTCTGGCTCACTGTACCTCAGTTTGCTTGTTTAACTAAGAAATAAGTCTAAAAAGAGAATGAAGAAACAGACACAACAAAGAGAATCCAATTCTCTCAGAACACGCCCTTCTCCAGTGAGACTATGAAGGTCATGAATGCTCAGAGGATATAATCCTCTGCAGAAGAGACAGCGTTGCCCTCACTGCAGTCTGTAGGATAGAGAGAGAGAGAAACATGTTTTAGATGTTCTTTGAGGTTTCTGGGAAAAGCGATAGGGCTGGCAAACATGCTCCCCAGAAGCAACCCCCCTCAAACTGAGCCGAACAAAGCGGAGGAGTCTCACAGTGGAGCAGTGGCAGATGGAGAACGTCTACTGCATTCAGATTTCCTTCTTCATTCTACCTCCATTTTACTGCAAGTCTATTGGAAAACACAACTTCTAAAGTTGTCTTATGGCCCATAGAAAAACATATTACTGCTGTCACTTTTCATTTGTTGAAACCTGCTACTGTGCTTGAGAGGCAGCCTTGCGCTGATATTCCTCAAACATTCTGATTAAGGGTTTGTTCCCGAACACTAACCATTCAACTTCTGCTATCAGTTCAGCTTGAACTGCTTCACATACACAACCCACTCAAAGTTTTGTGGATGTTTACAGTCTTATGGTCCTTTCAAACTAAACCTGAATATGCAGCACATTTTTTTTTCGTCCATGAAAATTCCAACCAAAAAGATTCGAGCTTTAGGTCATATGTCCAAAGCTGCTGCAACTATAAAGTTTGTTAAAAATATGATTTCTATTAATGTACATAGCACATACACTACTTTATGGGGTCAGTAAGACTTCATTTCATTTCAAGAAATTAACACTTTTATTTAGGAAGGATGCATTAAATTGAAAAAGTGGCAGTGACTTTTAAATTTCAAATAAATGATGTTCGTTTAAAATTTCTATTCATCAAACAACCTAAAAATGTAAATGTATCAACTGATTTTAACATTAATGATAATAATAAATGTTTATTGAGCACCAAATTAGCATATTCGAATGATTTATGAAGGATCGTGTCACACTGAAGACTGGAGTAACGATGCTGAAAATTCAGAATAAATGTGACTTTAAACATTAAAGCAATTATTTTAAATTATAATATTATTTTAGAATAGTACTGTTCTTACTGTATTTTTCATTAAATAAATGCAACCAGTGGTTAGTATAATACACTTTCAAGAATATAAAAAAACCTACTAACTATATGCTTTTGAACAGTAGAGTATGCAAAAAAATTATTATATCCAAATGTCATATACATTGATACAGTATATGAATGTAATTTATAGTATAGCTTAATTATAAAAGTATAGCTAAATGATATACAGTAATTGCATTCATGGAGCTAAAACAGCAGCACTAGTAAAGCCAAGGTCATTAGTTTGATTCCCAGAGAATGCATGGACTGATAAAATTATATAATCATTCATGCAAATCTGGGACTCTGGATCTGTCAAATGCATAAATATAGAAAAAAAAATATTGTACTTTAAATGATTTGGAGTATTACATGATTTACAAAATAATGAAGAAATACTTAATTATTTGCTTGTTTAAGTCATTGCTTCATAGATTTACACAATATCAAAACAATATCTGAATTTCTAACCACAAATTCTTACCATGGTTCAACAGTTCAGGCAAATCCCTCAGTGCCCACCGGGAGACAGTTGACAATGTAACATGGAACCTCAGAAAAAATAATACAAATAAATAAAAAAACATTATTCAAATTGAAAGACATAAATAGTTGTAGAATGCTGGATATTTTCTATTTAAATGACAATAGTGTGGTAAAGCCGAGTGCACAAGCTGAACTGAAACTCTACTGAATATACCTGCAGAACTTCCAGACAGCTCAGGAGAAGGAAGAGGCCTTCCAAGGTAACACCATTGTGTAATTTGGGACATTTATTAGCATTCACACACATTAGCTGTTTGATTTCTACTAATACAGCCTTACTGGGCAAGAATCCTCATCTTTATTCATAGCCATTCTTGTTCCCCCATCACATTGAGAAACATAATTTCAGCCAATTCTTTTGATAAAGAAAAGCCTGCTATATCACTTTTGTCATGCCATTGTGTCTCTATTACACACATTTTTTCTTCTCTCATATTCTCCAGTTTTACAGAAAGCTGATGCAAAACATCTTAATCTCAAGCTTTCCAGCTGAACAGATCTCACATCTCAAAAGATACAGCTCTCTCAGCAAATCCTTTAATTACTTTCTAGCAATGCTCACAGAGCTAAATGACTTCGCAGGTTCTTTTTGTGCCTTTGTCATTGGACTGGCTACAGTAATTATACAAAGATTTTATCTGTTGGTTATGGATGGACAGAATGGATAAATTCCAAATGGCACTTCTGTCCCAGAAAGGGCGATGCAGAACTCATATAGTTGTTCCAAATGAATATAAGCAACTGGATCCCTTAACGTAGAGCCTATAAGGAGGTACGTGAAGTGGTTACTCATGCGTAAGCGAAAATGACTGCAGATTACTGCACATTTAAAATAACAAAACTACTTGAAATATTAATGAATATGTACTTTTTATATATATATAATTTTCCTTAATATTTATTTTATTTACACTCACTGGCCACTTTATTAGGTACAACTTGCTAGTACCGGGTTGGACCCCCTTTTGCCTTCAGAACTGCCTTAATTCTTTGTGGCATAGATTCAACAAGGTGCATTATCCTGCTGGAAGTAGCCATCAGAAGAAGGGTACACTGTAGCCATAAAGGGATGGAGGTTCAAGGTTCTTTATTATTTGTCAGCAACAATACGGGGTATAATCAGTAGTAAATGGCTGTCAAACAGGCATCAATGGAAAGTGCAAAAAAAATAAATATAATAATAATAATAAAATAGAAAATAAAATAAAAGTAACTAAGCAATAAAACAATGGTACTAACACAAGATAATATATATATAAATATAGTGAGAATGAAAAAGGGAGCAAATAGTAAAATAAAATGAGTAAGTGTGCCAGTGAGAAAATGTGCATTCCCCACAGTATACTGTGGATTAATAATATTAATTAAAAAAAAAACACGGATGTGCACCAGAGAATGTGCAAATAGCCTGAACCGTTGAGACAAGGCAGGTGGATGGAGAATCCATGGGTGTGTTTACTTTATTAAATTGAGTCCTGTGGATGTAATGGTGTTATGAGACTGAGTTAGGCCAGAAATCTGAGGGAAGGAGAAACTCCTCCTCACTTTCATCTGATTGTGCTCCTGAAGCGCTTGCCAGTGCAGTAAACAGAAATGATGGTTACGGGGTGGGTTGAGTCCTTGATTATTTTAGCAGCTCTGCTTTTGCAGCGTTTGAGGTAGATGACCTGCAGAGAGGGGAGAGCAGACCCTGAGGCGCTCAGCTACGCACGACTTTTAGAGCTCCAATCTTCTGGTTGTCTAATACCACACTGAGATGCACTGGTGAACACTCTGGCGCCTGTGAATTTTCAGTAGCTGGTGAGACTGAATTTTCCGTTCGCAGATGGTACAGTCTGTGGCTCTTAGCTGACAGGAGTGTGCAGTCAAGTCAGGTCCTCGGAGATGTTTACACCGGGTCCTTCTGAAGCTGCTGTAGCCCACCCTCTGCTTCAGGGTCCCACTGATCGAGAGGAGTGTAGGGCTGTGCTGTTCAGAGAGGTATTCTGCATACAATCAGCTCTTTGGTTTTAACGAGTGGTTACAATCAGCTTGAGTTACTGTTGCCTTTCTACCATCTTTAACCAGTCTGTCCATTCTCCTCTGACCTCTGACATCAACAAGGCATTTTTCGTCCACACAACTGCCGCTCACTGGATATTTTCTCTATTTCGGACTATTCTCTGTAAACCCTAGAGATGGTTGTGCGTGAAAATCCCAGTAGATCAGCAGTTTTTGAAATATTCAGGACAGCCCGTCTGGCACCAACAACCATTTCACATTCAAAGTCACTTAAATCCCCTTTCTTCCCCATTCTGATGCTCGGTTTGAACTTCAGCAAGGCGTCTTCACCACATCTAGATGCCTAAATGCATTGAGTTGCTGCCATGTGATTGGCTGATTAGCTATTTTGATACCAAGTAATTGAACAGGTGTACCTAATAAAGTGGCCGGTGAGTGTATATTTATTTTACTTTAAGTATATTTTAAATATAATTTTTAATTTAAATGTACTTCATTTTCATTGCAATCATATTAAATATAAAACCATTATAGGACCAAAGCTTTTAACAAAATTTGTTAAACTTGGTCACTCAAAGGTTCAAATTAAGCATTTGTGTGAAAATGCAAAAATTACTGTAAACATTCCTGCATGTTTCTGTATGACTTGTGACATTAACGGCACAAATATTAATGCACATGTACTTTTTATTTTCGAAAAGCATTTTTATTCTATTAACTTTTTGTGTGACTTGTGACATGCTGCACAGCAAACAATAAGAAAACTACTTGAAATCGAGATCTGATTGTTCAGACTGAATGACGCTTCCAAAATGAGATTTTAAACCACAGGAAAATTGATTTCATGTGGAATGTTTTGCTGTTCAGACTATAAACAGCTAAACAGATTTGAGTCAGATAGTCTAAAAAATCTGCCGTCTGTCTGAACATTTTTTTTTTTTTTGGGCCAATTTAAAGCTTTATAAGTGCTAAAGTGAACTGTTAAAATGTGGCCAAAAACCCATCCAAATGTATAATATTCCTTGACATTAAAAACAGACATCAATAAACACTGGCCCGGATACAGTAAGTCAATGATCCTTTCACTGCGCATTGCATAAGCCAGTGACCCCTCCTTGGCAATGTCCATTATCAGCTGAAAGAGTCAATGAAGAGATTTCTGGCTCCATGTGGCCTATGAAGAAGCAAATAAATAATCACAGACCCCCAGGTTGCCCTTTTCCCCAACCCTTATCCTAGATACTGGTCATATCGATTACCTCCGAATGCTTACAGATCGGCACAGATCCACTTCCGCTGAATATTCACAATCGTATTCAGCAGCCTGCAGGAATATCCTCAATGTTTTCAGACAGTAACTGCTTATGAAAGATAAGGAATTATTTCAAAAGCACATCATTACAGCATTTGGGTTCAATTTGCTGATCTGCACATGAAAGTCGGAGCTGCACGCTGATAGTCCTGCCTAAAATCAAGAACCAGAGTGTGTGATGTACCTCCCCGGTATTAATCACACTATTACAAGCATAAATACAGATGGCACGTTACTGTAAGACCCAAATAGGACACACATGCTCGCTGATGCTCACTGAAATCTCTCGGTAGAGGCCCCACGACGGCCCACATTCGCGTGTAAAGACATAAAAGTGTTTCATTTCTGGAATAAATTGAGTGGGACTGAATGAAGACAGATTTCTGTGGAGTTTTTTTTCATCCTCAAATCTTACTAAAAGCTAAGTATTTTTAGAGGGAGACTCCATGTGAGCTCAACAGTTCTAAATTAGTGTAATTTGCGAGAGGATTTCTGGTTTTCTGTTTATCACGTCTAAAAGTTGACCTACATTTAGATACAGTTTCACTGGATTTATTGAGTGTCAAAAATATTTTTAAAGAGTTATACAGTATCATACAACAGACAAGCAGTATAAACTGTATTTAATGAGGAAAATGGAGAGACTAGTTACCAGATGATGGGGGGGGGGGGGGTATGTTTTAGTTTCCATCCATATTGCTTTTGTTTCCAAGACTGTCATGTCCATCATTTTGAAGTAATATTCGTCCTGTAAACAAAATATAACAATAAAAGAAACTGTGGCATCTGTTTATGATAAACAAAGAATTGATTTAGAACATCCCGGAATGCAATAAAATAAATAAATTGGAATAATCAAACATTTGAAATTAATCAAATGTACATTAACACACAAAAAAATATTACTTTGAAATTAAAGATTTACGGAATTAAAGATGTAACATGCATGCAATTTGGTAAACATGGCATGATACAGCATACAAAATGTTCAACACATGCCCTTTTTTATTTTTGGAAAAAAAAAATTCCCTAAAATAAATATTCTCCTTTTATTTTAATTAAGTTACATTATTTTAATACATTTTATTTATTAGCATTTACATTTATTTAAACTAAAATAATCATGTTAAATGTAAAACAATCAGGCCATAGCATTTATTAATCCCAGCTCTTAACTCTCATCACCTGGAATACAAGAACAGGTAGAATTAAAGAATTGAGACATCACTATTTTTATTCATAATTACATCGAAACAGATGGTAGCTTATCGAAGTGTTGTCTGATATTTTAAGAAGTTTGTGTGGGACTGATTATTCTTTAGTAGTGCAATAAACTGACACTTTTATGGTTAAGTCACACGGTTCTTACTGTCTCTGTTAATTTCTGCTTTCACAAGCTCATCAAACACAAAGGTGTAACAGAACACCAGATGTACTGGATGTGACCTGCTGCTGCATGCGCACAGACAAAATGTATATCTGTATGTATATGTCGGTGTTCAGACTTCAGATCCATTTACACATATGCACTTACATGCATACACTAAACAACCCATCTAAAGGGAGCTGTTCAATGACTGTCATGCTGAGGAGGGGTTGATGTAATATTATGATTTTTCCCTTCCTCTTCTCTAAATAGCACAAACTCAGGCTAAAAATGTATGCTCATGCGTGAAATCTCTCACAGACTGTAACGATTGACATAAATTATTCACAGTTGCCCCCTGCCCCTTTTCAAAAACCTTGGGGAATATTACTGACAATAATCTTAATACTAGATTTTCATACACATTAAAACCTGATGTCTCGATTATGTCAATTAAAAACAATATAGGATCATAAACCCCCACTTTTACAAGAACTAAAGTCATTCTGCATTCTTAGCAGTAACGGCACAGAAATTATCACATAGAGTTAACAATTTCAAACCCCATTTATTTATTTCAAAGCCCTGCCTCTAATGCATTTCAGCCTGGGTTTAGTACAGAGGATCAATCTGTCGCAGGCCTTTGAAGCAGACACTGCTCTTAATGAGTTGCAGCACAGCATATGGTGTAATGCATTTCAGTTTCCAGAGAGCGTCAGACAATATGCCACATGAAAGCTCTGTGTCCAAACTAAAAGCAGAGGGAAGCAGAGCCAAGCAGGCACGTAGATTAAGACTGGGCACAATTACTAAACAGAGAGAGGCAGATTAGAAGTGATTTTCTGTGAGGCAGTGTTTACATTAGGAGTATAGGGATTCAGATTTAGAATTGTTTGCATGGCTGCGGTATGACAATGCCCGAGAAACATATGGAACTTGCCGTAGAAAACATGATACTGCACTCGTACAAAACCTATTATGGAACGATGGTCAGATTTACAGCCTCACACAAGATCCTCTGGGGTGTAAAACATTCATGAGGTTTTCTGTGTATGAGCAATTGTACCGTACCTTTAAAATGTTTACGGTGCCTGAAACACCATGCATTATGCAGAAAATATTTTTCTAAAACATTTAAAAAACAAACAAAATAGTATTATTATACAACAGGTGTTTTATTAATATGTATATTTTTCTCCAGAGTAATAACAGTGTAAATGTTTAGTTTATTTGTTTAGTTTTTTCTTTGTTTTGTTTTTGTGTTCCATTTCATTTTGTTTCATACAAAACTTCAAAGTATGTAGTCTGCACAGAATCTAAAAAAACAAACAAACATGAAAAACAAACAAAAATAAGGAGGTTCAACCAACTCTAAGTTTAAACTTGAACTCAGAGTTGACTTACTCTGAAGATGGAAAACTGAGTTTTTGGTTACAGAACAGCTGAACTGAGTTAGTTTACTCAACTTTAAGTAGGTTGACTGAGTTAAGCGCGTGCACCACAACTAAAAAATGTCATGATCAGTGGAGCACCGAAATTACGATTCACCATAGCAACAGCTCCCGCCAAAAAGATGTCAGTGTGCATACTTCCGGCAATACGTAACTTTAATTTTTAATAACTGTCAATACCTTAATAATTGTTATAATATCAGAGGTAAAAACTGTAAATTATTGAACTAACATTCATTTTAATGGTATCCCATGGCCACAAAAAAAGAAAGACAGAAAAAAAGAAAAAGAAAGACGTTAAACACACAAGAAGGTTACTTAAGTAGACAAAACCTGCTGTCTGAAAATATGGTATGTCACAAAAAGGTGTCAACTAGCCACAGTCTCCCAACTTGATACTCCTTCTGCGTGCCGTGTCTAAATCCCAACCCAACGGGCTAACAAGCATCAGTGATGGCGTCTGTGACGCCAAGCCGCGGATCCCTCTGCTTCAGCCAGAACTATCATGACTAAGGTGAAGCAGACTTTACCGGCGAAGCTTACCTATTTTACAGCCCTGAAGGATGTTGCAATTTTTGAAAAATAATAGTTTTTAATGCTTTTTAGAGCCCCAGGCAACGTGCTGAGGAGGAGGGTCCTTTTTAAACTGAAAAATATGTATAAAGCAAAATGAAATGCACTAAATCACATCCATCTATCCGTCCTCTAAAAACAAAAGTTGTGCCAATGTTACACTAACCTCACATCAAGATGATACTTCTCCTATGTGCTCATCACCTCTGAGCAGAGGACTGAGGCCTTGCTGCGCATAAAAAATAAATTGAAGAGTAAAACTTAATGTGACACAACGGGGAACGCCTTAAGCTGTCTTGCTGTAAAAAAAAGACAGAAAATGTATGTGTTTTATTTTGTCTTCACAGCGGTCGGACATTTTGGGCCCGTGGGGATAATTAGCTTAAGAGGCACATTAGCATTGTGGTCCGGCGGTGGCGATGTCAATTTAGGTGCCGGATGTATTGCTGGTTGATATCAATAATGTCAACTTTCTTGTACAGTATTGTTTGGCTGTCTGCTTACTGTAGCTTTATGAGATTTCTCAATTTGCACTAGCTGCTTAAGGGACACAAGGAAGGGAACTCTTCTAATGAGTTCTACTAAACTATCAGTGAATCGAACGCCCGATCTGGGCGGTGGCTTTGGTGGCGCGTAAACTGCAGTCACCCAGGTAATATCTTGGCCTGGAGTTGGAGCACAGCCATCAGCGCCGAAGCCGCTATATCATAATGTGGCAGAGCTGCTGCAAATGGGCAGGCAGATCGGCCACGGACTCCCAGAGGGAGCAGGTGCATCCTTTCTCTTCAGAGACGAGCACACACATGATTTTGTGAGCATACAAGAAGGGGGACAGTGTTGGCGGATACACCCCGGGAGAAACCACTTTGGCATTTAACAAACTGCATGAGTGAAAATAAAAAAATTGTATGGAGATTAAGCCGATCTTAAAAAAATAAACTGGAATCCCATCAGTGTAAATGTTTAGGTGATTTGTCCACCCACATCAAAACTTCAAAGACTCCACAGAAACTTAAAAAAACAAATAAAAACATTCACTTAAGACAAAAAAAACACAAAAAGGTTGTCAAATACTCAAATCCCAACCCAAAACAAGGATTTCTGAAGTTATTTTACCTATTTTACAGGATGTGAAAAATAATTGTGAGATTTATAAAAGCAAAATGAGCTCTCGTTCTAAAAACAAAAGCCATGTTTATTGTGATACTTCTCCTATGGATATGTTTGTTTTTCATTTATTTTATAATTAGCCAGTCGATTATCTTAATTTTTTTTACACATGTAATAAATTTAGGGAAAAATAGTTTCTATATCATAATGCAGTTTTGAGCCACACACACATACACAATAAACTTTGATTCAAACCTGAGTGAAAATAAAAAAATTGTATGGAGATTAAGCAGATCCCATCCCACCCACATCGTTTTCTGAGAATAGAGATTTATAAAATGAGCTCTCGTTGCCATGTTTATTGTGGGATATGTTTGTTTTTCTGGTTATCTTAATTTTTTTTACACATGATTTGGGAAAAATAGTGCCTTCGATTCATTTTATCTCCAAACCCTTTACGGCTGAATATTTGTCACGGTAGATTTCTGTAAAAAGCCCACGGTGGACTTAAAACGCTACTGCTGCTCTGCCGAGTCTCCCCGGCCATGTTTATTGGGCATTCGCCCGTTCCTTTATGAAACAGTAGTGCCCTTTGTGGTACAGAAACTCATACTGGATTTGTCTGGCAAGACATGTCCAGCACACGCCCCATCAAGGGGAGCGCTGTGGAAAATCCATCTGGCATTTTCTGTGCTCATAACAACATCGAGCCAAGTCCAAATTATCTGGGGGGGGGGGCTCAGTGCAAACTGTTTGACTTCGGTTGCATGTGCACGCCGAGGGCCCTTTCCCGCTCTCCTTATTACGTGGAATGAGACGTATGAAGGGAAAAACGCTAATCAGTGAACCCAAATCTTGCGAATTTTGCAATGTCTGGAAAAAGCCCCGTGAATAGCCATCTTGAAAGTCTAACTTCACACATTGGCCAGATTGTAAAATGGATAAATCGGCTGCCAACCCAACAGACCCTCCTCCTTTTCCCTCCCCCTCAATATCGCTCAGACCGGCTGAAATAGGTTAGGCATGGAAGTCATTTCCCCTCTAGGTGCTCCAGCCCTGCTGTCCAGACTCAACAAGGTCCTGAAATATCATTAACATCTGATTTTCGCCAGCGCCGTACAAGCGGCTCTTTGTTCCCCTCGCACCAGACGGGGGGAGCACCTCTACATTACCATATCACCAATGTAATTACACCTATTAGAGTGGAGGAATATAGAATTTATTCCTTCTTTCCCTCCACCTCCACTCTTGTGCAGAAAAACGGCGTGTGAATATACCTATTGTGCGCATTTCAATTTCAGAAAGTGGTGCGGTATAATGCTATATAAACATTACCTCACCTTAACTCATAGCAGAGACCATTCAAGGCAAAATAGACTAGTTAACTTAATGACCTGCATAATCAAGCCTTTGTGCCTCTGCCATCACGGGTCGAAAAATGTTCCCATCTTTTTGTGGTCAAAAGTCGCCGTGATGAAACAGGAGGCGGTGGCGAGCGAGGCAGGCATGACTGCTGAATAGTCACAGCTCGTGCCAAGAGTTAAGTGTCACTCGCGATTATATTCACTTATTGCCCCTGTCACTTTGTGCCCCTTGTGCCATTATGCTCCAGGATACACGCAAACAGCAGCCGCATTTCTGTTTCCATTGACTTAATGCGTCACAAAACTAATAAACCTGTTGTGTATTTCACCGATGTCACTGCGTGTGCGCTTTAGGAGTGATGTACGGCAGACGAGTACCAATGCCAGCCTTATAAAAACCTACATCCTGTTTAAACATTCCTTCAAAATGTTGAGCAACAATACATCTTTCCTTTCCCCAAGAAGCATTTCTCAAAACGAGTTAAAGAGTAAAGTAGTGTGTACCGACACCGGATTTGACATTACATAATTAAAATGACATTTGCAGAAAGGCGGTTTAGAAACATCACAGCAAATTCCTGTGGTCGCCTTATTTTAGTTCAACATACCCGAGCCTTGGAAAAGAAATGAGCAGGTACCGACAGACCCTGTTAAACTGGATTTCATATATAGGTTTATATCCAATTGAATGTCCGAATTTGTTCAGTGTTTATCATCAACCTGCTTCAGTTGTTATTTGGCAAAGAGAAAGTGTGTGATCAATATTTTTGTTTTTAATTGGTGCATCCAAAAGGCGTCTGTTTTAATTCCGCCTGCAGGATCACAGGAATTTCCTGATCGGCTTCAGAAATATCTGCATGCCATAATGCAGGCCAGGCAGAGCTGCTGCTGTAGTTTGCTAGCAGCATGCAGATGAGACACACCCGACATGATCTTTAAACACAGCAATGATATCAGCCGGAAAAGTGATTGACAGTCCTAAATTACTTTTATATATGCCCTGTAGGGGGAGCAATTCAAGCCATGATCAAACTAGGGGGGAGTTTGTACCTCTTGACCTCAACCTGTGTATATTTAAGAAAATTATGTTACGTTTATATATTAAATATATAATATAAATTATATAAATGTAAATACAAGTAAATATTTTCAAAATAAATACACATTACACACAGATATATTATGTAAATAAAAAAATATTTTGGATGTGATTAATCGCGATTAATCGTTTGAAAGCACAAAAGAATAAAATATTATATATATATATATATATATACTGTACATCCAAATAATGTATAATATAAATGTAGTAGTAATATATCCTGTCCATAGCTGAACCCTAATGTTTTTAGTCTGCAGCACCACAGCAGCAAGGAAAGCAGAAATAAAACTGCATTTTATAAAACCTTATTTATATTTTATGCAATATTTATATTGTCGTTCACTTATTAATTTTACTTTTTATCCTCTATTCTAGCTTTCCCAGATCCAGATATAACACAAATAAGATGTGAATCCCCCATAAGGATAGCTAGTGCAGGCATCATCTTTATTGCATACATGTGGAAGCGTGACAGCACTAGGTTGAGTCCCTGCACTAATGGCTTCTGACAGCCCAGGCAACGAGCACTAAACTGTGGCCTCATTCAATAATGGTAATACAAACTACAGTATATCATAAAAACGAGCTCGATCCCAGGCGGAATAAAACAGTCATAAATGCAGTCTGCCGTGTCATGGCACAATTTAGGGGACTGAATGCAAACTTACCTCTCAGAGTCATTAGCCTGAAGTTGGCTGCCTTGACTCGTGTAAAGTGGGTGTACAGAGAATCTGCATGGGTCAGGATGGATTGTGAAGGGTGAGGGCGGTCGGGCCAGAGGTGAGACTTGGCCAAAGAAACACCAGCTGAACTAACAGAGACACGGTAGATAGGACTAAAAAAATAGCATTGCAGGATTATGCTAAATTCTATCAGTGAGATACATAGTCAGATTGATGTAGCGAATGTATGTGTGTGTGTGTGTGTGTGTGTGTGTGTGTGTGTGTGTGTGTGTGTGTGTGTGTGTGTGTGTGTGTGTGTGTGTGTGTGTGTGTGTGTGTGTGTGTGTGTGTGTGTGTGTGTGTGTGTGTGTGTGTGTGTGTGTGTGTGTGTGTTATATTCACTATTGTTTTGGAGTTTGGAGGCAGCAAGTTATTTTTCAAGAGAGAAATTAATACTTTAATTCAAAGAGGATGCATTAAATAGATTGAACGTGACAGTAAAGACTTAAGATTTCTATTTCAAATAAATGTAATATATAAGAAGAAGAAGATGACGTTTTTTGGAGGTTACATCATGTTACACTGAAAAATACTTGCTGAAAATTCAGCTTTGTATCACAGGAATAGATTACACCTTAAATATATTGTAATAGAAAACAGTAGTAAGTCAATTTTAGATGATAGATAGATAGATAGATAGATAGATAGATAGATAGATAGATAGATAGATAGATAGATAGATAGATAGATAGATAGATAGATAGATAGATAGATAGATAGATAGATAGATAGATAGATAGATAGATAGATAGATAGATAGATAGATAGATAGATAGATAGATAGATTTAATTAATATTTAAATGTATAATTACACTGTAACAAGGATACCTTAAAATAAAGTGTAACCGATAGACCTTTTTTCAGTCAAGACAATCTCTCACAGTTCAAGAGAGTGAGTGTGTGAAGAAAAAAAAAGACAGAGAGATTAGCTGGATCTCACTCAGCTCTCATTGTAAGTCTCACATCAATCAACCTGTGAGACTGTCGACTACTGGCTCCCACCTCTGAGCGATCAATACACTTCTCAATTAACCATGAACGTTAGGATGTCTGTAACTTGCGAAGTATTATTCAGTGTTGTAGATATCCAGCTAATTAATCTGTAGAAGGCCTAACGAGCTGAGCTGCTGCATTGCAAGAGGGGGAAAAGGCTGGTAATGTAACTATTATCTACTGAGTTATGGAGCAATGGTTTGGAGGGAAATTGATTCTTTAAAAAACAACCAACATAGTCTCATCCTTCCCCTCAGACAGCAGGCAAATCAATGTGACAGTTTGCTCTCAAAAAAGAAGCCATTCAATGAAAGCCAGATAAGAAAAAAAAAGAAATGCTTCAGTGTTTTTTATCTCAATGGTTTGGCTACCAACAATCTTCTGCAAAATATTTTATTTTATGTTCCACAGAAGTTAGAAAGTCGTATAGGTTTGGAACCACATGAGGATGAGTAAATTACTTAATTTTTTTAATTCAACATTCAATTTAAAATACTTCACAGACTACATTTGTCCTATTTAAAATAGGCTGGAATCTATCCTAAATATTGAATATATTTAAACTATTGGTCCTGCATGCATCCGATAAGGTATAAGGTGGTTAATTTTCTTCTTAATTTACTTATTGATTTGTTCACTTGTATATTCAATATTTAATTTTCTAATTGTTATACCTATGTATGTACCTTATACCCTACATATGTATGTTGCTGCTACATATTTGTTTGTTGTTTTGAAGATAAGTGTCTGTTGTTTTTGAACTGTTTGCTATTTGTTTCTGCTGTTAAAACAGCACAAAGAGGGAAATGGGGGAAATGTATTTGTATTTTTTGTTGCAATTATTATTATTCGTTTTTCCTATTAATAGAAATGCCTATACATAAAATATTAAAAAAGTTAAACATTTTTGGGTGAACAATTTTCAGGTGAAACAATTGTTATAGTTAATTTATACATTGTAACACAGCAAAATGCTGTTTTTTTCTTCTACTTTAACATTTTATTTCAAAAACAGTTCTAAATGTAAAAGTCAACATCTTTGGTCCTAAAATAATAAACAGTACAAAACAAGCATTGCAAATATGTTAGCCATTGCCAAAGAACTCACATACTGAAAACAATGAATGTACCATGCAAGCTGTTATGGATAAAAGCATGTGATAAATGCACAAATGCCAATGCACAATACTAAATAGCGGCAAAACCATCATCTGATGAAGTCCTAAAGAATATGCACAAATTAAAATGATATTGTCCATTATGAGTAACAAAACACATCGTTGGGCTTTGAAAGGAAACAAATGTGAAATTTGTGCATTTGAGATCTATTCTATGGTTCGTTGGTGAAGTACTGATTGTTTTTAGCAGCAACTATGAACAGCAACAATTAAGCCTAAGTATGTTTTCATGTGGTTAAGTGGTAAATAGAGCAAAATGGGTGAAGAAAATTGCACATTTCTGCTTTTCATTCAGTTGCACTAAACCTTAAATACCCCACACGGATTAAATGTCTTCATCTGATGTAATTACCCCTGACTATCTTCCCACGAGAAGGATTTGTCAGCTAGCAAAGATGGTGGGCACGTTCAGACATGTGCTGTCAATTTATCACAACTTTGTTTGACGTTTTTCCCCTGCACACACTTAGAAGGCTGTATTCACAAAGATAACGATTCATCACTCATCTCAGATTACCCAGCATTCCTTTCACCTGCAAAAATTAAGGCCGGATTCTTTTCTCCTTTTCATTAAATTGTCCCGCCTCTGTCAAACTCTTTAAATCATATGATATATTTTATTCCTCCACTCCAGGTTTCAGCCGATTTCTTCATCTGTCTGCAAAGGAGAGCAAGCAAAAGAGTAACAGAGACAAGTGGAACAAAGTCGACAGAATGGGGAAAGGGGCAGAATGGTATATATATATATATATATATATATATATATATATATATATATACACACACACACACACACAGATCTAGACACACAGTCTGCATACAAAACTATTCCCATAGACTCGAGCCAGAGGACCAGGCTTCTTATAATGTGCACGCAATGAACCGATATGTTTCTGGAGAGCCCTGCTGTTCACTTTCTCCCCGTGAGCCCCTCTCACACATTTTTATAGATCACTATTAAATCGTCAAATTGTTGGGACTTGGAAAACTTTCATCCTGCAGACTTAATGGGTCTAGCAGGTGTGCATTTAGACGGTACGTATTGCATATTAAGAGACCTTGAAGCACCAATACAGGCGGCTCGGTGGCTGGTAACTGCCTAACTTTAACTCCATTGCAACATAATGTCAAGTTAGTAATGGACCAATATTTTCATTTGAGAAAAATAAGAGCCAGGTTCTTTTCAGTCACATTTGAAGTGTTATTCCGGACAGACAAAATGAAGTCCATTGTCTGTGGTGAAATAAAATAGCCTGTACAAAATCTCTAACAAATATAGCAACACAGAAAGTGACAATTCAATCAGGTGTAGCATATACACGTCAACATATATCGGCCCCCAAAATGACCTTATTCAAGTCATTAGAAAGGACAAACGAGATAGCAATGAAATAAAAAAAGGGATAGTTCACCCAAAAATTGGCAATTCTATCATAATTTACTCACTCTTAGCTCAAACCCACATGACTTTCTTTGGTGGAACACAAATTATTATTTATTGAATTGTGATGTTCAACATTGGGGACTTACTATGGAAAGCTTTATTTCCATATTTATTTCCCTGGATGATGAAAGTAAGACATACTAATAAAGTTTGTAAAGATGATCAGAAATTTTTTTATTCTTCAGTATTTAAATTTTTATGGATATTTACACATTTAAAAATAAAAGTACTGGAAAAATTCAATTCCTGAATTTTATGTCTTGATACTTATTTTTCAGTATCTTATTATCAATTTTAGAAATAAACAATGAAAACATCATGTCACACCAAATGTATGTGTATATGCAACGAGACGAGTGAATTCAGCTCTTAGAACTCTTGAAATGTTAAGATGTTTTTGCTTGGTATGGTGTGCTAGACAGAGTATTGGCCAAGTACTAAAGCTTTTTAATTTGTTCAAAATAACTCTAGAATACACAGATTTATGTGCTGACTAATACCAACTGTTCTATCAATTTCCACTGCTAAGGTACAGATGTCTGTTGATAGTAATCAAATATTAATTATCCCCTAACCATTTTACCCTCATGGCAATCAGCATGTAAACATATGCTTGTAAAGGCAGGGCTTTTATTTACTACAAAGAATATAAAACATACTATCTTATACATTCAGGGGAGAATTCAAATCACTAGCATCGATAAATATTTTACAACCCATCTTTTCTCGAGGTCTATATTTTCAGAGCAAGTTAAGTAGCATAACTCACAGTGCTGAAGAAAAATCTTTAAATAAACAATGACCCTGCGCTTGAGTCCAATGCAATGCCTAATTAACCAACGAGATATAAATTATACCATTTGGAGATGCTCTATTACGAAGAAAACAGGGAAAAGAAAAACTGCAGCTGTTTGTGCAGAATATATCCCAATTGTGTGTGATATTTGCAAGATTCAATTAAGCTAATGTGAATTTGAGGTACAAAACTAAAAGGATAATTAATCCATGAGCAGTCAACCAACCAGAAAGTGATAAACACTCACTACAGTCATCAGAATCACGCTGTGTTTGCTGTGCGCCGCTCATGACGTTGATGCTATCTCTTATCAGGCTCTTGGAGTAATTGTTGTGATATGCCAGCATCAAAGATACGAGTTAAAACAAGAGGTAAAAGCACATCTAGAATATCCAGAGAGCCAATTAACAGATATCTGGATGCACTTAGACACCACAGCGAGCATTTTCACACCCTCCTGCGAGCCAAGAAAATGTGCCTGCCATCGATATTCTTCAGCCACTAATTAATCAGAACAAGTCCGTTTGGGACGCAAAAAGAAAAATGGAGTTAACACAAAAGCAAACGTATAATAGGCACTGCTGCAGGAGAACGATTCCACAAAACAGTGCTTTTTTAAAAAAAAAAAGTAATGCACTTTTTTGGGGTTAGTTTAATTAGCATTTAGAGTGTACTAAGAGAATGCATTTTATACTCAAAAAATGCTTTAGCAACATTACATTGACATGATGAAGAGGGACTCAAGTTACACATTTTGTCCAAATAACGAGAATGTTGGAAAATTCATCAGGTCTACAGACGCTGAATAAATCATGGACAACAATGCAGTGTGGAATGACAGGGAGGCATTTCATAGTGACCTTTTTCCCATAATAATGTTTTTTTATGGAGATACACTTCAGGCTTATTATAAATAGTCTTCTGGAAAATGCATCTGTGTATCACAAAGAGTACATTTGAGACTGCTAATTCAGAGACAAAACAACAACCCGGCCAAGAGACATCAGGGGTGAGAGGGACTGATCTGGCAGAAAACTCTTTTGAACAATAAAATTAGCACATTTATGAGCTAAACCATGTGTGCAGATGTTTACTGTACGTTGAGCATTATTTTAGGCAAATCTGTGTGCAGAAATGCATTTTATTAAACTCGTCACAATATAGGCGAAACCTAACCCACACACACTTTTTGTGATGGAGATCAAGATTAAATGTGTTTTCCATCTAATACCTTCTGTTCTCCACACAAATTCTACCTTTTGTTCATAAATATGTCCCCTGCAATCCCATCATCCACTCTATCTCTAGTTAAAACCTTTAACTCTGACACAAGCACTGCGATTTATACCAGTAATAACAGAAAATGCATTTCAGCGATAGTTTTTTTCGCCGTTTGCCTCAACAAATGCTCTTCTCCCCTGAAACCTGCTATTAAATCTATGAAACCAAACTGACGTCCAAACGTCAAAAAGTTATTCGAAAGCTGTACAAGAAAATGACTTTCTCCAGTTTTTATCGTATTGTGTGGGTGCTTTTGTGATTGTAGCTTTTTACCTTTTTGACAGATCAATAAGAGCTGAGAGTCTGTGTGTTTGGATTTGTGGTTGTAATGTTCCATATAGTGAGCAGGACCATGACAGCAGCTAGTCAGCACATTCACACCGGCTCAAAACAAACAACAGAAGAAACACAAACTCATACTACAGTGTATTACAAAAACCTTGTGGAGGAAACTGGCTTTTCAAAAATGAATTTGTCTAACTTTGTACAACTTTGTCAATTTGTTTCAAACTTGATATACTATTTCTAGAAAAAAAGTAATATATTCAAAATAAATATATTTCATACTAAGTTCAAATCTAGTAACATATTTACTGACATATCGCTCGAGACTTACTGACATAAAATTATAATTCAAATTTATTTAGAAAACTACTTGTGCAAAATGCACATTTCTTAATATTAAGCCACTATGTCACTATTGATGAGGATTTTATGATCTTTAAATAATATTGTTCTTTAAATGCAAGGCATTTAAAGTGTACCTGAAGTATGCTTACAATTAAAGTGCATTAAGTACAAAATTAATTGTTCCAATTAAGCAGACTTTAAGTATACCAGTTTACTATACCACAATTACAATTGCAGGGTATTTTTATTAAGCACATGAATATGTGAATAGTATACTTAGCATGAAAAATATGTATTTCAAATACATTTTAATATATTTATTTTTCACTAGGGATACATATGTCTACTGCAAGTTAAAGTTAAAATCTACAGTACAGTACTGTCAAAACTTTAACGTGGGTAAAGTTTTTTTAATGTTTTTAAAAGAAAACTTTTATGTTCATGCAGGCCACATTTATTCAATTAAAAATAAAAACAGTAATAATATGTAATATTATTACAATTTGAAATAACAGTTTTGTTTTAATATAATTATGTAATTTTTTATTTAAATATTAAAATGTTATATTTTAAAACTTAACAGCTTAATATTTTTTTCTATTTGATGAATAGAAAGTTCAAAAGACAGGATTTATTTGAAATAACATATTTATAATACATTTCATTACTGTTGCTTTTTAACAATTTTATGTATCTTTACTAAATAAAAGTTTTTTTTTAAAAGTACAATTTAAAAGAGAGAGTAGTGTTGTCAAAAGACTCGGTACTTCGGTACCAAGTACGGCCCTATGATTTCCACGATGCAGAAAACGCAGACGGAATCTCGGAATCCAGTTATAAAAACGGAACTTACACTTTAGCAAATGGAATTTGTCAAAGTTTAGATGAATTAATCAAAAGTAGGTCATTACACTTAAATCAAATCACGACATGGACTAGTATCTGTAAATATTAAGCTGCAAAAGTTGATTCAAATATGAATCTCACATTCTGCGAGTCTCTGTGTGAATGAATGAATGAATGAATGAATGAATGAATGAATGAATGAATGAATGAACGAATGAAATGAAATGAAATGAATGATGAATGAAAACATGAACTGAATGAACGTCAATGAATGAATGAGTGACATAGCATTTTGAATTTTATTTTTGTTTAAAGATTTATCACTCAAAAAATAAAATTTTAAAAGACATAGTTAGTATTCATGTTTAATTTCATTAATTGTTGAAAAAATTATACATTATTTTTAAAGTAAGTTTTGACAAATTAAATTTAGGTGAGTTTACTATTTTTGTTTCCATACTTTATTGAAAACTTTTTTAAATAAGTATAAAGAATGGCATTGATTTTTGACAGCTTATTTATTAATAAAATTGTTTGTTTTTTAATCAGAATTTTTGTGTTTTGCTTTGGTACCGCTGTTATTGAGCTGACTGAAAGCTTGCCATACGTCGATTGTCATTTCCACCCTCAGTCCAAGCTGCATCAAAAACAAATTGAGTGCAGCACCCAAATTTAATTTAGCAATATCAGACCCAAAAAGGGGGTATGCTTTGCATGTGAAGTGTTTCAGAGGGGGTTCAAATTGTACTGCCACTTCACCCCATGCAGGTCCATCGCCCTGGTCCAAGACCATTTGGTAGGCCGCCCCATGTCACATCCGTGGCCTGGCATTTCTCAGACAAATGCTAACATGTCAGTTGGTGGTGGGCGGAAGGGCACGGGTGGCAGCGTGACGGCTGACATCGGTTCCAAGAGCACCGTGGTGCGACGTGGACAAATTAACAATATGCAAACAAGGACCTGCCGGTGTTGTGTTTACTCACAGAGCACAGACATTGTCATGGGGAATTTATTCACAGCCTCACCGCAGAAACACAACTGTAAAGCAGCACTCAGCAATTAAGTTTTTATCACCCCACAGCCAGCAGCCCCCTGGCCCCCTCCTAGCATGCACAGTATGTGTGGGCCGATGATTTCAATCTTATTCTGCTTCGCTTTTGTCAGTGCACGGATCAGTAAATACCACAAAGACAAAGCAGAGGGGGGAAAAGTGATTCATCATTTTGCATTACATTGGGCTGTCAGTCTGTCACGCATAGGTGATGATCTCATTAGGCTGATGATGTCATTTAAACATCAACGTGAATCAAAACTATTCTTAAATCAAATTACATGCTATTTTGTCATTCATTTTCATGTCTGGAATTTCATATAGTTTATGAGAAAAATATTCTTGTGTTGATGGGAAAAGTATTTAAGCAGACATTTGTTGTAATTCTAACATTTTGTATATTCTGCTACAGAAAATCAGGACAATTAAAAAATATATATATATACACTTTTGCAAAAAAAATTAAGCATAGTTAATTAAACGTAATATATCAATATTCCAAGTTATCATCAATAAAAAAAAGTTTCAAAACATAATTAAAAAATCTGTGATCAAACCACAAAAGATGATTTGAGTCAAATACTCCAAAAATATTTATTTATATGTATCCATAATATATATATATATATATATATATATATAAAAATATATAGGCTATACAGACACACACACACAATATTTTCATATACAGTATGTTTCAACTAAAAACTGTCTCAGCTTTGTTCTCATCGACAACAAAACAGCCTCTGTTAACAAACATTTTCAGCATTCATTTAGTTGAAAAGATTAACAGTAGTCCTGCAACAAAAATTGATAATCTTCTTGTTTTCACAAGCATTATTCTGCAAATGCTGGACTGCATAGTTGCACAAAGTTGCCAAATACGTGTTGACAACAACAGGTACAGTAACTACGCCTCCCTGTGGTTTCTATGGCAAAGTTAGACGTGAAAATCAATACCCCCCATCTCTTCCCTCAGCCCAATCCATCACCACCCCCGTAACACCCTAGGAACCCTGACAGAAAGATGACAAATGGACCCATCATGTCCTCTATGTCCACCATAGCTGGAGTCCATGAGTCCATGGTGCCGTCACTTAGGCAGTGACATATATATATTATGACACGGGCCCCTACCACTTTAGACAGAATGTTGTTTGAACAAGAGTGTGTATAAGCAAATGTGTGTGTAGTCGTGCCAGGGTTCTGGATGAACTCTCCAGGGACTCTTATCAGCTCGGACCCAGTTAGACCTGTCACCTGGGATGTGCCGCAGCATTCATCAGCTGCACATGTCCGCCCTCACTCCAGGTGTATGGACACGCAACAGCACATTAGGTTCCACTGCTAAACTCGCAGCTAAGACAGAAACTGGTTTAAAAACAAACAACACAAACTTACATTTTTTTTCTGTAAATCAGATATTGATACATTTATTTTATTTGTTTCTCTCTGAGCTCGGGGTTAACAGTGGAACCTAATGCACAAGTGCATGCTCATACTGCAGTATTCATGATTTATCAAACATAATTTCAGATTATTTCTGATGAGTGCAACCATAGAAATGAATTTCAAATGTTTATGACAGTCAGTAACTGTTGGTAGAGACTACAGAAATGGACCTGTAGTTGACGTAAATAAATTGTACCTTTCGTAAAAAAGTTAGGTTCTGTACTAAATCAACCAATGTGGCATGGTACATTATTATAGCTTACATTTAATCATTTAAATATATTTAATTAAATAAATACACTATTTCTATAATATCTACTTTATAAAAGGGCTGTCGCGATTCGTCGATTTTAGTTGACTAGTCGATTTTTTTAAATCGTCTAATTTTGCTGGCATCGACTAACCGGCAAGTGGTGCATTTCATGGACGAGAATCCATAAAACACATTATTAGAGTATTTCCCAAGGCTGCATGATATATTAAACCCATTTACAATCATAATTAAGCATAATTGTGAATTCACAAACACTACGATTTAATTAAATAATTATATGCGATGCAGTTCTAATACAGTATATGCGCTTTAATTATTTAGATGCGTGTACGTTAAGTGTTGAACTTCACACAGCGGCTCCGTTCAAAGTAGTTCCACAGACACGTGTACATCTGGAGCGTCTCGAACTCCATCTCTGCATGTTGTTGTGAGTTTGGGTTTATAATAACGTTCATCTGGAAACGCAACGTGCGCCATTTCATCAGATTTGTAAGGTAAATCATTTATAAATCTAAGCAAACACAGGATACATGGCAATTTCAAAATAAATGCTCAAACCCTCACTCTGAGTATACACGTGTTTATGTCCGCATATTCATTTAATTACAGTGGCTATAGCATTTCTGTGCTAAAGAAATGGCCAAATATTAAAGATTAAGTGGATATTTGAATTAAATGGTGCTAATATTAAACTAGGATTAGATTGCGCAGTAATGTGTAAAAATAATCATCAGGCCGTTGGCGCCCCCTGCAGGCTTTTGTTGTAATGTGTAATATACATTAGCACTATTGTTTATAACACATTATGTATTTTAACAGTTTTGTTCAATATAACCATATGATTTATTGCTTTTGATACTTTATTTGAATTAATTATTAATGCATCATTGCTATTATATATGTATGTAAAGTCATTTTAAAAGCTATTGTTCACTTACATCTATTTGTATTACCACAAAACATATATATATTATAATTATAAGGCCCTATGAATTTGTATTTATTTATTCTGTTTTAATGGTTAAATAAAATGTTATTAAATCAAAAAGCCTCTCTAATTAATTGAGTTTTAAAGTTTTATCTTTACCAAATTCTGTTTTCCATTATTTTCTGGATTCCATTTTAATGGTTCCATTAAATCTTAATAATCTCCAATTAATTGATTTTATATTTAATAAAAAAGTGTTTTGTCTTTTTTATATATATATATTGCACATTTACATTTTTCACCTAAATAAATTCTGGTAAATAATATTTCTGCTAAATAATCCTTTAAAATGTTTTTTTTTTATTATAATTGTATTATTATTAGACTAGAACACGTGGATATGTTGTCATTCTTACACTATAATACTGAACTTTGATTTCAGTGATTTGGACACTTGCTTCTTGCACTCTATGTTGTACTTTACTTTTGCTTTAAAAACGTATTTCATAGAAATGTGGATTAATAAAATATGTGGTTTAATAAAATATTCTTATTTTGTTTGTTGTAAAATTGTTGTTTTTTGGTGGGAAATTAATTGTTTAGTTTAATTGATTAATCGATAAATTAGTCGATAGATTAATCAAAATAAAAATAGTCATTAGTGGCAGCCCTACTTTGTAAAATGAAATACAAATATTAGTCAGCAGTAATTTTATCTTATACATGTTTATTAGAAGCATTTCCAAAATAAATGAAACAGAAAAATGATATTGCCATTTGTTCTACCGTTCAAAAAGTAAGAGTTTTGGGCAAGAAATTGCTTTCGATATACTTCATTATTTTATTATATTTTCATAAAACTTCCATTCAGGAAGGACACATTAAATTGTTCAAAAGTGACAATAAAGACCTTTATAATGTTACAAAAGATTTCCAATTCATAAATATTAAGTTTCACAACTGTTTTCAACAAATCTGCATATTAGAATGATTTCTGAAGGATCATGTGGCACTGAAGACTAATGATGACAATAAAAAAACTTTGCCAACACATGTAAAAAAAAAAAAATAAAATAAAACTTAAAAATTTAGCTATTTAAAATAGAAAGCAATCATTTTAAATTGTAAGAATTTTTCACAATTTTACAGCTTTTACTGTATTTTTGATCATATAAATGCAGGCTTGGTGAGCATAAGAGCCTTAATAAAAAATAAAAAAGTAGTATATGTGTAAATGAAAAGAGGTGCATTTGTTAAGGATAAAGCATCTCTAAAATACATTTAACTGTTAAAACAAATGTTTAACATTTTTTTTATAAAATTGCAACAATGTTAGTAACACAATTATTTGGCTAATAATACACTTTTTGAGCAATGCTGCCAGGCAACTTTGGTTGAGACCAGGAGAGACACAGGGCCCACGACCAATTTAAAGTATACAGATAGAAATTTGTTATCCATTCTCAGTGGGAAAGTGCCCAAGAAACAAAAGTTGCCTGGCAAAATTGCTCAAAAAGTTGCCCCATGTATCATCAGCATAATAGTTTTGTTAAGCCCTACGACCGATTCATTGAAAATAACTGACTCACGCGAGTGAATTATTCATGAATCGGATATCAGATATCTCTGGGTTTGATGCTAAAAGGTTTGATTGCTGAGATACTGTCATGCAAAATGTAGCTTAATAGTGAGTGGCAACATATATCATGCTACAAAATCTATAAACCACATTTCTACTGGGAAATATAGAGTGAATTAACTAACAGCTTCACTATTTGAAGCTACACTACTGTGTTTCAACGTGGCGGTCACAGTACAGCATTAGTACCAAAGTCTTATTGGCTTCCCAAGAATCCATCCTCTGACATTTGACAAACCTCTGTTTTTCACTACAGAGATGACAAGTCAGCCTTTACACTCTACTAGATTGTGAACAAATGGTTTACTGAAGGGGTGGGCCCACACGTCTGCCTCCATACAGACACCTGCAGCCAAAGGTTAGCCTGCTTTCTGAGAAATTAACTCACATGTAACACACCCCCTTCCCTTTTTCCTCTGCAAAATGTCTTGAGATGTCGTTTCGGCAATGTGTCACACACACGGATGCTCTGTTCACAGCTTTACGCTGTCCTTTAAATGTCAGCGGTGAATGTGTGAGGTCCTAGCGTTGCCGAGCGCTCATGCTCAAAGCTGTGTCAATGAACATGTCACAGTTGCACGGCTCTAAGGAGATGCATCTGTTATGCTTTTAAAGACTGGAAACAATTTTCGACCTCAGATGTGCCTGTGCTGCAGAGATACCAGAAATATGTATTCATGAAAATGTCCAGAATGTCAACATGACGAACTAGCAATAAACTCAAGTCGCTTCTAGAAACGATTATTTTTCCTCCTATGCAATAGCACCACTATTTGGTAAAAATTGCATATACAGTATCTCACAAAAGCGAGTACACCCCTAACATTTCAGCAAAAAATGTAGTATAATTTCTCAAGGGACAATACTGCACACATGAAATTTGGATATATTTTGGAGTAGTCAATGTGCAGCTTGTACAGAAGCACACATTTACTGTCCTCTAAATATAACTCAACGTATAACCATTATTGTCCAAATAACTGGCAACAAAAATGAGTACACCCTAAGTGAACATGTCAAAACTGTGTCCAAAATGTCAATATTTTGTAGGGGCACCATTGTTATCTAGCACTGCTTTAATCCTCCTGGGAATGGAATTCACCAGAGCTGCACAGGTTATTGCTGGCATCCTCTTCCACTCCTCCATAAATAATGACATCACGGAGCTGCTGGATGTTATACACAGTGCTTCTCCACTTTCCTTCTCCACTTCTTCCACTTTTACATGTGCTCAATAGGTTTCAGGTCTGGATACATACTTGGCCACTCCATCACCTTCACCTTCAGCAGTAAGGCAGTTGTCATCTTGGCTGTGTTTTGGGGGTGGTTATGTTGGAAAAGAGTTTCTGAAGGGAGGGCATCATCTTCTGCTTCAGAATGTCACAGTACATGTTGGAATCCATGTTTCCCTCAACGAACCGCAGCTCCTCAGTACCAGCAGCTTCAGAAGAGGCTTTCTTCTGGGACGACGGCCATGCAAACCGACTTGTTGCAGTGTGTGGCGTATGGTCTGAGCACTGACAAGCTGACCTTCCACTTCTGCAAACTCTAAAGCAATGCTGGCAGCACTCATGCGTCTCTTTTTTGAAGCCAGCTTCTGCACCTGATGCATAGTACAAGGACTCAACATCTTTGATCGACCCTTGCGAGGACTGTTTCAAGTGAAACCCATCTTGGAAAACCTCTGTATGACCCTGGCCACTGTTCTGTCAGGGTGTTACCGAATTTCTTATAGCCTAACCCATCTTTGTGGAGAGCCACAATTCTAATTCTCAAATCCTCAGAGAGTTTTTTGCCATCATGTTGAAAAAATGAAGAATTGTACAAAAGAATGCATTTAAAAAGCCGCATACACAATTCAAGCATGTCATCTACTAAAAATCTTTACTGCTATTCAAGTTGCACATTTACTACTCTAAAATATACCCAAGTTTCATTTCTATAGTATTGTCCCTTGAAAATATATACTAAATTGATTGCCGAAATGTGAGGGGTGTACTCAGTTTTGTGAGACACTGTATACATAAAATTGGCTCATATAAACACAGTAATTACATTCATGACTTTCTCATGGGGAAATTTATTTTAATTATGATACTACAGTATATTGAGTTATTTTCAAAGAGCATGAATGATTAACCTGTTCTATGGTGGTGAACATGGTGGTGGAAATGCTCAGAATAGAGGTTTTTGCCTCTCATTGAAGTCAACTATCAATTTGGGAGTTTAAAAAAACTCTACTTTCAATTAATATTTTTACAAATGGTCCCTAACCAAACAATTATTAGCAATATCTGGTTCCTAACTCCGAATCTATCCCCGGAGGAAAAGACATTCCTTGTTTATTGCTGTTCTAGCACAAACTATGCTGCATAGCGAAAATATCATTTTAGAAGTCTCATTAAAATTTAATTAGTCTTGGTCTATTGACATTTTGATAAAGCATTGTTTTCATAGACCTTATCTGCACCGGATTCATTCATGATGACAGGCCATCCTATTAAACAGTAACTGACTTCTATGTGGAGCTGGTCAGACGATATCTACATAAGTGCGTTACACTCACTGGGTAAGTGTTTGCTCTGATGATTTCTTGCATTTCATATTACTACACACACACACACACACACACACTGTTCACATGGGTGTGTATGTACGAGAAGTGGATTTTAATAAAAATTTAAAATGAAAACATATTTCTTGCAGTAATGTGAAAAATTACATTAAAACCGCATTAAAACATTACAACTGTAATATCTCTTTTTACTTTATAAAAATATAAATTACATTTTTGCAAACATTTATTGAATAAGCATGATTTAGCTATTTTTCACATAAGATATGTCTGATTTTCAACTGTTGCATTAATTACGGTACACGTTACATTGAAACTGCTTTCATTCATAAATTACCTGCACATTTTAAAAATAATTATAAGGAAACGGGAAGTAACATTTAATTAAATGTGAAATTTTGAAGTAGAAAAAAAATTATAGTATTTTCTTGTAAAAATGCACTCCAAGAATCTGATTTATTTACAACTTCAGAAAAAAACTATTCTTAATCACCAACAACCATCAAAAGTTAGTGTACTTTTGAGTGTACGCTTCAACAGTGCCAGTGAAGAGCCTGTCTGAGATGAAATATGAGGCATGGTGTGTGAAGGAAAAAGAAAATCAGGATAAATATCACAGAATATTTTTCAGCGTCACATCAATCAATCATTGTCAAATTATGCAAAAAGTGTGAAAATATTATTTAATTGTGTTGACAAAAAATTCGAACAATGATATTAGTCTTGTGAAAGACAAATGAGTAGGCCATGTTATTCCAAGAATGATAAAAATATAAGAATGTTGTTGAGATGTGATGGTAAAGTTCATAAAGTTTGAGGGGGGAAAGACAATTCTCCAGTAATGCATGCATAAACACTGTTTAGGATAAATTAAAGTGAATATCTAGTGAAAATTGAGTGTTTTTAAAATAATTTATTTTCTAAAATGCACGGGGTCAAAGTGCTCACATATTCGGTGTAAATGCATGGAATCTTACATTTCTCTCTACACACACACAGAAATAAGAGGCATATTTAAAGGTGGTTCTTAAGTCTTCCTGACCCACATTTGCACACAGGGAATCATCACCAGCTAAACTGACAGTCTAATCCCTATTACTGAATGTGCTTACTCATAAATCCTGACCCACCATGCTCCTCTCGCACGCTAGCTCTCCTCTTCGCTCTTAAAGCGAAGCAAGAGGCCCACTGACACTCATGCCTCAAAGCAAAACGAACGCAAAGCGAAAAGAAATGCCCAACAGTCAGCTCGCAAGCTGTGGGTCGTATGTCTTTTATCACCCTGTCTTTTCAGAACCATCATAAGAATTTCTAATTATTTTCACTCTCCAACCTCATAAAACATGTCGTCCAACAGAGAGACCATATTTTCAGTCTCCGCATTAGCCATAGATCTCAACGATCCTGTTTGTAATTATCAATTCATTTGGGAATATGGGATTTTCTTTAAAAATAAAGGATTGTTTTTCTCTCGGACGAAACCACATCACACAGTATCAGACATAGGGCTTTATTGTAGCTTCAAAACCAAGAGAATGGAAACTGAACAATAAGGCGCCACTGATGAAGTCTGCGAGTCCCCGAGGAAGAAAGTTTGCCGTTTGAAGATAACGTTTTTTCTTCTCTTGCACTCAAAGGAAGAGAAGTTTTGTCAGAGCATCTCAAATGACACATGAAGTCTGGGCAAATCATTTATGAAACACATTTCACAGGAAAACACTACATGGTGTGGGAAGAAAAAAAACATACACCCATAATGGAATTCAGAGAACAAACATAACACTAATACAGTAAGCTGGCTCTCACTTCAGCCTGTATGGCACAGACGGTTTGGGTCCTTCTCGAATGCGTCAGAACTGGTTTAGGAGGACATTTATCACAGTTATGTCTGTGTTTCATGGTTTGGACACTGATATCTATGTGTGATTTACAAGTACCCACCAAAGCAACAAGAGAGGCAGTCAAAATCACAGTTTATGTAAAATGTTCCATTGATTCCCTAATAGCTTTTCCCAAACTGGGGACTGGCGATTTGTCTCAAACTGCCAGGTGGTTCATGAAAATTTTTGAACAAAATTCCAAACCAAAAAGCAAAACCATGGCATGTGTTATGATTCACTAAAGAGATTTAAGCTTTGAATCAAACCACTCAGCTCTGAGATTAATCACAAAATTACATCTTCTGATTCACGTAAAGTTTAGTGTGAATTGTAAGTGTGAATATGTTGTGAAACAAATAAGTAATAACATATGAGCAAGAGCATGATATTTTCATAACACAAAATAATTCAAAGAATCGTTCAAAGCCAATACCTCATTCCATTCCTGAATGAATCAGTTTTTTTAAGAATTGTTTGATTGAAAGATTCAAATAGTCATTCAGTGGTTGTAGAAGGTGAAACGATATGTGAAAAGAGTAGTATGCCTGGATTCAGAGTAGTAATAAAAAAAAGGGCAAAAAGTACCTGGAAGACTTGCGCACTTCAGAATCTCACCGGAAGTAGCATCTGATTGACTTTACTATCTCAAGAGGCCATAGGAGAGGGGTTGTGATTAGGTGTGTTCGACTTGAAACGGTCAACGTAATTCAACATATATTTTATTAATTAAACAATGTTTTACTGAACAAATTGCTCTTTCTTTAAACAAATTCAATTATAATTAAGTTTTTCTTTAAATCTACATCATAAAATAAATAAAAAATCTATTAAAAAATCTACCTCTACTCTAAACTATAGGGAGCCCCATTTGCATTAGCCTACTATAAGGTTACAATTAACAACAGAGCCCAAATTTAAATTGAATTACTATTTATTTTTAACTATAATAATCAACACTCAAATTAAACAAATTGTATGCAAACATGTAAATTGCACTCAATGTAGTTTTTAAATTAACTTATAAATTATAAGATACAATTTCTAGTTGTTGTTGAAATATAATCATTTACATAGTGTCTGTCATGAATCCTGTCTGTGGCCTTCCGTCAGATTGCCACCAGAGGTCGCCCTTCCATTACATTGACTCCCACACTACACAGACTGTTTTATGTCACTACACACTACATTCTCCATTGCACTGATTGGACTCACCTGCAGCCAATCACACACACACACTATATAATAACCACTCAGACCCTTCTCAGATCGCTGAGCATTGTTTAGCGCTTATCGCTTGTTAGCCGATAGCTACATTACAGAGTCATCCCGAGTCTAGTCTAGTCATGTTCTCTGTCTGATTTATCAGTGTCTTTATCTTAGCCTGTTTACCTCATCATGTGTGCTCTCTGCCTGCTTTGGACTTTAGTCTGTCTTGAATTATCCCTTTGCCTTGCTGTTTTGGACTTTGTTTGCACCTCGCCTGCACTATTTCCTGTTTGTGGATTCCCCGTTTGCCTCACCCTCTGGATTTCGCCGTCGACTGACACACGCCTGTCTTTGGATTACTCTTTCGTCTTGCCTGTGCTATACCTGTTGTTGTAGTAGTCGGCCCATGCCTGTTTTATGACCACACCTTTGAATAAAGCTTTGCAGATGGATCTGCACGTCTCTCATCTTGTTCGTCCTATAACAGTGTCTGTCAGTTTCATAAAATATTTATTTAAATATAGCCTACATTAAATAATTAAGACATCACTAACAGGTTGCGAAATTTCGCAAAATGCTCTTCTCTAGACTTAATTTCTCTGGTGAACTGATGAGCTGTGGACACTGATGACTTGCCTGAGGTAAATGAAATGCTATGATTTTGTTTACAAGCTGTTTTAACCACATCTTTCCGCAAGTGAAACACTGATTGTGGGACTACATGAGGCATGAGATGTTAATTCATGTTTATTTCACATTAAAACTGGTAGAAAAGAGGAAGGGATGATAGCTCTCTCTCAGAATGTCAAACGTGAGGCGTTTATACAGCGATCTGTCGCACCATGTCAAAGAGCGCCAAAACGCCATTTCTTGTCTGATTTTCCTGAAAAAAAATTGAATGATTTGTTTGGTACATGTGCGTACCGAACCGAAAGACCCGTACCTAAAATACATGTACCGTTATACCCATAATTCATACTAAACACGATCATACTGTACACAACATTCTTTTTAACATTTGTGAAGTAATTAGTCATTTAAAAGAGTGTTTTATTCCTGAATAATGAAATCATTTGACTGAATGATTCATAAAGACAATTACTTTTGAATGATTCATTTCTGAATGAACACGCTTTTTACTAAATTGTTAGAGTGAACGATTATTAAAACTCCATTCACAATAATTTGACTGAATGATTCAATCACTTACTCATAAAGACATCTACTTGATTCATTCTTAAATTAATGAATCAGAGTTTTGAACAAATCATTTGACTGAATGATTCAATGACTCACTCACATTGACAGTCTTTTATCGCCACCTATTGGTGTATCGATGTAACCTGCAGAAAGAATCAATAAAAAATATTTACCAGCATCTCATCTCTACTAAATTCTTTTCAGCATTGGAAACTAACAAATAAAAATTCTGATGCATGATTGTGACACTTCACCAGCTGACAAACAAACCCTCCGCCCCTCTCAAATGTACACCTATATCCGTGTTATTAAAATGCAGAAGAGAATTAGATTTTTCAATACTTTGAACTCTAATTAACCTTCACTCTAATTTGGAAAGAGATCAATGTTTTATATGAATCCAAAATTATGTTAATCTTCGCTTGCAGCTTTAATAATTAGCCACGTCTGTTTGTGTAAAGATGAACTCATTACTATAAACAGAGAGGGCACATCATAGCAGAGAGCTCTGGCGACTGCTGTGAGTGATTACAGAGCATGGCAAAACAGATGACACTCATTGTCATCCTAATCGCAATCAACACAAGGCGTTCTTTGATGATAATACAACTCAACAATGTGCTTCGTTATTGCTCAGAGCAGGTCAGGTCATGGGCCGCTGCTCTTGCACATGCAAATGCCAGATGCTCTTGTTGAGAAAGTCCCTCTAAAAACAGCTTTGAGATACATTTTACCAGCATGCTGTTCCCCTCTCTTCACCTCTGCTGTCTGATGGATCTGATCTGAACAGCGCAGTCCATTAAACGTCGCTCCCGCCTCCCACTCCATTGTAAACCCAGCGAGTAGATTACAAGAACTCAGAGCTGATGCAGATGAGCCAGCACAAATTAGTATTCTGGAAGAAGAGGTCTTTAATTGTGTTCTGTTTTCTTTTTTTCTCATGATTTTCTTTATGTTGGGCTCCCTTTTTTCTGAGCACGAGGCAGATGGATGGAAGCAGAGTGACCACTCGTATGATAAAATAAATTCACATCACTCAGCTCCAGTGAGCTGAAAAGAGGACACTATGTTGAGATGTTTGGACAAATCAAGGCATAGCCCTGTGTAGGAAACTTTTTCCTTGTCGAAGCAGAGATCAGGAGACGTTGGGATCTCTTTCAAGCAGAAGTTACTCTATATTGAGAACTCACTGTGCGTCGCTGCAGTCATATAAGTCTGACTATAACTCAGCACAGTAGAGTTTATACCTTTCAATGGGGAGGGATACATAGAGGTGGAGACAATCTAAACAAAGCATGCAAATGCAGTACAAGAATCAGCCCATTACCGGAATTTCCCCAGCCCTGATCTCATCAGCATATCAGTGTCATTCAAATGCATAGGTGCTAATCCAATCAGCGTGACAGTATAGCCCATACCTTCACATTATCATAGAGACAAAGGTACAGCTCTATCTGGGCTGCCTGACTTGATCTTCTTAGAATGTCATCATCTTTACTAGAGGTCAACCAATATGGGTTTTTCTCAGGCCGATGCCGATATTTAGAAATCAGGGCAGCCGATGACCGATATATGATGGCGATTTTTTGGGCCGATATGTTTGGCCGATTTTCTTTCTTTCTTTTAAATTTTTCCCCTTCATCTCATAAAATCTAAGTCAAGTAATAAGGAGTAAAGTGATACATAAAATTGCTTAAATTAAACATGTATTAAAAAAACAAGCCTGTCTAATCAGTGCACTAGTTTTTATAATTTAAATAAAAAATTATGCATACATAAAATAATAAATACACAAAAGGTAATCAAAAATCTAGGAAAAAAACTGTTTTTGTGCACAAAAACTTACATAAATAAAATAAACAAGAGTAGTGTTACACAGTAGCACCCAGCAAAAAATACAAGCCAATAAAATAACCACACTTTTATTGAAAGAAAATTGGACAGATAGTTTATTAATATTAAATATGAATGTATTATTTTTATTCAGTTCTAAGCAACAGAATCAGACATAACTGTTGTTGTTGTTTTTGACTAATTATCCAAATTATGTATAGTCCTGCAAACAGGGTTTTTTCTTTCTCTGAGGTGGAGGTGGTATCATCCTGATCATGTGCACACAATGTACCCTTCAACTGCCTGAAACAAACACTTTTTACTTGCAATGTATTTTAGGTGTTATAATAATTATATGATTGAAGAAAATGACAATTATAAAGTTATGTTTTATTTTCTCTCACCTAATGTTGTATTGTTATTTGTTTTTAAAATAGCCTCATGAAATGTTTTCTTTTTCCTCAGAAATGCTGTGTTGTGTATCTGGTTATCGAAGGCAATAAAACATCAATTTAATTTATCTTTAAATTATTGAAAATTAAACTTTTTTGGTAAACAAAGGGAATTGACTTGACTATTAAAATTAAAACATGTTAGAAATGTTGTGTGATCATTCCTTAAAAAATAAAGTTTTCATAATTTAGTAGTAGTAGTAGTAGTAGTAGTAGTAGTAGTAGTATGTACATTCTGCTGAACAAATATTTCTGCTGCAGGGTTTCATAACCCACTTCATAACCAACTTCACTCACCAAGGCAGCGTCACGTGTTGCTTGCAGACGCGCCTGTATATTAATCAGCCTAATTTGCAGCACAATCGGCCGATGCCGATTAATTAAAAAATGCCAAAAATCGGCCAATTGATCGGTCGACCTCTAATTTGTACCTCAATATGAAAAACACAATGTACATAACTTGTTCAGTTTATATACTATTACATTGGAACCTAGATTTAACATTTTATAAATTTGTAATCCAACACCTGCAAAAAGGAAATGTAACATTTTCTCCTTTTGTCTTTGCCTTTCTTTTTCTACCCCCTTTGTCCATTTCAGACAGTACTGGCAGGTCTATGCAGGGACCCACAAAAGGCCTTTGGCAGTGTTGGGAAAGCTACTTTGAAATTGTAGTGTGCCAAGTGAAAAGCTACTCATAATTCAACAGAAGTCAAGTAAATATTAGGTAGCTATTGAAGCTATTTATGGGGAATATCTACTAATACAGTACCACTCAAAAGTTTAGGGTCAGTAAGATGTAAAGATGCACTACATTGATCAGAAGTCAAATTAAAGATAGTTATGATGTTACAAACAAATTCATTTAAAATAAGTTATTTTTTTATTCATTAAAGAATCCTGGAAAAAAATGTATCACTATTTTTGCAGAAATATAAATCAGCAAAATATTAATGGTTTTCAACGCTGATAATAATAAGACATGGTTCTTAAGAACCATATCACCATATTACAATGATTCCTGAAGGATCATGTGACACTGAAAAGTGCAGTAATGATTGCTGAAAAACCAGCTTTGCATCACAGGAATAAAAAACATTTTAAAACGCATTACAATAGAAAACTATCGTATTTACTTTATACAGTAATGTACTGTATTTTTATTAAATAAATGCAAAAAGGGTAGCATGCTTCTTGTCATTCTTCAAAAACATAAAAAAACGTACAAACTCCCAAATTTTGAACAGTAGTTTAAAAAAAAATAATCTAAAATGATATAATTAATTTGTGACATCATTAAACAGATACTCTTAGTTGTCAAACATAACTAATAAAATAAGAAATTCTACTATAACTCCCTACTTCCAATGATTAGACGGCTCTTTTCTTCCAAAATCCCATCCTACAAAGACACCATTGATACAGGAGGTATCTATACATAGGTGCAAAAACCCCGTTCATCTGATCCAGACAGGTCAACTAAACCATTGAATGCTCAACATTTCAGCGGCCCATAGAAATAGCAACTAATGAGGAATCTATGCAAAACAAAAAAGGTCAGGGCAACTAAATTAATAAAACAGATTTTTAAAAACTGATGTTAAATTTTGCTGCAAAAAAAGATGTGACAGGGGTACAGGGATGAATAAAATGAATCAGTGAATAATTTTTTTAATCATTTGATTCAGATAAACAGTTTAGTTCACTAAAAGGACATTTTTTCCCACTAAATTCCCAATGCTATACACGAGGGGACAGTTTAAGAAAGTGTTTTTGATAATTGCCTCAGCTTGCTTGGCTGTAAAGCTGCGGGTGCAATGCAATGTAACATAAAAAAACAGTGTATTGTCACATTTAACCACTACTCCTAAGAAAGCTTGTTAAAAAAATTACTGTAAAAGCTACACTGTTATGTAACCAGCAGACTGAACTGTCACACATGCAGTTAAGAAAGATACAGCAGCATCGCTACTTTAAGTTAGTTACCAATAGTATAATTACTGTGATGGTACCAGATTTATAATATTGTACATATACCTTGCACTTGTATACGTGCTGCACTGGTGCAGGCACTGAAGAGTCAGCCACGTTTACAGGTTCCATAAAGCAGCTGGGTGCTGGTATTGTTAATGTGAAATACAGATCCACAACCAGCATGGCATTAACATGGCTTCTGGGACAGGAGTAAAACAGAAAGCAGCACTAGTCTAGTGTACACTTAGCCTATAATTTATAAATAAATAAATAGAGGCATGAATAAATAATACAAATAATAATAATAATAAATAAATAAAAATCCAGCGTGCATTCTCGCACAAGCAAAGTAAGATGCAGAGGTGGTTGACATGTGTTGTGATAATTCAGTCTCCAGGAGCCTGGCCATGTGTGTGTGAAGTTATGTTGCACCCACTGTGAACATAACAGAGGAAGGAGTGCAGAGGAAAGTCTATGTCATTATATGAGGCTTTTGAGACTGTAAGGTATAGTGAGGCTTGGCACCTGTGAATATGAAATGTGCTTCTCAGCTGAAAGGCTGGCATGACTATATTCCATCAGTATTTTAGGAGACTTCCAAGCTCATCCGCAGTTTGGATTTAGCAGAGCCATCCAGAATATTTTTTCTGTACACTGCTGGAAGTAGATAACACATTTTTATTGTAAATACCTCATTGTGTCCATTTTAAAGGGATTAGTTTAGGGATAAAATCACCTAAACTACCATACCACCTACCATTCCAAAGTTAAGGGTTGGTAAGGTTCACTGAAGGCTGCATTAACTTATAGTTTCTAGAAATATTATAACCATTTTAAATACCTGTTTTCTATTTTAATATATTTTAAAATGTAATTTATCCCTGTGACGGCAAAGCTGAATTTTCAGCAGTCTGTTACACAATCCTTCAGAAATCAGTCTAAAATGCTCAAGAAACATTTCTTATCATCATAATCATCTCATTTTTACCAAAACTTTTAAAAAGAACTTCATGAAAAAACATTTTCGTAAATTGAAATAAAATTAAAATGTCAAAATATTTGAAAAACTAAAACGAAACGGAGCTAACAACAGTTATTGAAAAACTAACTGAAATGAAATAATAATTAACAAAAATAACTATTCGTTTTCGTAATTATTACGTTCTCTCCCCTTGGCGTAAAAATATATGAGATGTGTGACAGTTTAGGGAAAGACCTGTAAATGGCGCATCACGCACATGGGGTTATCTGAGAGACGCAAGGCAGTTTAAAGCAGAGTCCTGGACGGGTCCTGTTTGGTAAACGTGCACCAGCAATACTTAACAGAACACCTGACCCGTTATCTGACAGCAGCACTAATTTAATTCTGTCCCAGACCAAAACCGTTTGACATAAAGACTGCGGGTCGCGACCCGTACTGCACCCGCAACATCAGGTAGGCAAACTTGTTTATTTTCTCATGTAACACAAGCAATCAAACCATCATTAGGCATTCTAAGTTAGTGCTTTGAAGAAAAACAGACACACAGAGCAAAGTGATAATTAACAGAAAAAAAGATGAGAACGCGCATCCTTTCTGTAAACAATACAAAACTTTGCCTTGCATCTTGTGATCAATCTGCCAGGCTTTCGAACAAATATGCATAGGCTAAATCACATCATACACACGCTTATAAGTAAGGAATCATTGAAGACGGGCCGTTTTGGTTCTTTTGCTGTTTTAGGCTGTAAGGACCTTTGAAATAATGCAAATCATTTGGCGAAGTGATATGGACATGTAATGCGGTGACTGGAACCACGTTCGCTGTGCGTTTCCCTGAAAAGAATTGCACACCTCAGAACGTTCGTCAGCCAATCAAATTCAAGCATTCAACGGCCCCGTAGAATAATTCTTCATACATAAAGAAAAGAACATATTCAAATATGAGCCTTTACTGTTAAATACGATTACCGTTATTACTGAATTTCAATAGTCCCAGACTAGTTATGATGTATGCGCGGCTGTTCATGTAAAACTGGACAAGACACGACAGTTACAATATCATGATTTGGTTAAATAAGAAAAAAGACATCTAATATAACAAAATTAGGCTACATTTATTTTCATATTAAATATTTCAACACACCATTAGATATGACAATAAGTGCTACTTGTGTAGAATTTGTTTAGTAAAAAGGCTTGACTGCTTCCTTTGGTGTGTATTTGTATACTTTTACCATCTAACCGATCTCAGCATGGTTCATTTTGTGTCGCTTGATGTTTGTCTTACTAAGGTTAAATTATGCCTACATCTTTCTTTGGCCTTTGTTCTTGAAGTGATCTGTTGATTCTGCTAAACTTTAATTACAACTGAAACTAAACTATATAAAAACTAAATAAAAATGTGTTCACAAAATAACAACTAAACTAAAATATGAATGAAACTAACACAAACTAAACTGAATTTTATAGCAAATTTGAAAACTATATTAAAATAAAACGAAATTAAAATTCAAAACTATAATAACCTTGCTTCCAATGAATGAGGACTGAATTTTAAGCACCATAAAAGCACCATAAAAATATAATAAAAGTGGCCCATGACTCAAGCTATATTAAGACTTCTAAAGCCATATGACAGAAGTATTAGCCTCCAATTTGTGAAGAAATCATTCAAGATAGATCTTTTTAATTAATCTGCTGCTTTAGTTATTAACAAAAACGTTTAAATGATCCATTCAGGAGTCAGACTGATCCAGTTGGAATGATTCAATGAGTATTTTGAGTGAGTAAAGATTATCAGCAAACAATTTATAGTTCACTCACACTCTATGGCTCCTGACACAAATCTACTGTATTGTTTCGGATATCCTATAAACTACTTTTATGCTGCTTTTAGATACTTTATTAAGCTTGAAAATGTCAAACTCCATGTAAACTAAATTCATGTAAAAGAGAGACAAGCTTCAAAAAGGCTTCTTTTATATTCCATAAAAGAAATGAAGCCACATCTGTAATGAAATGAGGACAGAATGTTCAGTCAACTATCAAACTATACACAAGGCCATGATAACTGATACAACTACTGCTAAAAAGGCATTATTGTCCATAATCGAAATTCTTTCATCACATTAGCTTTTGTTGCCAAAGCCTGATAGTGATAGATTACACTCTTAAAGCAATATTTCACCCGGGGCGATCCCAGTAATAGCACATTTCATACAAACTCTACGACATCCATTTTATAACATTGCGCATTTATAAACATTATGTTAAAATAGTTTACATTCCTCACATTACAAACTTCGCTTTAAGTGGTTGGTTTATAGTATCGCAAAGCCTAGTCATTTTCCAGCATGTTTCTGAAGCTCCCTAAGCCACATAAAAAGACATATGGTTTCTCAAATGTCACAAAAATCAATTAGTCACTTTATTGCAAGGTCATTTATATGTAAAGCAGATAATTAAAACTACAGCTCCAGAACAACACTGCTACAAAACGTCAATTAATAATGCAAAACAACGGGAAACAATGGAGATCAGTCAGGATCCTCACACGATTTAGTTCATGTTCAGAGGCAATGCAGCTCTGCGTGAAACACATCAAAGGCACTGAACATTAAACAAAGCTAAATTTACCACATGCTTGGCCCTGCATTTACTAAACATGCAATAACATTCAACAGTCAGATGTTGACTGCAAACATATTGCTTTGCTCTTTCATACAGCGCACAAAATATAACAGTGATGTAAATAATAATATCTTTGAATTTGAGTTCAGAGCATCTTCCAAATATCTTTGATGGAATCTAGTTTGTAAAACTAATACAATAAAAAAAATCCATCAATGATTCAAAACATCAAATGTTATATAAAAAAAACTGGTTCTAGCAATCATGTGGGTTTGATTATGATGATACTGTAAAGGCTTGGAAAACCAGGTCTGGACCACAAGGAAAGTATCCAGAAATTGTGACTTCAATTTGTGGTTTCATTATAGAAAACGGAGACACTTCCTCAACTGCCCTAATGTGCTTTTCTCTAAGTGCACTAGAAAATCATTAGTGACCTTAGAATACTTGCCTGCCTCTCTGTTTGTTTTTCAGCCTGTCATAAAACACAGAGAAACAAACAGCATACAAGTATTTTTATTTCAGCATATGACATTCGATCGTATAATCATAGGCTGGTCACAACCAGAGAGACCAGAGAGACCTCTGTACATTGAAAGCAATGATTTAGAGACATTGGGTTCTGAATCATCCATCAAAGACAGCTGATCCAATGTTATTGCCAAAGCTGATACTTATGAAATGCAGCACATCTTGACCTGACAGATTGATTGGAGCTGAGAAAGGACTGAATTTACATGCTATATTACAGCATGACTTGTAACAATAATAATAAAATTACATGCTCAATTTTGACTATTAAGAAAATGTCAATGTCAAGTCCTGTTTTGAAATGGTAGCTTATAAAGATTCTCAGAATTGAAAGTGAATTTCCGAGAAAAAATCGGAAGGACAAAAAAGTGCATTACACACCTGAATTGAGTTCTAAAGAGGAACATGAAATAAAAAAGTAAATAGAATCAAATCTAATTTTAAGTTGAGTTTATACAGTCAAGCTCCTTTATTGAAAAAGTATAGCAAAATGGTAAAATGCTACAGTGCTAAGTGAAAATAGGGGAAAGTGTGTTATTAATTATAAATATAAAATGTAACCACTTCCATATTTTCTTATCAAAAACAATGTTTTTGAATGATGAACTAGAAAGGTGACATCAACAAACTACTAATAATTAATAAACAGAAACACTTATTTTTATTCCAATTTATATTACTATGATTAAAATAGCAGCACAATAATGAGAAGCTGCTTTTTACAAAATATTTCTCAATAGAAAGAAGAATTAAATGCTAATGTGGGAATGTAACATCTTGTTTTTTTTAATCAGTTTATATACACAAAAAAGCCTAATTAACCAATCCACAAGAATGAATCAGAGTTTCCAATGCTACATATGGTATGAACATTAACACTTTGAGTTGTTATTCCCCATTGATTAAATAATACATGGTCTACATAAATACGTTGGATTTGACAACAAGCATGTTGAATTAAAACTAGACATAATCTACAACAGTAGTGCATTGTGTCAACTAATTTGAAGCAGGCCTACCTTTCTACAACAAAACTCTGGGCTGGAATGAATGATGCTATGTACTTGACGTCACCAATCTTTCAAGCATTAAGCTCGTCCATCCTGAAGCTAATTCTCAGTGTACACCTATTAAAACTCTGCATATTTGTACAGATGGCTGTTTTTTTTACAGGAGCCTACTGTGCAAGAGAACACAGCGTTGATTCAGAATGTCTGCCAGGGGCCCAGAGCTGAGTTCAGGGGCAAGTGCTCTGGTAACACAGCCATCCTGCACCTGCCTCCCAAACACTTTAACAGGCAATTATCCCACCAAGCAGAACCTATGAAACCACCGGCCAACTCCACACAGAGAATTACAAACTGACAGACAGACAGAGAGAGAGAGAGAGAGAGAGAGAGAGAGAGAGAGAGAGAGAGAGAGAGAGAGAGAGAGAGGCTTTAAAATTTACTCAAAAAGAAACTAAATAATTGAGATTTTTTTAATCACATTTGATATTTGAGGTCCATATACACCTGGATTCACTTTTTTAGATCACTAACAACATGTTGGAAATTAAAATATTATATATACCATGCCTTGCGAGTATTCATTTTTTTCATGTTTTGCTACGTTGCTGCCCTATGTTAAATGTTTCCCAAACCATAATGGAAAGGCAAAAAACAGGTTTTCAACATCTTTACAAACGTATTAAAAATAAAAAGCTTAAATGATTCCTCTGCATAAGTATTCAAACCCTTATCTGGGACAGTTGAAATTTAGCTCAGGAGCATTCATATTGCTTGTAGATGTTACTACACTTCGAGTGAAGGTAACCGGTGTAAAATTCAATTGAATGGGTATGATTTGGAAAGGCACACACGTTTTAATAAAAGGTCTAACAGCTGAAAATGCATATCAGAGCAAAAACCAAGCTCTGAGGTCAAAAGAACTGCCTGTAGAGCTCAGATACAGGTTTGCGTCAAGCCACACATCTGGTAAAGAGTTCAGAAAAAATTGTGCTTCATTGAAGGTTCACAGAATCATGTAGCCTTCGTTATCCATAATGGAAGACATTTGGGACAACTAGAACTCTTCCTAGAGCTGGCCTCCTGGCCAAACTGAGCAAGCAATGGATGGAGAAGGGCCTATCTAGACTGGTGACCAAGAAGCTGATTGTCACTCTAGATGAGCTCCATGGTCATATATACAGATGGGAAAACCTACAGAAGGACAAAAATCACTGCAACACTCCACCGATCTGTGCTTTATGTCAGTGTGGCCAGACTCAATCCTCTCCTTAGCGAAGACACACAAAAACCCACTTGTAATTAGCAAAAAAGCACCTAAATGACCCTCAGACTGCGAGAAAAAGGCTTATCTGGTCTGATAAACCTCAATACCAAGCATCATGTTTGAAGGAAACCAGGTTCTGCTCATCACCTGCAGAGTATCATCCCAAAAGTAAAGTATGCTGGTAGCAGCCTCATGCTGTGGTGCTGTTTTTCAGCGGCAGGGACTGAGGAACTCGTCAGAGTAGAAGAAAAGCTCAATGCACCAAAATATTGAGATAGCCTTAATGAAAACCCAGTCCAGACTATTCAGAACCTCAGACTGGACAGAAGGTTCACCTGCCAACAGGACAATGACCCAAAGCACACAGCAAGAGTGGCGTATAGACAACTCTGTGGATGTCCTTGAGTGGTCCAGCCACAGCCTGGGATTAAACCCAGTCAAATATTTCTGGAGAAACCTAAAAATGTGCTTCTGCCCCCGTCCAACCTGACAGAGCTTGAGAGGAGAAGAGGTGAGGAGAAGAATGGCAGATAAATGCCAAATGATGATGTGCAAAGCTTGTCGCCAGTAATGTTTCTAGGCATATGCAAGCTAGGTGGTCACCTAGGGCGCTACCAGCTGAAGGGGCGCCAATGAGCGCACGTACTGGCACTACATTTTAGCAGGGTTGTGATAAAGAGTGGCACGGTAACACTGAAATATGACTGCCACCCCCACTGGATCGGATGGATCCCCAACATAATTGGGCTAGAGTACTGTCAATCTGACGATGCCTGTATGCCATTGGATCAGAGCGCTGTCAATTGCTGCCTGATTGTTAAATGCTTGTATTTGGAGCGCTCATCAATCCCATTATATCAATGGGCTCTGTCAGTGTTTTGGCAAGGTAACGCTTTTTTTCCATGCAATAAAACTAAGTTCAAAGGCCAATTTAAAATATTGGTACAGTAAATAAAGTGCATAAAATCAGTATTTTGTTTAGGCAGTATTTGTGGCAGTTGATAAATCATGTTGCTAGATTTGTCCAAAAGGTGTGCGTTTTTGTGCCAATGCATTGTTAAAGGATCAGCATGTCATGTAATACTCCCATATAAACTTTAACAGCCAATTCAAAAATAGTGGTAATAGTAAAATTAGCTAATTCATGAGATCACGGAGGTGTCGAAAGGCTGAATCAATTCATTCACTTCTAACACAGCACTTAACGGGAGCAGCGTAATACACATAGAGGGCAGAGTGTCAGGTTATTTAAAGGGGAAGTTCATGCGTTAATGAGTATCAAAGGATTAAGTAGCTGCATTGAAAGATAAAAAGTAGCCATTGATAGTATCTAAACCTGCATCCAAATCCAAATGTAATAAAATTGATTTATGTGTAAATTATGTGTCTTAGCTACTATGATTTGTTACATAGGGCTATGCAGGCATCTAGCGGCAACACAATGATATTACAGATAATAAATTGTGCAAAATGTTTATTTTAAGTCAATTTACATATAATGCATTCAGATTTGTGGAACTCACAATGCGCTGAATCTCCACAAATTAGTGTCATTTCTATGACAACCAATTTGAATGTGACATGTAGTGTTTCTTCATGTCAATCTCTTTCACGTAAAGACGCCAATAGACGGGAAATACAGGAACACTAACCAACTTTAATTTCTTGCTTCATCACTTCTGGTTGCACATTCTCACGTGCCTTACATGGGAGGAGCGTCGCATCCTGTGTCGTCACAGGTCGTCAACTTGTAACACACAACTGCTTTTGTGTGCACGGGCTAAAGCATCTTTGAGCTGCTGAAGAGCTTGCTTGTGCGTATCACACCATTGCGATGGTGTGCCCTTTTTAGTCAGTTCACGGAGAGGTGGACTGATCGTCGAAAAGTCCTGTATAAACCTTGAACAGTAGTTTGCCATGCCGAGTAGGCTTTGGATTTCCCCAGGACATTTGGGCTCACTGGCTTGTAGAATGGCTGCAGCCTTTTTGGGGTCTGCTGATATGCCATCGGCAGAAGAGATAAATCCATAGAACTCAAGTCTGTGCTTGTTTAACTCAAACTTTTCACTATTAAGTGTAAGACCAGTGTCCTTTAGTCTTTGAAAGACAGCTCGGAGAGTTTCATTGTGTGCTTTTTGTGAGACGCCGTAAACGATGATATCATCACTGAGGTTTTGTACTCCTTTTATGCCTTGCAGTGTTTGCACTTTGGGATTCTGGAATGGCTAATGGTAACCAGCTCGGAGATCAAGTTTTGAGAAGACTTTTGCGCCATTCAGCTTTGGTATGACATCGTCAATGGTGGGTGTTATATGACGCTCACGTTGTATGGCTGTATTGGCCTGGCGCATGTCAACACATATCCTGACTTTATCAGGATCTTTTGGTTTGGGAGGAGTTACAATTGGAGAAATCCATGGTGTTGGACCTATTATTATTTCTATTACGTCATCATTTTCCAGCTTTTGTAAGCTTTTGAGAAGACTTCTTTTCTGTCGAGCTTTTGTCTGTGTGGCTGACATCGTATTGGGTGTTATATGACGCTCAGGATTGTATTGCAGCTTGGCCTGGCGCATTCAACACATTTTTATTGATTTATCAGTTCTGGATAAGTTAACAAGTTGTCCATGTGCGGATGGTGTTTGTATAACTAACAGCACTGGTGATATTTATCAGTCCAATCTCTTGTGCCGTTCCATAGCTTAAAAGGGTGTGTCCATCATTCTGAAGAACATAGATTGTCTATGGTGTGATGCTTTGAACATTGTGGAATACACCAATGATTGTCAAGTATGTTTGTTTGAGCTGTGGCTTGGGTGTGAGCATGTTAAACACTGCTTTTCTGATAATATTTACAGTGGCTCCCGAATCAATCAGAACTGTAAATTTGGTGCCGTTTATGTTCATTTGTGTCTGAGGCTGTTGTTGGCATGTATTGCTGTTCAGAACAATTCCGTTCAAGTTTTGTTCAATTCCCACTGCTTGTTGTTCAGAGATTTCTAGTGTTCTGCCATGATCTAGCAAAGCCTCTGGAGTCAGGTCTGGTCCTCTGAGTGCTTTTCTACGCAGCCTGGATGAAGTACAGCTTTGCATCAACTGTGCTTTTATTTCGCAGTCAACATCGGCAAGCTCACAGTGCAAGTATAGTCTAGATTTGATACAGTTTTTCTCCAAAGCCTTTCTGAATTGATTACTGCGTATTCAAAAAATAGCCATTTAGCTTTGTTTTTGTTTCTGCATAGCCATCTTCATCTGCTGCAAACGTGTCGTAGATATCATGCACGCGTTCACCAGCGAGGTGCAGCAACAAGCTTTCTGTCTAGCATAGCCGGTAATGTTCATAGCAACAAGAATGTTTTCAAAACGTATCCATTTACTCCACCGAGTTCCTACCGAACTGGGGTCCATTTCTGTGTCAAACGGCTGGATGGGTGCATGATTCATCACTGATTGCATGGCTATGGCTTTTTTTGTCGGCTGTGTGCACTCACTCACACACAGGCAGGCTTTCTTCAAACGCTTGAAACATGCGCTGAGATGAGATCACGCTATGCTCAAATTGGCTAGAAACGGCCCTGCTTGTCGCACATAATATGAAAAGGTGCTACAGTTAAGTTTGAATACATTTGCTGCACCTTATTTATTGATTTCATAAATTGTGACAGTAAATGTTTTTGCTTTGTAAATGGTGTAATAAAATAAAGAATTAGGTAATATCTGTAAGTGTATATATACAGTCAAACCAAATTAATTCAAACACCTTAAACTTTTCTCACATTATCACAGAATATAGTTTAGAAAATGGTAATAAAATAGTTCAATCATTCACTTACATAAATGTTTGTGTGTGTAAAAATAAAATAAAGTGTAATATCTGTGTGTGTGTGTGTGTGTGTGTGTGTGTGTGTGTGTGTGTGTGTGTGTACAGTATATGTATATAATGTATGTATATGTTTATGTATGTATATGTATATACTTTTCTTTTTTTAATTAAGCACACATATGTGCTTGTCATTCTACTGTAGATGCATACTTATACCAAAAATATAAAAATTATTTTTAAGCTATATTTTCATGTTAATGTCTAATACACAAGTATGTGGCAGGCAAGGAATTTACCAATTCATTGCACACTAATTTCTCTTTATGCATTGAACATTTGGCCATCTAAACACATACAATGCACTGCATTTTACATGAACATGACCTGAGGAGAATAGCCAAACTCATTTTGTTAATTGTTAATAACTTGTTAACCACAAAACAAATGATGGCTTTCAAGATGACAAAAGTGAGCAACTTTTAACATATAACAAATCACTACCTAAGATCAGGCACTTCCCATGAAAGAGAAGCTGATTAAAATGATGAAAGGTTAAAGGAGGATCTGTCTCTTTGAAGTAATTAAGCTACAGAGAGAGAAAAAGACCAAGAGTCACTACAGGACAATTTTTTTTTCAATGCAAATCAAAAACATATTCATTAGTATCACAAAACCAACATGCAAACACCCAGCACTTGAAACGCTACGACTAAATATGTGCAAGAACATGAACAGAGGAGCCATCTGGTCTCACATTTGGAGGATTCTCTTTCCTGGGAGTTTTTTTTTTTTAATCTGGAAACCATTCTCTGCTGCCTTTCCTTTTACGCCTGGCTGCTTGAAAGATGTGGAGAGTCAGATTAAGCCACTAGTTAAGGATGACATCCAACGATAAAGCCAAGTTCTCAATGCGTTTACGTTCTCTTTAGGTTCAAACAGCACTGACACTAAATAACACGTCTTGCCATCCAAAAAAATGCACATAGAAAATGAGGGTCTGCCTGGAGAGAAGCAAATCTCTGATCTGGGAAAAGACAGAGGGAATGCATATGTAAAAATAAGAAGGCTTTTATCTTTCCTAGTGCATAGTTTTTGTCAAATTAAAGCACAGAATTTTGTAAGAACAAATATACAATTGTTAAGTTTTGCAAGGAAGTGTGCAAGTGATCAAGAGCATCTGATTATGAGCACTATTCAATTGATATTTTATGGCATCTTTGAACCTAACCTTAACCATAATTCCTAAAAATGAAGGTTCTTCTAAGGTTCCTTTCGAGAACCATTTTGAGCTTTGCAAGGTACTGTGCTATAAGCTTTTTGGAGACTAAAAGTTCTTCACAGATTCTGTATTCATTGAAATTGTCTTGTTAGCTGGCTGATGCTACAAAAGCAACTGTATATAACTAAATGTAAGCTAGAGAGAGCACAGAGAAAATAAAATAGGAGTAAAAACAAGATTAATTTCAGTGTTCAACTACATTAATCACATAGAATAAACAGAATGAGGATAATATACTAGACATGTGTAACATTAACCGAATGAATATGCTAACCAAAAGCAAGAACGAGAGGTGTTATATCATGTCCACTATATTATATATTTACAAAAAATGACATAATTACAAAAACAGTGTCCTTCTGTATCAGAAAGTATATACGTATTAGAGAAATACGGATTCATGTACACGCATAAAAAAAGGTTATTCACACAAGTATTTGGATAGTTGACATGAAACACGAGACATAAGAGAAACTTTTTGATATCACATTTTATGTTAATAATAATAACATAATAATATATATTAATGCTGTCAATCAATTACATTTTTTTTATCGCGTTAATCACAGTTATGGACTGTGATTAATCATGATTAAACACAAATTTTAAATACTAGGATTTACCTGTAAATGTGTTGAAATAAAGAAATGCATGACAAACTAGTTTAAGGAAACAGAACCTTTCACACCTCTGCCAGGTATGAGACAACCTTATTATTCTTTTATTTTTATTCAGCCATTATCAGTATTTTTACTGACAATAAAACGTTTACCAAGCCACATCGCTTCAATCCCAGTATAAATTTACCCAACTATTATCAAAAGTATTTCTAAATAAATACAACAAAACATTTTCTTGCAACCTTACATGAAGTATTATGACAAAATGCATTATCAAGAAGAATTTGACCTGCTCTGCAGCTGCATTAGAGCTAACATTAGCATCATGCTTCATAAGACAATTTATGAGATTAATAGTACACTTTTACTCAGAACTCACTTCAAACCACCATCGAGTGTTTGTAGTAACTTCCTTTTGTGATCACATGTAGAATTTGGTCGTGTAGCCTAATGTTGTTAAAATATGCTATTTATATCCTTTTATATAGCTGCACAAATTAGCATTTTAGACGTGCACATTCATCTCAAGAAAATCATATACAAACCATATTCTATCGTAAACGTGTGTTTATTATATCTATAGTGGCTGTTGCATGTTTATTTCTGCTGTGTAAACGACGTAATGTATGCTCTGGCTGAAACTCACGTTGTTTGTGATGTTACAACCGCCTCTTCGTTCTTAAGTTGCCATGTATACATTCAAAGTATAATATACATTAGTAAAAGGATCTATTTACAGTTTTATTTGTCTATATATACACTTTGGGCGGCCGCGGTACATTATAAAAGTAGCCCAAAAAATGCAACCACGGCTCTGTAATTTTTCCCACGACTGTATTTTCAAAATAGCCCACTTGCTGTGCCGCTACGCTGGCAACACTGGCCTGTACCCTCATCACACAAGACAGATAGCCTTCCGCGCTGCGATGACGGCGAGAAGTTGTGGTAAAATCTTATAATACGATTAATTTGCACTAAAAAAAATTATGCGTTAAAGTTTTTTTATTAATCGCATGCGTTAACGTTGACACCCCTAACATATATATATATACATACACACACACGTGATCAGAATTCTTGGTACCCATGGTAAATATGATAAAAGAAGCCTGTGGAAATAAATCTGCATTGTTAATACTTTTGATCTATTATTTAAAAAAATCACAAAATCTAATCTTTCATTATGTGTGTGTGTGTGTGTGTGTGTGTGTGTGTGTGTGTGTGTGTGTGTGTGTGTGTGTGTGTGTGTGTGTGTGTGTACACACAGAAAGTGAGAGAGAGAGAGAGCGAGAGAAAGAGAAAGAAGCAATACTTGTTTAGCAAGTGTTAGTGTTAGAAAGTGTAGTACCATTTTTATTCATTAGTTCATTTAAGCAGTTCTGCAGTGTGTCAAATGAATGTTTTAAATATAAATAAATGTTCCGTGCATATGCTAAATTATGTTGGGCCTTTAAAAACTATTAAATAAATAAAAAGCAAAAAAATTGTTTTAAATAAAGTATTGAAAGATCCTAAAAGTATTTCATGCCAATATGATACATGTCTACAAGATATGAATCACATGGCCATGTGAACGCTAACAGAAGAGATGGTTTAAAATCATGTGGAGTCTCATCAGATGAGGAGCCTATGCCCAAATTAGGTGTCGGTCTGTGCACGAGAGAAAGAAGAATGTGTTACATCACAGACAGTGACAACGTGGGCACAGCTGGAGGAGTCTGGCTGCTGTGAGTCTCCAAAGAGAGAGATGTACCCTGCGTCTGGCACAAACACACCAGAACTGGATGATCTGCCTTTCCCATAAAAGTCTCCTCCCACCCGCTCTCCCTCCCAGTACCGGACAGCGGGGGTGTCAGGGATGGCATGTATCTCATCAGTCAAGCTGAGCTCGGTCTGCCAAGACTGCGCCCGATGGAGACGCAACCTTTTTTCTCTTCCTCCACCCTAACACCCTCTTTCCCTCTCGCTTTCCTCCCTCATCCAACCAGCTTCGTTTTTTAATGTTGATGTGTTTCCATACTGTCTATTGTCTGCCAGGTCACGTGTGATAGCAAGAGGGAGAGTGAAAGACATAGAGAAGGGAAAAGGATATGTTATACCCAGTATGTTAAATTCATCTTTCTTCATTCTCATTTTGGAGCAGCATACGGCCAAAAATCGCACTCAGGCTACTTCAGGCTGCCTTTTAACCCTGGCCAACTGGGCTGGGCCTACATGCATCAGAGGAATCAGATGGAGTGGAAAGCCGTCGCTCAGCCCCTAATTTGTTTACGTGCCGATTTTACCAATACGAGGGCTAAAAACGCGAGGGCTCGGACTTTCATCTCGCTCACCCCAGCTGACTTTACCACAGACGGCCTGTAGTTTTCAACAGCCGCGGTTACTTGCGCCATAAACACACACACACACACACACACATCTTATAACATCAGAGACAGAGATAGACAAACCACTAGGCACTGCTGAAACCATATTTCTATTGCTTTATAATTGCAAATTTAACAAACTTCTTTTTGCTCAATTTAAAAAATATATATTTTGCATGAAAAGTGTCTTTGTACATTGTTGCATTAAGTATATTTCAAGTAAGTATTTCAAGCTGTTCTTTTGAATTTTCCATTCATCAAAGAATCCTGAAACAAATGTATTATGTTTTTCAACATTGATAACAATATAGGAAATATATATAGAGCAACAAATCAGCATATTAGGACCATTTCTGAAAGATCATGTGACACTGAAATTCAGCTTTGCCATCACAGGCGTAAATTACATTTTAAAATATAGTGAAGCAGAAATCAGTTATTTTAAATTGTAATAATATTTCACAGTATAGCTGTTTTACTGTATTTTTGATAAAATACTGTATGCAGCCTTGGAGAGCATAAGAGACGTCTTTGAAAAAACATTTTCTCCCAAATAAATTGCATTAAGAATTTGACAATACTTTGTGTCTAAAGGAATGAAATCAATATAAGTATAGAACATGTTTTATACCAGAGTTAAATTAAATTAAAAAGTTTAAAATGCTATCAAAATTAATTGCTGTGACACTTATGATAAATAATTTGGAATTGGAAAATATGACTTCTCAGTTGAGATATACAGTAAAGTAACAATTCAAATGAATTACCTTTTACTTTGTAATCAGAGACTATTTTTTAATCATCCATATTGCCTTACACCATTTTTTTTGAGAGAAAAACAAAAAATCATGAACACAACTAGAAGATCGCATCATTTATGATGTAATGACTTCTTGTTTCTTCTAATTCATCATGGCATATCTTCATCTGAGCAGAGTAACTTATACACTGTCATTTGAAGCATCTTCTCTGTATTCCTATGCACCCATGGTGACTGTTGTGGGTGAGTGTGCTTTTTATAATGTCTTAGACTTACAAAAATAATTCCTAAAGACTAGCCGTGCATCACAGTGCCCATGGGCAACACTCTAAACCGCTTCCAGCTACTGAATGCATCCTAAGAGCTAAGAGTGATCAAATGAAAATGCACACATAGAAATATTTCCTCAAGGACTGTCAGCTGAGGCAGAACAAATGCTATTCTCCAGTCAAGGGCACTAATGTGATGTATGCAAAAGTTAATCTGAGAGCATAAGGAGCATTTCAACAATGGCACAGCCTTTTACTGCTGGATTTTAACAGAAAGGTTTCTGTGTTTGAAATACTGTTTGAGAACATGATAGATTGAAGATGGAAGGAAAAGGTTCTCTTCAGATTTCTTCAGATTATGTTGGGAAAGTATAGCTCAGTTTATTTTGTTATTATTATTAGCAAAAGTTAATGTTGAAAACATAATATTTCAATATTACGCTATAGCTATATACAAATAATATTAACATGCAAGCACAATTATGCAAGAAACTAATGATTATTATTATTTTATACAGTTGTCTTTAACTGTAAAAAGTGGAAGTGCAAAATGTGTTTACACAAACCTTGTTTCCTGTAGATATAGGCCTATACTGTATGCTGTTTATTCTGTTATGCAACATTCCTGTGAGGTAAAATGCTTAGCTTTGTTTAGTTCACTTTTTACAACAGCAGTCTACTATTTTCACAAATCAGTTACAGCAAACAATAATTGTGCCTTTCTAAACATCCTAAATCCTTGTTTCTGCGGCAGCATGATTCAATTTTGCAAGCACATTACTCCATAATTTCATTTTTTTTCCAAGCGATCCACTCAACTCCACACGTTTCTTCAATTTGATTATTTCAAACAATAAATAATAAGCACAGGAAGACCAAAAATGGCAAGTCCACATGGCAAACGATGAAGCAATTATATTTGTTTGCAGATATCCTCACGATATGTGCCTCTTCTCTGCAAACATGGCTCAATCGCACAAAGACAATCAAAGGCAAAATGAATGGATAAAGACATATCTAAGCAATCTTCAAAACTTTAATGCAGTTTTATTTAAAAATAACAAAATAGAATCATTTTAATAAAATTGTACTAAAATATTATACAATTAAAAATCTAAAAATAATACAAAATATATATATAAAAAAAATTAAACGACAAACTAAATACAATTTAAATAGTTTTTCCTTGCTCTCCACGACCCATCAAAACAGACGTGCATGGGACTCATCTTTGGGCTGCGATCCAACCACTGCACTAAATGACATCAAAATGTGCAAATGACCAGCACTTCTTTTAATGGGCCAGATCTCTTATATCGAAATGCATGAGAGTTGTTATGATCCGATGGGTGAGCTGAGCCACTGTAATAGCTTGTCTCCTCATGTGATCCCACATGACAGTGAAGATGGGAAAATTCCCTCAGGGCTTCCCTCTCTCGTGTGGATGTTGGGTGTAATCTCTTCATCTGGATGTGTCAGTGATGTACAGTAAGACGTGTCGTAAAAAAGCTATGAACATTGAAAAGACATGGACAAAATAAAAAAGCTACATTTCAAAAAGCTTTGTGTGGATAAATCTAGAGATGATGGGTTCTTGTCGCCGATTGAAAGGTATTTTCCTCGTTGATACCATTTCTCTCATGTGTACACACACTCAGAGATGAAACGGCAAGTAAACCTCGGAATGAAATAGTCTTGTCTGTATCTTTGACATAGTAAGTTATTTAGTGACACATCTTACCGTACCCAACGCAAACACAGAAAAACGTGCTTATAAATCTCTCCGCTTGACATCTAGAAAGAGAGAGAGACTTTGCCTCTGGAAACTTCTATTTTGGTTCTTCCAAAAAGAGGAGTTTGCAAACAGAGACAGTAAGATACTGTGTGCAATAAAAACCCAGAGGAATTTTGGTCAAACATTGTTCCATTCTGTTTAATTATCCACAAAATGACAATGCCTCTAGCTAATTTAGTTTCATTTGCAACAAAATCTGATTAATTCTATATTCCAGTGAATTAAACCCTCCTTAGAGGCAGAGATTTCTATAAAAAGTCCCTCTCTAACGTTTATCTCCCATATGTGGTCTTCAATAGACAGTTAACGTTAAGTTTTGACCAATACAGCTTTAACCAAATATTATAAGAACAGCTGACAGCCAAAAGAAACAATACCTAACCGGCCAATAATAATTTTTTCTCCACTTCAAATAGCCTCCAACGGGGTTAGCAACACCTCCAAATTCTGTACAGTTGAACAAATAGTTGACTAGTTGGTCTGGGCCTACTGTGCTTCTGTCTGCTCAGATTACCAGCTCAAGAGTCAATAAGGCATGACCTATCTGTTCAGTTATACTGACCCCAGAACTGTAGTTAACGGAGACGTTGTCTGTCTGACTGCAATTCTTTTACACTACAGACTGTCAAAAATACTATGGAGTATGTATAGCACCCCCATGTGGACACTGCTCTGCTATTCTTATGAAACATCAACATCTATGTCTTTTCCTTTATCACTTCAGGACTTCACAGAAAGGCATATTCACCCCGGATTAAATAGAAGCGACTTGACAGTGATTGTAGTGGTGCATCATAAGCATTATTCTCCTGAATGAACCAGCCTAGAGTAATAACAAAATCAATTGACTGAAGTGAATGGCAGATCTTTCATTATGACAGCTAAAGGAATATGAAAGAATAAACGCAGTTATCGTCATCTGATCTAGTCAAAATAAATAATCACATACATTGAAATCGTTTCAAAATATATCACATAGTAGCTGCAGGGGTCTCCTGAGGGAAGCGTATAGCTGCAGGGAAATTATGCTAATTCTTTATTACATTTTGCATGCTGTCAAAGTAATGTTTTCCTACTGTTTCGTTGAATTATGAATACATGTGATGCTACTGTAAAATAATCAGAACCTATTTTCTGCCTCAACAGGTTCCACAAAACCAGGCTCCACATGTCACCTTCCACTAAGGCAACCTGCTTAACACACACACACACACACACACACACACACACACACACACACACAACACACACACACGCAAAACAACACTTGTTTTCCTAGCATGGCAGGGACCTTCCATTGAGTTCTATCGTTTTTTATACTCATATTTATTATATTATTAGATAAGTTATTATATTATTGATACAGATTATTTAGAATATATATTAAAATATAATCATATTCATGTTATTTGCTATGCCCTATTCGTAACCTAACCTAATTTAAAGTTTTCTTTCAACTTTATATTTATAATAACACATATACAGTATGAAGAAATTTAAGCTGTTTTTTTCATGCATTTTCAGTTTTTGCTCCCCTTGTGGGGAAATTTGGTCCCCATAATGTAGGCAAACAAGTCTTTGAGGGAACTTTAAAGCATGGAAAATCAAACTAAAAGTGCCAGTGCCAAACAGTTGATGTTATGGCTAGTGTTATTTGTGAATCAATGGCAGTCCTTCATGAAGTACAGTAGAAAAGTCTGTATTTGTACAGTATGTTACAAAAAGGAGGACGGTGACATGCGGCAATTTGGTGCCTCTGTTTATTTTTTCCAGACTTGAAGATTAATTTAATAGGCTATTTATTCATGATTCCTGTGTGTTTGAATGCAGAACATCCACTGACTTCTCTCTCAAGTAGTGATTTTTCAATGGAGTTATGATAATGCAAATGATTACTATAACTAATAATATATGCTAAACATCATGATAGACTCTACAGGCTCTAAACGTGAGACTGAGATGAGGTGGAACTGGAATGATACAAAGAAAGCATTAAACTGAAACGTATACGACATCATCTGATTCCAATCAGCCCCCAAATAGTGGTTGTAATAAATTGTTGATTCATTCATGTGATTTTGATTCATCTTGCTTGCACATTTTCTAGCTTAATTTTTTCTCATCAAAAAAGCAATTAACTGAGACCTAAGATGAGTAATGATGTACATTAGATGGACCTACTTTGCATGAACGGTGATTTTTTTAAGACATACGAGAATATATCACCTCTTAAAACATTTGCGGCAGCTACGTGGAACACCTTAGAAAGCGTGATTAATTATCAAACTAAAAGATAGCTGAATAAATCAACAAACACTTTAAATGTGAGTACACACTACAAAACTTACAGCCCACAATAAAGACAATATATGAAAACAAAATGGACCTAATATGAATTTAGATATATTGTGTGGAGTTCTAGGTCCCGGCGGTGGAGGAAAGCCCAAATCATTAAAATGGAACAGTGGCTATAACAAACCGTAACCAACACAGCACTACATTTTCCCCTTGTCAGAGACGCTGAGCTCGAGCGTATCATATAATGTACAAGGTGTGCTTTTATACCCTGGCACAGATGCAAAAATAACAATCTGTCAGGTTCGACTGAGCCTAATCACATTGCTCATTGGCATGTTCCAATGTTTCCTCATAGGAGAGCAGCTGAAATAAATGAGCGACATTCAGTTCTATGTTTAGGAAGGAAAGAAAAACCCTTCTGAACAGACTAAATGCAGTATCTTTAAAGGCAGGACTATAGCTAGAGAGTCATGTCTGTAATGCACTTACAGTCAGGGGTTCATCGCTCAATCTGTGATGAAGGGATGCAGGAGTGTGTCCAAAACCATGTGCTGGATCCATTACCTGCAAGGAGGCCCACACCACACAAGGGATGAGTAATATATTCCTATGCATTACTGTATATAGAATGTATTTCCTGGCAATGGCACTCCATTGCCAGTATAATAAACATATTATTCTATCCAGCGTAGACAACTGTACTACTATTCAGTTCGTTTTTTAACAGTCACAGCAGCTGCTGTTTTTGATTTGATGATGGAGTCCTCATATATGTAACATATGGGCAACAGGTTTGCAGCGTTCCAGTTTGGATTTATTAATAAAATCATCACTGCAGTTTTCATCATATTAACAGGCACAAGACAAAAGCGTGACAGGAGGGTTGAGAGGCGATGTGTAACTGCATTTGCAAACAGATGCTGAAGAGCTTTCAGTACCTTTGCAGCTGCGTGCCTTTTTTAACTTGTGCAAGTAATAATATTTTTATAATGCATTTTCTATATATTTTTCCCTTACATTTTTTTTTGATTACAGATTCAGTGGCTGTAAAAAGTACTTAGACACTTTATGAATTTCATTGCATCAGATAACAAAATATCATTATATGTAAAAAAATATTTTTTTTCATTATGCTTTTCTGAACTTTAAATCAAGTGATGAATCATGATTTTAAGTGGCTTTATAAAGTAATTTTTCCATCAAGTTCACACAGGTGTCCTAGCAGAGTAACTACAGATGTAGTTTCAACATTTGAAACCAAAACGTGTCTAAATATATTTTCAGATGCATTAAATTGATCAAAAGTGATAATGAAGGCATTTACAACGTTACAAAAGATTTCTGTTTTAAATAAATTCTGTTTTTGTACTTTCTATTAATCAAAGAATCCTGAAAAAAGTATCAGTTTCCACAAAAAATATAAGCAACAGTTTTCAACATTAATCAATGTTGAAATGTTGAAATGTTTCTTGAACACCAAATCAGCTTATTATAATTATTTTTGAAGGATTATGTGACTCTGAAAACTGAGGAAATGGCTGCTGAAAATTCATATTTGCCATCACAAGAATAAATTGAAGAAAAACACAATTCAAAAAAAATGCAATAATATTTCACAATTTTACTTTTTTTACTACATATTTGATCAAATAAAAGCAGTTTTGGTGAGCACAAGACACTTCCTTCAAAAACATAAAAAAATCCTAACAAACTTTATTTATTTATTTTTACTCAAAAAAGTGTGCGTATACTATATTTCTTATTTTCTTAAATGTAAATTGGTATCTAATTACATTCATTTTTAAATATGACTTAAATGTAATACTTTTATAATATGTTTTTTACTTTTAAAATAATCCTATAGAAGTATGACATAAATGCTTTACAAGTACCAAAGTGTTTTATACTATCATATATTACTACTACAATACTTATGATACTACAAAGGCTTTTTGGATGTGTGTACCACAGCAGTACCACTGTATTCTTGAGTTAGTTCTAAATGTCATGGCATGGATTTTATTTTCCAAGTATCATATCTGTAGTATTACCATCTGAGATCATCATTGTATCACAGTACCACCACAGAGCTAACTTTTAAGGGTTTTGTACATGAATATCCTAATCATTCAATATTACCAACTAATACCACTACTGTACTGCCACTGTACTGTACTATAAAACTTGTTTGGCTTTTGTGCAATATAAAGGTTTTCTCTAAAAAAAATACTATAAACTCAATGAGAGCCAACTACAATCCTAAACAGCAATCTTTTTGTTTGTGTGTGTCCCTCAGGTGTGTCTGAGTTCAATATCCATTGTATTCAGGTTTTTAGAGCCTGCTTCTGTGTTTTAAATTGGTCGCAGCATGGAGGTGTTAGGCAATGTATGTTGTCTTTCTCTGGGTCGCTCTTCAATGGGCAGTGTCAGGGCAGCCCTGAGCCCTGTCTTATCAGCAGGGCCCTGTAGCAGCAGCAGGCTAACCCTCTCACACAGGGAGCAGCAGGGTCACCACCGGCCCGCTACCTCAGAGAGAACAAGCCGACGGAGCCAAATATACACACATCGCTTAAGTAAATAAATATGTCTCCCAGCCCCAGAGCCATCCCAGTGCTGCTGCCTGACTGCCCCTTTCTTTCAAAATACACTTATACTCACCTACTCACCATTGTTTATCATCAGCGGAGGAGACGTCTTGGTTCGTGTCAGGATCACTGTAAAAGAAACAAAAAGCTTAAACCTCTCTTCTCTCTCTCTCTCTCTCTCACACACATACACATCCTGATGAACTACTCACATCCCTGAATACCCTGCTGTTTTCATTATTGAAACTGGTAATGAAATGTGTTACACAATCGTATTTCGGGAGAGTCTAGCAAGATTCAGCGAGTTATTCCTAAGATCTATGCTTTCAATATGTGACTATTGATTAGCCATAGAGCTAAGAAAAATATTAACTTTACAGACAGCCATCAAGTGAAAAAACCCGTTGCAACCCGCTAGGATATCGGGTAATAAATATAACACACGCCTAACCATCTTCAGCTAGTTTAAATGCATATTTATAGCCATGACTGTCTAGGTGAAAACAACACCTCTGTTAACCCTGCATGTTATTTTGATGTTTATTGGGCTTGTCTTTGCCTGTGGAAATTGCAAATCTGTATACTTCATCACAAGCACCAGGGCCACAGAAGAGCAACACGCTATTTACCCTCGTCAATTTATTTTATGGGCTCTGCAACCTTTTTCACTCCTGTTTATTTGTCAAGCAGTCAATTATTTTCCAATGCAATTCATTTTTGCCTTTTTTTCTTGCACTATTTTTTGGAAATGGGATTTTGAGTAAGGAAGGACAGTTTAAATTTCAATGCAAAGGCAAGAGAATAAATACAAGTTGAGGGGTTTCCATTTATTGAGGCCAACTTGTTATTTAGCACTGACAGGAACGGGGGAAATGAAAGCCCAGCTCTTGTCCCAGTTGTTCATGGTTAGTGTGTGGGCATATGGAAGGACTAAAAGCATTGTAGACATTGAAGGTCTAAATGCTTAGTGTCTCGGGCCTGGTGGGCTAGGAAAGCTATATGGACACAGGTAAGTGCTGTTTTCATTCAACTGGATTGGCAGGTACTGTATGTGATGGTACTTTCTAGAACTTCCGCCAGACTTTATACACGCCCTCTCTTTCTACAACTACGACTCTTCGACGTAACAACAGCATCCAATCAGTATATTTACCTGTCAAGCAGAAACAACGTAACTTCGGCGTGTTTTCAAGCGTTTGCAAGTGTCTGTTCTTTCCAGCTATGAAAGGCTTTGTTCGTGTCCTCTTGCGTCCGTCGCTTTCTCGGGCTCGTATTCGTTTTAGGACATTTTTGATCATTCAAACTCATCAAAACGCTGCATCTTCATGTATCGCGCGCTCCGTTTCCGGCTTCCCATATACGGTCTGTCCGCTGTAAACGCGTAAAATGATTGACGGTTTGAAAGCGCCTCAAAAGCCGAAGTCTGCTGATTCCAACGCGGGCCCCGGGTACTTTCACTGTACAAAGAGATAGGGCTATCACAAAGACCGAAAATTATCTCAAGACAGCGATTTCAGTGATATCTTGTAGGGCTGTGATCATCTGAAAACGCTGAAACTTTGCTGTCTTATTACGTCATTTAGGTTAAATCTGCGACACGCATAGTAATAATAAGCTTTGCAAACAGTTGGAATAGATTTTGAAAAGCCCTTTCCTATGGAATACATTCTATTATTTTAATACATTTAAAATATTTTTATGAATTATCATATGATTACAGAACAAAAAATGCGCTAAAATACCAGATTTTACTTGGAGATGTGGGGCAACTTGAAATTCAAGTAACTGGCTACTTTATGACGTTTCAAAAGTAAAAATAAATGGTACTCATTTTCAGCAGATGGCTCTTCAAACAACAAGTCCTCGGAGAAGTTTATCTTTTTTATTTTCCTTTTTTGCTTTTTAAGATATTCATAGAAGCATTTTTTAGGCTAGCATTATTTTAATATTTAAGGCTCGTCAAAAACTTAAATATTTCAGCAATCAAATAAAAACAATTTGTGTATAAATAAAACAAGTTATTTCAGCTCCGCCAACAAAAGACATACATCTCAGTGCAGAGTAATTAAATTCTCTTAAAAAGCTATGTTGGACCTCTTTTAGCTCTATGCAGTTCATTTATCTCGATTAACATTTCCCTCCTCTTTTATCCTCCATTTGTCGTGGTTGCACTGTCAGAACTGTTTAGATGAACAAAAAGCCTGCTTGTTTTGACATATGGTTTCTCGGTTTTGTTTTTGTTGATAATGAGAAACATGTTCCTTGGCTTGCAGCACCAAAGCCTGAGGATTTGCAGTTGTGGAGCGCCTGAAAGAAACTGCGAGGAAATTGCCTAAGGCACATGCCTCTTTTGTTTCAGTGCTAGCTTGGCTAACTGGGCCTAAATCCTCAAAGAACTGAAAATGTTGAGATGTAGGATGCAGATTGGACTACTGATGTATCCTCATTATATTGCAGGTTGAGGTATTATACTAGATTGTATGACTATAGGCTAATGGCTAGGATTGTCATGAACGTTTATATTCTCCTCGTGGACTTGCACAAGCTCCTGTGTGGCTAAGCATGCTTCATTTTGTTAGCTAGCTTAAAAATATGATGCTGCCATGACAGTGGACGTAGAGTAATTTTACACATAAATGGGCCTTTAAAACTGTGTGCACAATTTCCAGCATAAAAACATCAGGATTTATAAAAATCTACCCCGATTTGTACAGGCAGTCTTTTGGGGATGACATTAAGCGACACTTGTAGAAACCAGTTAATTGAACTAAATGCTATAAAGATGCCGTTTGCGTCACCGAATTCAACAGTCACAATCCAAAAAGCAATTTGCAAGGAGCTCAGGTTTTACAAACGTTTTCGGTGCAATCAACTACACTCATGCTGTAAGGCGCCGGCAGAGATTGAATTCACTTTCATCAACACAAGTCACATTGGTTTCATCAGTGCGCAATAAACCTGTGATGAGTAAATGGCTCTGGCCAGAATGCATTCCTTTATTTGATCAAATAGTGGATTGTTTGTAAGTTGTGCATGATGCTTGGTGAGAAACGTATTTGTGATGCCATTTAATCTGTATTCTACGAGGGTGATAATTCATTCTCCACTCAGGCAAGAATGGGAACCCTCTCAAAGCCCCGATTGACCTCAGGGTCAATCAGGTGATAATCACCCTGTTCACAAGGCCATAGATATGGTGAGAGCTGAACAGTGTGAAATAGAGAAGAAAAAGGGAGGAAAGGAGTCAAATGTAACAAGGAAAGTCAGGTGTTCTTGTTTTGCAAGTTTAATTCGTTTCTGAGAATATGTTCATAATCTGAATTCTGGTCAAATTACTTTCATATAAAATGTAAATATTAGAATGTCATCTTTAAACAGTGAATTTCATTTTTGCAAAAATGTTGCCAAAGGCACATATTTTTATCAGCCTGGGTTGCAAAAATATGCACCCATATGTATTTACCTAATGCTTACTAATGGTGTGTTCAATAAAAGACAAAACTGTGTGTGTCATTTGTTAAAAATATATATAAATAATTCACTCAAAAATTTCAATTTGCTGAAAATGTACTTACCCTCAGCCCATTCAAGATGTAATAGAGTTTTTAACATTACACAGATCATTATTATATCACTTGCACGCCACTTGTCACCCTCGTCAATGTGTGCCGTCAGAATAAATACAAACAGCTGATAAAAACATTGTTTTTAAAATACAAGTAATTTAAGTAATCCACAAACTGTGAATTTGTAACAAACAAAGGCATCATGCAGACAAATACAAGTCCTCTATCTGTAAAATTGCTTTCTCCAGTGAAAAAGATGTCTGAGGACTGAGATGTGAGAGGACAACAGAGGATGGACCTTTTTTACTTGAGGAAATATTATTATGGATTATAGACTGACCAGAAGCTATGATATAAAGTTAAAATAATGGATTTTTTTCATTACAAACACACAGCTTTTCACTTTACAAGATAGACTGGTGTTGTGTGGGTCACTTGTGGATTACTGTGATGTATTATCAGCTGTTTGAACTCTCATTCTGACGGCACCCATTCACTGCAGAGGATCCATTGGTGAGCAAGTGACGTAATGCTAAATTTCCCCAAATCTGTTCTAAAGAATGATTTGTTCTGTCAAATTTTCTGACCAGTATACAGATATTCAGGTCAATCCTAATGATTTCATATCAGTAATGTGCATTGAAAATATTTTTAATCAAGTGCTCAGTGTGCCTCATTACACCAATTTCCTATAACACACACTTTAATGCCCCATGCTAAATATGTTTTTTTTTCTTCACATTTGAAAACATTAAATTGCCAGAATTTCCCCCTTATACTGTAGCAATAAAGATCTCTTTACTTATTATGCTTCTGGTGGTTGCCTTCATGTAGTAAATGTGGAGTTTTTGGGCTGTGAACTCGAGTGTATGTTTACATTTTGCTTGCTGGTGAAGAAGCCGATAAATTATCCACCAACACAAGGCCAGGCTGAATAAGAGGCTGAAAGAAATAGGGCAATTTTCTATGAATAAGCCTGCGAGAAGAGCTGGTCTCAGCAGTTTTTGGGCTGAAGATCATAACAGTCTAATGTTGAATTAAATTATAATCTATACATATTTAAATAAATGCATCGGAGACCAGAATAGCTTTCACACTTTTTACTCAATGTGGGTTTATTTTTGTAAAGTCAATTTCCGTATCTTACTTTAAGCTTTTGGAAATCTTGAAAAAGCTTTTCATCATTTTCCCCAGGAAATAAACGCACACAACATGCCTCAATATAGTTGCAGTCACAATGGAACATTTTTAGTTAAATAGCAACACAAAATAATTAAGAAAATAGTAAAAACCAAAAATAACAAACTAATGCTGTAATTAATAATGTGACATCTTGTCCCAATATAGTTCAAGCTTTTATTTACAGCCAACCTTACAATATAACTGATCCTTTCCCATATATATTCCTGTGCCATTCCAGATTCCATGTCTTACAGACATCTCTGTTATGGTTAGGACACTTAAAATATATTGCAGTATAAACATAAAGGACCATCTGAGCACACAAAACCATTCTGCACTTAAAAACACGCTTCATATGCCAACAGCCATCCTAGAGGAAATCAGCAGAGTCAATTCTGAAAAGCTCCATAGAAATCCACATCAGATAAGACCGTAGAGAGCAGATGCCAGCACAGAGGACCAATCATCTCGTGCTGTCCCACATTATGGATTTGCCATTCAGACACAAATCATTATGGCTACAGAGCCTCAGTTAAGTGGCTGCATGAGCGACTCTCTATAGGCATGCCAAAATGGCATGATTATAAACAAAGACTTGATATTAAAGCCTTCCATTCATTTATGCATAAAGTAAACATGAACTGAGGAAAAAGTCTATTTTGAAAAAAAAATTATACTGCCCATTGCGGAGGGGAGGAGGGCTGGGAACATTTTTCCATCTCTTGGTCCCGAATTGGTGTCTAATTATCGCATCATAATGAGAAGTTAAAATAACTTTGTTCATTCCTGGCCAAGAACCAACAAGAAGACGCAAGTCTCTCCATAACAGCTGCCTTTGTGACTTCTGGATTATTCCTGCTGTCCACTGTTTTGCCTCTACACTGCAAGGCAAGCCGCATATTACTAAACCAGCGTGTGCCTGATTTACAGTATATATATATATATATAATTATATATATATAATTATTTATTTTTTACACAGTGAATGTCATCAACACACAAATTGCTTAAACATATTATACTAATACCTACTATTTATTTGTCTTTCCTTTAAAATGAATGAAATGTGCTAATAAGTCCTGATTGATGTGTGATTAAATAATTAACAGCCCTTGTGTCAACAAGTGAATGTTTTTGAAATTGCTAAATTTCCTACATAATCTATTCAAAGGTTTGCTGGGATGGTAATTTATGCCAACATTTATGTCAGAGAGTTTGAAAGCAGATAAAAGAACAAAGAATGCTATGAAGTATTATCTGAAGACATTTTCAATCAGACATATGAAGGTCACCTGAATAGTTGAGCACACATACACATTCCCACAAACTCTCTTATACACGCTTAACATGACAAAACACAGAGTGAAGGACAGCTTAAGTTGGCTCAATACTAAAGGTGGAAATTGCATGAGAATTCATCTCTTCTATTCTGTCGTTAAAATTATGGGGAGTGGAATGCAGTTTCCTTTGTGCTGGCCTTGAGTTGACAAGAATGAAGGAGTTAAGAGCCAGATCTCTACATTACAGGTTATATCACTGTACGATTTGAACTTTTAGCACTTGTTTGCAATAATTGCAGCATGATTTAGCATTACCATGGAGAGAGCAGCAAATGTTCACATAAATAACGTGGATCATTCTCCAAAAGGAGCTCAATTTTTATTGTTGAACTAGTACTTATTTTATATATATATATATATAATATTATTAATTATAAAATGTTAACATATTTTAAATACATTTTAACCGTGGCGGCACTAGGGTGGGGCTTGACGGGACTATAGCCCCATCAGAAACTTGCTTAGCCCTGGCACAGCCCCCCCAAGAATTTCCAAATGAATTTCCTGTTTTTTAACTCTCTGTGTCACTCTCAATAATATTAAAAAGATAAACATTAAAAACCTAAAAAAGTGCCTAATATGTGGCCTCTATAAACAATTTATATTCTTGGGGAGGGGTCAAGCAACTCAAGCAAGCAATGCGCAAACTTTGCGCAAGATGGTGAACGTCAGTCAATTATGGAAAATAAAAAATAAAAAGGTAATTGCGACTTTTTATCTCAATTCTGATTTTTTTTCTCATAATTGCGTGATACAAACTCCCAATTATAGTCTGATCTCTTTATTTATCAAATATTTTCAATGGTAGGAATTCTCAAAAGTTGCAGTGCTTTTGTAAACATAGGTCTGGTGGTCTTCTGCTCCAGTCTGGTGGTCTTCTACTCAGATCTGGAGATCTTCTGCTCCGTCTGCTCTGGTCTGGTAGGTCTTCTGCTCCGCCTGCTCTGCCGTGGAGATCTTCTGCTCTGCCCTGGTGGTCTCCTGTTACGTCTGCACCGCCCTGGTGGGCTCCAGTCCAGTCTGTTCCACCCTGGTGGGCTTCCGTCCCGTCTGCTTCGCCCTGGTGGGCTCCAGTCCAGTCTGTTCCGCCCTGGTGGGCTTCAGTCCCGTCTGTTTCGCCCTGGTGGTCTCCGATCTTGTCTGCTCCGCCCTGGTGGGCTCCAGTCCAGTCTGTTCCGCCCTGGTGGGCTTCAGTCCCGTCTGTTTCGCCCTGGTGGTCTCCGATCTTGTCTGCTCCGCCCTGGTGTGATCCGCCCTGGTGGGCTCCAGTCCGTCTGTTCCGCCCTGGTGGGCTCCAATCCAGTCTGCTTTGCCCTGGTGGGCTCCGATCCCGTCTGCTTCGCCCTGGTGGGCTCCAATACCGTCTGCTCCGCCCTAGTGGGCTCCAGTCCCGTCTGTTACGTCCTGGTGAGCTCCAATCCTGTCTGCTTCGCCCAGGTGGGCTCGGTCCCCGTCTGCTCCGCCCTGGTGGGCTAGGTTCCGTTGTTCCGGCCCTGGTGGGCTCTCCGGTCTGTATCTGCTCTGTCTTGGCACTTCCTCATGGACCCTGGCCCTCCGTTCCCTCCCCGGTTCCACCTCCGCCACATTGCCCTCCTGATTGTTCTGAGTTTGGAGCGTCTGGAAGGCTCCTTGGGGGGGGGGGGCTCTGTCACGAAATCCGGTTCAGGGGCTTCCTTTAACTCACCACCAGGGTCACTCGCCTCACCACATGGACTCTTGCACTACACTAACTGTTGCACTCCACCTCAGACTACAGTTCCCATCATCCATTGCACTGACGATACACACAGCTGATTGCTCTGATACACACCCTACATAAACCATGGACTTTCTCTTCCTCTCTGCCGAGTAGTTTGTATAGCGT